>VXBQ01000414.1:353781-372802 GCA_013400175.1 Phainopepla nitens | reverse complement strand
GGGCTCCTTCGGAGGCCCAGGGCTGCCTCCCACATCGCTCTGTCCCGTGCGGGGCCTGTCGGTTAAAGGGCTTTGTCTTCCACGAGCACTGCCGACAAAAATAATCACAGCGTGCCCCTAGGAAACTTACAGGCTGTGAAGTTCAGTTCTTGGAGCGCAGCATGAACTCTTGGTGTTTTGAGTGACAGGCGAAGACCTTTCATAGCCTAGCTTGTTCTCAGACTTTGAAAGCAAAGGTTGGGGGCTGTTAATGTTTAGGTACTCTTGATGCATAGTCAGAACACTGATGTTGCCTTTTTTTTTTTTTTCAGTACACTGGAGTACTCAATTTTTTTTTTTAAGGGATCTATGGAACAGTTATATTTCCCTCTTTCTATTCTGCTACTGTTCACATAAAAGGCTTTAACAGGAAGCCTGTGATACAGGACTGAGAATAAGGGAGGAATAAAGAAGAGGAGGAAGACAAAATCCAGTTTAGTTGAAAAAGTGCAGAGAATTTTAATGTGTTTTAATGCTTTTAATTTTTGAAAAGGAAAACATAGTTGCTCTAGGTGAAGCTTGAAGTGTGTGCTGACCTGTCACACTCAGCCTTGCTGTTTTTTGCTGCAGGTCCCAGTGATGCATCTCCAGATGAAGGAGTTGTAGAAGATCTGCCTTTAATAGATGAGAAAGCTGTGGAGCAGCTAACTGAAGGATTGATTTCCCACTATCTGCCTGATCTTCAGCGATCAAAATCAGCACTGCAGGAACTTACGTAAGCAGATTTTTGAAACCAACTTCATACACGTGCGTACTTGGTTTGCTGCTCTTTTCAATATAATGTGCCAGCTCCCTTAAACTGGGATGTAGTTGATCAACATTTCTGTATCCTGACTCGAGCAGCCTGAATGATTCAGTGATCTGTGGGAGTACCAGGGGGTATAAGCTGCAGTGTAGCCTGTGGGCACTATGGCTGAAGAATGTGTAACACTAGAAGACTAAAATCCCCTAAGCCAGGCAGAGCAGAAAACCTAGATTTCTTAAATTATTGCTATTTCTTATTCACTTCTGTAGTGGAAAAGTATGCTAAAAGCTGGACTTATTTTGCTTGAGACATGCAGTTTGTATTCAGAGCAGCTTGTAGTGGGATATATTGTTTGTTGTTCAGTCTCTAAACCGTAGTGCAAAACCCTTGAAAAGTACAAGTAAGGAGCTAAACAGATAAGAGTTCTTTGTACATTGAACAAAGATACCTCACTGATAACTGAGAGTAGTTGATTTAAAATGCAGACCAGATCTGCCATGGATACAGAGATGCTGGAAAGAGCTTTACACAGATCCATCTCAGGTTTTGCAAGGTACCTTAGTTTGGGTTTCACTACACATTATGTGGTTATGCTCCTGCCAAGAACAGCCTTTGTCTGGAAAGACTTGAGCTGATTTGTGTGGGGTAGAGATCCTTAATAATCACCAGGAATCCACACGAGTTCTGTACAGAAATAACTTAGTCCTGACACAGAGGCACCCAGGTGAAAGTCAAGAGCTAATTGTTCATCCTTTCAGTCAACCACTGCCACCTGGAGAGTGCCTCTTCAGGGTTTTTGGGATATTTATCCATGTGCTGTATGATGCCAGCTGAATTTGTGCAACAAAGAGCAGCTTGGATTTTTCTAAAGTCATTTACTCATGTTTTTGTTGAAATCTCCTAGCAATGCATAAGAGGAATCTGGTATTGGGAAGTGTGTATTGGTACTGTTTTGATTAAAAGTCTATTTAAAGGGGTGGTTGAAAACCATATCTGGTGCTTTACTTTGGGTTTATGCATCTTTTTTTCATTTTAGACAGAACCAAGTGGTACTGCTAGAAACTTTAGAACAAGAAATTTCAAAATTCAAAGAGTGTAACTCCATTGTTGATATCAATGCTTTGGTAAGTACCAGTGATGCCTTTTAAATTCTAGATTAGCATAGATTTTCCTGGTGAAGCATTACTAGCAGCTTGGGTCTTTTCCTTGTTCTTAATGACCTACAGAGAGAAAACCAGTTCAGATATTAGGGACAAACTGCTGGAGAGGGTGGGAACCAGCATATTTCCATTAAAGAGGAGGGACAGCAGGAAAAGAGTGCAGGCTCAGTCAGGCAGCGTTGGTGAGACTGGCTGTTCAAAGCCAGCAGCAAAGCAAATGTACACATTTTTCAGTAGGATTGAGGCTCCAGCATGGGCTCTGTGCACTTCCCCTGACTAGCAGGAAGGGTGCATGAAACACTCATGTATGGTGCATAAAGCTGTAATATTTTTGTTCTGTTTCGTGAATCTTAACTCAGTAGATTACCATGTGTAACTGTTGAGATGTAGTAGTTTTCTGTATTAATATATGTGATATGTAAATTTTATATATAAACTTGAACATGTTTTTCCATTATCAAACTGTTCTGGTAATTACTGGTTTTGATTGCTATTTTGCTGTGTAGCTTTATAAAACAGCTATTCTAACTTGACAGTCAGTGCTTTAACAGTTATGGTTTTTAAGTTTTCAGAAGCTAAGCACTATCACAACAAGTTAGTGAATATTAGAAATGAAATGATGATGCTGCATGAGAAGACATCAAAGTTAAAAGTAAGTGGGATAAATATTTTTCCTTTCCAATTACTTATGTATTTTTGACTTCCAACTTTTATTTTGGATGCATGCTGAAAATTCTGATTAAAATAGAATTTTATCTTAACAGGATGTTTTCAGTAACTCCAAGCCATGTATGTTTTTCACTTTCACTTGCTCCTAATGGTGCTCAAGCAACTTGCACAACTGAACTACTCTTTCTGCATCATTTTCATGTTTAGGTGGTGTAAGAATCATGCCTTGTTCTGTTGCTTAGTCCACTCCATTCCAAGCAGTTCTCTTTGTTGTTTCAGTTTCATTTCAATGGAAACTAGATTGTCACAAATGTAAGAATTTCCCCTTCTGTTTAATGTACCATTAACAGCAGTGTAAGTTCACTGGTTTCATGCTATATAGACAGTCTGGTTGCATTCTGGCAAGATCAGTCCTTCAGTGTGTTCAACAAGAGACATTTTTCTTGGAGGCAGTAAATTGCATGGTATACCCAAAGGATGACTTTTAGTGAGATTGAAGGGGCTCCAGTTTGTATTTTCCCAGTGTGGATCACAAACTTCCCATTTCTGAAGAGTAAGCTGAAAGTGGGAGGGATGAAGCAAAAACGGACAGTTTATGCTGCATTCAGTCATAAGGAGGGTGTGTTGGAGAGAGGGAGCATGGGAGGGATTTTGTTTGTTGCTCCAACTTAAATATATCTACAAAACTTAAAATTATTTTCTTGTCTTTTCTGTTTAGAAAAGAGCACTTAAGCTGCAACAAAAGAAGCAGAAGGAAGAATTGGAACGAGAGCAGCAACGTGAGAAGGAACTTGAAAGAGAGAAACAGTTAACAGCAAAACCTGCGAAGAGGACCTGAAAGCAGAGCATGCAACAACTTGTCTGAATTAATGATTTCTACATTCACTGGAATTAAGGCAGACTTTGCTTTAATTGGGCTATGGCTGTTGCTAGCAACAGTCTACTCTATGGTATTATAAATTCCAGAATGGTAATTATAGAGTTGGTAACACTGACAGTTTTTAATTTCAGCCGTTCAAGTTGCCTTCTTTTGTAATGCTATGCAGTTTGATATTATTATAATGTAAGTTAATTTTTATATATATATATATGTATATAGGAGAACTAGGCATTATAGTTTTAAGCATCTATCCATTTTTGTTTTCTTCTGTTCTTTTGGTGTTTAGAATTCTGAGACATTGGATGACTGGTACATGTTTCTCAGACAAAATGCAGAATTATTCTTGAAGTTCAGTTCTCATCACCAGACTTCCCTGGCTGCATTTTCACTGAAACTGCTCTGTTTCATGCAGTTGAGATCTGTCTTTGATCATAAACACTGGTTTTTTGTGCAGCCATAGTTTGACCCATCTCTAATGAACTGAAGAAAATAGCAGTGTGTTTGCTTAAAAGTTCACTTCATTGCAGCAATCCTTTTATTTTTTTTGTCATCGAGTAACTTAAGAACAGCTTTAAAGTAACTTCTGAATAAGTTCCCAGCTGAAATGATTGGCAGGGGAGAAGGAGAACACTAAAGATTGTCAAAATTAATGTGTGTACAACACAAAGATGAATGAATTTGTGCTTCCACAAACATTTCAGTCAAACCAGGAAACTGTTGATTCTGTAATGGATTATTAGGAAGACCTGTGTGGTCTAAGCATATTTTTGTGGAATTAGAAGTTGTAATTTCTTCATCTTGTGTGACAAAATAAAACAAAATCAAAACTAAAATTTTCCACTTCATGTGAAATTCAGCCAGTTGTAGGAAAACAACTGCATTTAGTGGTTTTTTTTTTTCCTTAACAAATGAATCATTTACACTTCAGGGCTATATAAGAGATTTTTTTGTTACACTTTCCTCACCCAGATTGATGATTATTAGTGTGTACTGATGAGAAATTTGGAGTGGAGGTTGATATCCATTTCTCTGAATGTAATTGCTATCTTGCAGCACTTGGTGTGAACTCCCATTCAAATGAATGTACAAGTTGTCTAGACTGGTAAAAGAGCTTTAAATTATTTGTTCCTGCAGTCTAACAAACTAGTTATTTTATAACTGTGCTTCTTTTCAAGTATATCTGTGTTTCTTTTTAAGTAATAATGTAAATGATGTGTTTTGAAGTAAGATAAAGGGTAAGCTGTGTAAAGTTTTACATAAAACGTGTAGGAAGGTATCACAGGGCCATAGTCAATATTTCTTTTCCTTCTGTTTTAGATGACTCACACAGTGTACACCTGCCTGGACTTTCTGATTGTAATTTTCTGAACTCCTAATTTCCTGTTCTTAATATTTGTCATCTTTTTCTGTGAAAGATGTACTCTAACAAGTACCCTGGCATCATGCAAGGTAAACTGGGATAATGTTTTGGGGCAAGGAGAACAAACTGCTTAAAGCAGTCTGAAGAGACACTGAAATGCTTTTGGTGAAGCAGTGTTAGATTAAAACTTTCCACAAGTACTTTTCCCTGAAGTTGACTCATGGCTATTAATTGCCAGTGGATTGTTGGCCTCTGCTGTGGTTTGTATGTATTTCTAAGAGAAATGTAAAGAATTTCCACAGTCCATTTTTTGGAGCAGAATGTACATAACTAAATGTTATCTAAGTATTTTATTTTGTAATGTAATTTCACAGTCAGATTCTGAGAATTAAAACTGTTCTCATTAAACTATAACATGAAACTAGATGCCTCAGTATCCAAATCAGGATTGAATTCCTTTGATATTTTTAGATTTGTATGCCCTCATATAGAATTCAGTTTACTGTGTCAAGTCAAATTCTCTCTCTCTGTCAAGAACTGTGTGGTTTTTTCCAAAGAACTGTTGTTTTGTGGGGTTTTGTTTTGTTTTGTTTCAAAAAAAATGTGGTTATTTTAACTAAAACTAGAGAATTCTAAGAACTTCGTAGAAATTGATACTTTTAAAATTTGGTACATTTCAGTATTTGGAATAATTTCCAATCAAAGGAATAAAAGCTGACAGTCCTTACCTGAGCAATCACATGCAGATACATAAAAATGTAATTGATTAACTTTTCCTATAAAAGCATGGTAAGATCTGGGTTTTCTGTGAATAAGGACCTAATTTTACTAAATGACCTTTGTGTAATAAAGGGGGGGAAATTAATAAAAATATATAGGATGAAGTTTGTTCAGTTTACCTAACTTCTATTAATGTGTTCTTAGATTACTTCAGTGGAAACAACAATTCATTATCTTTATAGGATGTTCTACCAAATACTCTTGTAAGTCTTAATGCATATAAGTAAATGCAGCATTGGATGAATTTAACAATACTGGCATCTAAAAATGTGTGCTTGCATCAGCATGCCCAGCTAGAGTGATCAGTTCCATTGCTGTGTACACTTAAGTCTTGCTTGATTTTATAAAAAGTTACTTATGGAGTAGATAAATGTGGTAGTATAGAGTTAGGGTTAGGCAGTGTGTGCCCAGCCCTCACACAGCAGCTCCCACCCTTTCATCCTGCCTGGACTTTGGAAAGATTAAGGCAGCGCTCCCCACAGCTGCTGGAGGCCTCTCTGTTACAGGTGAGGAGTTTCTTCGTGTTTGGTTTGTGAGATGTTTCTGAATTATGGAAGTAATTTGAGTAATTTTTTCTAATTAAAACTGCAGGCTATCTCTGTAAGCACTCTGTGGGGAAATATGCGTGGGAACTTAAAGAAAATACTGCAATGTTTAAAGACAATCCTTAAAACATCGTTTAAAAAAACAGCCCAACAATTTTCTCATGAACAGAGATGAAGATCAACCTCTTAAAAAAATGTGGAAAAAAGGCTGCACTCTGATTATATAAAGGCAGCTGGAAACAGGAAGCTGAGAAACTGAAAATTTTTATAAAAATTATAAAAATTGCCAGTTTGGGTGTTTTAAAGGATGTAACTATAAACCCTGGGGCTTTTTCCTCTTTAGAGAAGTCTCTTGTATTAACAAAAATGTTTGATCTCTGTTCCATTTTTAAAGGTATACTGATTTGTGTCTTGTTTAAGTACATTTTTTGTCCCGTAAAGCCCAGGAAGTATGAGTGTTCAGCAGCTTTGAAAAGAGCCTTTACCTATCACTAGGGGCTGCACTCCACCAGAGCTCATTAATTATTAACTATGGGTCTAGTAAGTGTTTCAGTGGTTTTTTTATTAAGCTTAATCATTTTGCTGTTTTTCTGTCTATAGAAAAGGGTTCATAGATTATAGTTTAGGGCTGGTGCTTACAGGTAACCTGAGAAAGTTCAGATATTGAAGTACCAGTAGTCAGTCCATCGCAGGTACTGGAGAGATCGAGACGCTGGTGTCGGTCAGCCCGATGTGAGTGACCTGTGCTCTGTGTGTCTAGCTGGGACTCTGAGCTGCTGCCTGGGATGGAGGCCAGTACCGAATGCGCATCTGGGCTTCGAGCAAGGGGCCAGGTTTAGGATTGGAGATTCGAAACTTTGAGAAGCACGGAGTTGGAGCTGTGGGTGCCATGGGTACCTGCGCGGAGCGGAGCGCCCGGCTCAGCCCCTCGTGGGGGCTCCGCGGACACCCGGCCCGGCCCGGCCCTGCCCTGCCGGAGCGCGGCCTTTNNNCGGCGGGGCAGCCTGAGGGCCCAGCGGGCTCGCCGAGCGCGGACGGGGTCGTGCCCCAGCCCCGGGTCGCGGCCCTGCTCCCCCTGCAGGCCGGGTCCCTTGGCCTCGGGGCCCGGAGCCGCGCTGCAGCAGCAGCCGCAGCCGCTCGGTCCCGGTCCCTTGCGGCTGCTGTGACCGGAGCTGAGGGACTCGCAGGCTCCGGAGCCGACCGGGGAGCTGCCCGCCGAGCTCGCACACGTGCCTGGGTGGAGTGCTTAAACTGCTGATCTGTGGCCAGCTGTTTAAAGAATAGTTGCCATGATCTGTGCTTCTTGCCAGTAGGACTTCTCTAACTTTATTTATTCCAACTTCCTTCAATAAACCGGTTCGATGAAGTAGGCAGCCTGAGGAGCTTAGCATTTCCTAGGTGCCCTGGAGAGGAAGAAGCTTCAGTTGTCTGCTGTGAGTGTCTGCATGAACTGCGGTGCTTCGGGTAGGTGTCTGTTCTAGGCTCCAACTGAGATACTGAGGTGCTCCTGCTCTCTCTTAACTTTGACTTCTTTAAAGTGCATTTTCTTCAGTATTAAACACACTTATTCTAAAAACATGCAAACAAGTAGCCTTAAGTGAAAGGGAAAAGAGATTTATGAATAGAGTCCATTTTTAAATAGCTGCCTGCACAGATGATCAACAGCTTTCTAAAGTGAAGCTAACTTACCATGGAGTTAGGTATTTTGTTCTGACTAGGGAGGGGATGAGAAGAAAATGTTTGTATCTTGAAAACCTGTAAAAAAAATTATTAACATTTGTTTTACAGTGGATGCCTCTGAGATTTTTCCCTCTCTGTCCTGAATTGTAACTGTAAGGATTAGCAATGAGGCATTATAAAGAATTCAGGGTACACAGACATGAGGGATGTCAAGATAGCACACAGAAAGGTGCAGTATGAGTTGCTCAAGTACATCTAATGTAGTGGAGAATTTTCGAAGTTGACATTAGAAGGTTTTCTTGAAAATATTTTAAGTTTCTGGTGTAATTTTGAAACTCCAGTCTGTAAGTAATATAAATGAGTAAATAAATAAAAAAGCTGTAATTCTTGCCTGATGACTCGAGGAGTTTAGTGTTATAATTTTTGCCTTGAAAACTAACCTAGGCGTTTAAATAAATATAAACACCTCCTGTAATTGTTACTGGTGCCTTTCCTTATCTCCTAGCTTCACACTTAATGAAAGATGTCAGCAATTGGAGCAGTGTTTTCCTGCTCCTGTCTCTGTTCTGGTGTGTGGTTGCTGAAACCTGGAATGCAGATGAGCTCCTTCGGCTTACACACAGCAGCCAGGTGTGCTGCCAAGGATTTTTATGAAGTACTTGTGTTGGGTGGAGGTGCTGGTGGAATCACCATGAGTGCTCGGATGAAGAGGAAGGTGGGAGCAGGAAATGTGGCTGTTGTTGAGCCAAGTGAGGTGAGTCCTTCTCTGCTGTAAAGCACTGTAAAGGATAAGCATTTTACATGTGACCAGATGGATCTGATTCTCATCGCTCTCCAGCCCCATGTGTTTTTAACTGTGGAAAGTGAGCTAACTAACCATCTTTCAAAAGGTTTTGTATGACACTTTCTCCTCCATGAGATTCATGCATCCCTGCAGCTTTGTCACAGAAATATCTTGGTTATTTATACAGCTTCCTTTGTTAAGAATAATACAATGTTAAGAATACATTGCCCCCATTTGGAGTGATGTGCCTTTAAGTCCCTTTAAACAGTTTTGAAATGTCCATTTGAACTTTCATTTCAGACTCATTACTATCAGCCACTCTGGACCCTGGTTGGTGGTGGTGCAAAGCAGCTGGCAGCTTCTGCACGTCCAATGGGAAGTGTAATACCTAAAGGTGTTGAGTGGATCAAATCTCAGGTTACAGTATTGGATCCAGATAAGAACTGTGTCTGGCTGGAGAATGATGTCAAGGTAATAATGTAACAGAAAAAGAAAAAAAAAGGTTTTTTATTTTATGTTATGAGTTGTCTGTCCACTTCTTGCAGATCCCCTTAGAACTGCCTACTAAGCAAGGCCTCCAGCATCTAGGAGGCTGGGAAATTCCAATTATTGATCCTAACATCTTTTTCTAATAAAAATTGTGGTAGATAACTGGGTTAGAATAACATCAACTTAAAATACTATTATCATAAGCCTTTGCCCCATTTGTGGTGAACTAAACAGAAAAGAGAGAATATTTTGCTCCAGGTACCTGGGTCTGTGTATAACAAAGACTGTGTGTGTAACTCATAATGCAGTTAGCATTTTAACTAGAATTCTTAAGCTTAATTTATGTTACTAATGCTCCCTATATTTCCTTCCTTGTGACTCTGTTGGTGTCAGGTAACTGAGATTTACTTTGAGGTCATGCTTTGATTTCTTTGTCTAAAATACTTTTTGTTCTTTACACAACAGGTATCTTACAAGTATCTGATAATTGCTCTTGGAATTAGTCTGCATTATGAAAAGGTATTTGTTTTACAGTAATAATATTTTTACTGATTTTAATAGCATCATGTACATTCATTAAAGTAGATGGCTTTTCAGTACTGTTTTTACTGCAAGGTATGGAACACTATGAATTAAAGAGCTAGAAGACAGACTAATGACTTTACTCCTTCCACAGATCCCTGTGGAATTACCCTTGGGAAAGCCTTTTACGACTTTGTTGTATGTCTGTGGCAATATCAGCAGATGGGGCAGCAAGTTAAATCTAGAACTTTAAGGCAGCCTGTAATAATGAGATAATAAGGTATGCTGACTGTAGTCTGAAGCATCTCTAATGGAAACAGAACAAGGAACACAGAGCCATCAGTAAAATTTGACCTGCAGAATTCATTTGACCTACCCTCACCTTTCTTAAAGGATGCAGCTCAAAAGGAGCTTGTGGGGTTTTCAGGCTGGTGTTTAACATTTCCCTTGTGTAACATTTCCTGTACACTCCACACAGTGGCACTCAGAAGAAAATGTTGGTGCAAGAATGACCACAGAGATGTGTTGGAGGAGGAAAACTCAAAGGGAAGATGTCTGAGCAATCTGACTCTCGTGGTTTTACCCTGACCTGAATAGAATGTAGTACTTGATAATATCCTTAAGTATCTCTTTGAAAAGCTTTCAAGATATATGTCAAGCAAGAGCTGGTCTCAGTTAGCTACAGCCACAAATAAGCTCTGGTGATTAGGTCAGTGGAATGAGGAGTTGCAGCAGGTTCAGTGACCCTCCTCTCAGTCTTCATATCTATTGCTTCAGTACAAGATAGTAAAAGTAAATTCAGTGTTCACTGGTAGAAGCCATGTAAGACAGTTAATCACATTCTGTAATGAAAACTCATAGTAACTTTAAAACAGAAGTGGACACTTGAAAAAGAGGGATGGTTTCTCTTCACCAGCAGCCTACTTCTAGTGCAGACTGGAACGTCCCAAACACATTGCAGTGCATGTAACATGACTCCATATTCTCACAGAATTTCTGCAATCCATTATTTTGAAATGGGTACAACTTCCTTTCTCACAAGCAGATGCTTGTGAGTCACAGTAGAAGTATTAGGGAAATAATTACTGGATGCTGATTAGTTAAAACAAAATTACCCTAGGCAAATACAGGTATCGGCAACTGACTACAGAAAAGTTTAGTTCGCCTTATAAATTTTCATAATTTTTTTTTACATGATTTCTACTTGTGATGATGTGGCAGTGACTTTATGTATTCTTACTCTGAATTTCAGTCTACAAAACCTTGGGTCTGGGTCTGCACTGAACTTATGCTCAGATGTTGCAGACCAAAGTAATTTCACTAAATGTTACTTCTACGAAATCATATACTAAATTCTATAGGAAATACCTGTTTTATTGCTAGGCCTATTTTTAAAAATATCAACTAGCAAGTAAGTGTAGACCTTCTTTTTGATAGAAGCTTCTTATATAGTTATTTCTCAGTCTGTATTTAATGCTTGTCAATGATGACAAAACTTTTGCCATCTGTACTTGAAACCTTAATTTCTCTTTTCCTAGATCAAAGGCTTGCCTGAAGGTTTTAATCACCCTAAAATAGGTTCCAATTATTCAGTTCAGACTGTAGAGAAAACATGGAGAGCTTTACAGGATTTTAAGGAAGGAAACGCTATCTTCACTTTTCCAAATACTCCAGTGAAGTGTGCAGGGGCTCCTCAGAAGATCATGTATTTATCAGATGCATACCTGAGAAAAGTAAGTCTTTTACCCTCTCTGCCAGAGCTTGTTCTCACACGTGGAAGGAAGGCTTGTTCTAAGGGTTTCATATTATCTTAAAACCAAATATAAACCACATGAGAGTGCTGTGACTCAGGATTATTAAAGTGATGGGGTTGCTTTTTCTATTTTTAATGTATAAAGAATGCAGGTAAATGGATTGTACATAAATATTTAGCATATATTTAATACCAGAGAAACTTGTAGAATTCAGAAATTCAGTTCAGAGTTTCATACTGAAAGAACTGCTTGCCTTGCTTCTGGTGAGCTGCAGATACAGTTGTTCTCACCCTGATTTATAACTTTACATGGTGCACCAAAATAACACTGGCTGGAGTTAAATCAATCTTGTTACTTTAAGTACTTAATACCTGTTGCCATTTGTCTGCTAGTCTGGAAAGTGGCTGTGCTTGCTCCTTGGGGAACATTGTCTCAGCATCAGGAGTCTTAGCCAGGCTGTTAAAGCAAGCTTAGTGGAAGCAAAAGACAACTTCAGGTGGAAGTGTCAGGCTTCCTATGGGTTTAAGTTTCATGAGCTACCTACTGGGTGTTTACCTGAATTATGCATAGAAGTGAAGGTTTCAGAAAGCTTTTTAACACTAAACTGCTTCAAGAATTTAACCTGCATACAGCAGTTCCTCAGTGCCATGCAGCCACCTCTTCTCACGAGTCATTTGTGTGAAGTATCTTCAGTACCTCACGCTGAAAGGGTCTACCTTTAACATGCTGTGAAATATTAATTAAATATTCTTTAATAATTGAACTGCATGAATAGTTCTATTGGCTCCTTAGTAGTGCAGCACAGTTCTTTTGTCTCTTCTTGTCACAGTTTCTTAATAGAAAAGGCTAATTGGATCTCCTCCTGCAGACAGGAAAACGTTCCAAAGCAAACATCATGTTCAACACCTCACTTGGTGTGATTTTTGCTGTTAAGAAATATGCTGATGCACTGCTTGAAGTGATAAAAGACAGGGATCTTGCCGTTAACTACAAGCGCAACCTCATAGAAGTTCGAGCAGACAAGCAAGAAGCTGTGTTTGAAAACTTGGACAAACCTGGAGTGACTGAAGTTCATCAGGTCAGGAGCTTTCAGACCCCTCAGCTGGTTTTATTTCTTTTCCTTGTGTACTGGAAAGTAACTTCTACCTTGTTATAACACAAAGTAGAAGTCAGGCTTCGTTGTGTATTGCTGTTCCTCCCGAGAGCACTATCTCTAACTTTAGCAGAATATTAAAAATTTTGAAACCAAGGTGGCGAGAAGAAAAATTTTCTCATAAATCATGCCTGGAGTCCTGCATGCTGTGAGAATGTCTCAGGTGTGTATGGAGGAAGGCAAATTGGTTCCAAATGGAGTTGCTTGATAAGGTTGCTGTTAATTAAAGGATACACTTGAAATTTGAGAGCAGATTTTCATTCTATATACTTGTGTTTAAAAAAACAAAACAGACACAAACCCAAGAAACTCTCTCTCCACACTTACTGTGCTTATTGCCTTATACCAACAGATAGAGTTACTTTGAAGAACTAACCATTGAGTGCCTTTTCTTTCTGTTTAGTATGAAATGCTTCATGTCACACCCCCAATGGGGCCACCTGCTGTACTCATCAACAGTCCTGTCTCAGATGAAAGGGGCTGGGTGGATGTAGATAAGGAGACTCTACAACATAAAAAGTATCCTAATGTCTTTGGTATTGGAGACTGCACCAACCTTCCAACATCAAAAACTGCTGCAGCTGTAGGTAAAGTTGCATGTTTGTGTGTGTAAATGACAAGAGTGAAGCCACAGTAAGTTTTTTGTTTAGTTTGCTACTCCTGAGGTCATGACTTCAATTTTGAGCTTTCAAAAAGACCAGAGTCTCCTGGGCTGACTAGCTAGCTACAGACCATGTTGATGCCACTAACCCAACAGTTCTGTTGTTCCAGATGCCTCACAGATAAACTACTTCTATTTTTTGTGTTCACAGAATATCATGTAATGAATGAACTATTCTTTTATTACATCATCATTCAGTAATGAACCTTTCTGCTTTATCTTAGCTCCTCATGCATGTGTCACCTAACTGCTAAGTCATTATCAAAAAAATCACATGTTCTGGCCTTGTAGCCACAGGTTCCACAATGAAAACACTTTAAGTTCATGGTCTCACAACCGATAAAAGGCAAACAAAGAGTAGCAAAAAACCCAGGGTATACAGTACATTATTGATGTAATGAAAGAGTGGGGTACTTAACTACTTCAGTAAAGGGGTCTGGAGTTACAGCACTCAAAATGTGCCAGAACGCCACTGATAAGACTGAGCAAGTTTAATTTATCATAGAAGAATGGGCGTGGGCTAAAAATGTCAGCTCAAGTTTTAAGCTTTAGCATGTTTGAAACAGTGAGGACAAAGCATTAGTCCTTTTTTTTAAATCTGGGACAGTAAACTTACATATAAGTTCAATTGCAGCTGAATTGTCCAACAAAATGCCTGGCTAGTACTGTTTGCTTTAGTAATGACAATTGCTGGCTGAAACAGGCTTAGTACATTTCTTTTTCTTTCTTATTTAGCTGCTCAGTCTGGAGTCCTTGATAAAACTATTTCTCTGGTAATGAAGAACGAGTTGCCAGTTAAAAAGGTAATTACAGTTCTTAGGGAGAAATTCTCTTGAATGTTTCCTCCCTTCTTATGCAGGAAGTCTCACAAGCAGCTGTGTGAACCGGAAGGCACGAAAGGCTTTGCCTCTGCAGTCGTGGTGCTAAATGGTTACTTGCTGCATGTCAGAGTAATAGAATTGCACAGTTCATTATACTGCCATTGAAAGTATTACCTCTTTGATTCCCTGACTTCTGAGAAGGTTAGAGGCTGATTAGTCAGGGGTTTTCATCACTGCAGGTGATTTACTTACACCGTTAAGGTAATAGCTGCTCCAGAAAAACTCTTGCAAACTTGCTTCTTCTGTGTAGGACATGATCTTTTAAGGAGTTAAACTGAAGCTTCTGTGCTACAGCTGTTGAGCCTATAAATAGGTTCAAATTTCTCCTTAAGCCTTTACTTTATTTTACACGTGGCTTCCTTGGGGCACTAACCTGAATATCTTGCAGTTCTTTGGAAATTCTCACCAAAGGTCCTGTTGGGAAAGTAAATACCAGCTCTCATCCTGATCTGCTGCTAGTCAACTGTTCCACTAGTTACAATAATCAGCCATTAATGACATTATGCCCTATTGTTCTAGGTTGGGTCTAATTTAAGCAATGTTGTTAAGCAGATCTACATTTGAAGTAGAGTGGCTTAGTATTATGGTTAATAAACCAGAACTGGCTTAGCAGCCTTCCAATTTCACTGGTATTTACACTGTAAATGCAGAAACCTTCTAGGAAGTTATTTTGAAGTGTGAATGTTAACCATGGCTTATAAAACCTCAGCCTTTAGGCTTTGGTCAGAAAAATGAGAAGAGGGTATTTTTTATTGCAGTATGATGGATACACGTCCTGCCCACTAGTAACAGGCTACAACAAGGTGATTCTGGCAGAGTTTGACTACAATGCTCAGCCTTTGGAGACCTTTCCCATTGACCAGAGTAAGGAGAGAACAACCATGTACCACATGAAAGCTGATATGATGCCTCTGCTCTACTGGAATGCACTACTTAAGTAAGTATTGAATTTAAACAGTCAGGTTTAGACACCTGTTCTGGTTTGGTTCCTTGCTAGACTAGGAGCAAAGTACATCCTCAGCTGTGAGCAGAACAGCCCCTCTAATGCTCATCTCTTCCCAGTATCTTGTACGAAAAAAAACTTTCCCCAAGCCCTACTTCCACAGTATATGAAAGAACTTTCTGTTTCCAGGGGATACTGGGGAGGACCAGCTCCTGTCAGGAAGCTAATGCATCTGGGCTTGAAGTAACTGCTGCCTCTCAGCATTGGTTAAGACCTTCCAAAGAAGTGGACTGTGTTTCACACTGGATCAATACATATATTGGAATACCTGGCAGACTTTTTTTTTTTTATTAAACTTTGGTCACTAATTCACTTTTCCTCCTACTATGGATTAAAGCCTTCATAGTGCTCTTTCCCTGCTCTTTTATGGAAACTGAGGCCTTAAACTACTTCTGTTTTAGACAGGAATCTGACCTTGCCTCACCCTACAGATTACTGCAGGAATTGCTAGAACAATGAATACTTTCAAAGCTATTGTGTATGCAAAATTTTCCTGACACTAAACTGAATTGTCTGCATCCTAGATCAAGGCATGCACTGGATTTAATAGCAATTCAATGCTAGTAAAATGGCCTGAAAGGCTCCTGTTCTCTTATTTTTGAGGAACATCAATCCTAGTTTCTAAGCATAACTGCTGCCTAATTATTATAGGAATGCATGCAGAAAGCATGCAAAGAAAATGAAAGCAAACAAGTCCAAGCAGTGTCTGGGTATATGGATACACACACACTCTCCTAGGATAGCTGAGCCACTTCATGTCAGTTCCACTTTGTTTTAACCTGTGACACTAAGAGCATCATGAAAAGAGTCACCTGAGGACTCTGAGGACACACATACTAGACTGAAGCACAATTCAGGATCACAGACAAGGGGGAAGTGCTTTTTAATTATGATCATATAGAACTCTGTTTTCAAGGGAAAGGCTGAACAAAGTTGAATTTGAGAGTTGAGTCTTCACAGAAGCTGGAACTTTAGAGGCAGTCAGGTAGACAGCGTGGAGCAAATAGGAATCATCTTCAGTCACAAGAATCAGCAGCAGCAGCTTATTTCTAAACAGAAAGATAGATGTGAACATATTTCAATTTACAACTGAATGCTTTTCCAACACAGGTTTTAAAAGGTTTGCTTTTGAATTGCAATTACAAGCATGAACATATACCTGGGTATTAAGCAATTCTTCAATCTTATTCTGGATCTGCCCATACACATCATTAAACAGCTCCTCCTTTGATTTCGTCCCATTCAAATGCACTTAAAGAAAGTAAAATAAGAGAGCTATAATAGAATGTCTCTGTAAGCTTGCCAGATCCTAATTTAAAAAGCATGCACCTAACTGTTGCAGAGAAATACTCCCTCCACCTGCTTCATTCACCTCCTCTCATGCATCTAACCAGTATGTATTGCACAGGTTTGAAAAACGATCTCAAAGATTTTTTTGTCACTAGAGACTTACCCACATCAACTCCAAGTTCTTCCATTATCTTCCTGTGCTTTATGTACATAGGCCAAACGTGGCCATCAAACAATCCAGGTGGATCTGGCACAGTGTAATTCCTTGAACTGTAACATTAAGACATTGTTTTCTTACAGGTAGACTAATAACAGTTCAGGGAAATGATAGATCCTTCATTGAGTTTCTCTACATATTAGCCTAAGCCCATTGACTCCAATTTGGTTTCTGAGCTTATCAAAAGTTAGTACTTAGCAAGAGCTGCAAGCATCAAGTTATGCAAATAAACTGAAATTTGATGTGCAGGTCAAAAGTGTTTAAAATGCAAAAGGAGCTCCTGAGACAGACTTATCTAAATATTGATGAATAAATTCTTAAAAGCTTTAGCAGAACTTTGGGTAAAATAGCTGTCTGCTTATTCCTCTTGAAATGTAATTCAAGTTTTCATTTGCAGTAAGAACAGTATATGAGTGCAACAACAGAGCCAAATGTAAAACCTCTGATAGTTCGAGACCTGGGAACTGTGTAACTGGAAAAGCAGCAGGGGAGAAAGCCTAGTGAAAGGTGTGTGCAGGAACTGAGCATTAAACAGCTTGGTGTGAAACTTTAGGTCAGTTTGGTGAAGGAAGCTACAGTCTTCTAACTCAGCAGCTACATTGGCCTTTATCCTTTCTCATCTAAAAGCTTCAGAGAAACTAAGTCTTGAATGGAGTAAGATGTTATTGGGCTAACAAAGAACTCAGACAAACTTACCTTCTTCTCCTTTTACACTCTTCATATGGAATGGAAAGAAAGTATCGATGGTGGAACACATCAATCAGTGGCCTGAAAGAGACACCTGTTTGGTTACACCTCGACTAATTAGTAGCAAAACCCAGAAAAGTAAAACTATATCCATTTCCTGTACTTAGAGCAACCTTTAGACTTGTGACATATAAACTTGGCAGTAGTCAAGGCCAGCTGCTCACTCTTGGTTTCAAATACATCTTTTTATTCCCTTGGAGGTTTGCCCATTACATAAAATATTGTAAAAATCAAAAGGTATGAAGGCACAATTGATTACCTGTAGGTGTAAAGTAGGAAGCCTTCAACAATAAGAATGTGGATTGTTTCATCTCCTCCCTCCTTATCTTCCAAGATCTGGGCATCCAGTGTGTTGTTAATCCCATGAGAACGTTCAAACTTAACTGGGTTTTTTATCCAAGCATTTATGGTACTCATCATAGCTTCCATATCTAACGCACTAATCACTAAGACAAAACAGACAACTACCATTAAGCAGTAATTAAATATCATCTAGTGATACAATTAGTATAAAACAGTGCACATAAAGAATCAAAATACTCCAAGTTTTTGAGTTACGTGCTGATAACACTAACAAAGGCTTACCATCATACTGTTTAAACCCATCTTCAACTTCTATTTCATCTTGGGGCTGAAACAGTAACAAGAAAAAAAAAACAAACCTGCTTGGTCAGGACAGCTACTGAGAAGCTCAATGCTCATTTCAAAGCAAGATTCAAGAACCAAACCCTGAAGCTACAAAGGGGAATCTTAACCCTCCACCAGGTTCCCTTGCATGCAGATAAAACCAGCAGTAGGAGGCTCAGATAAAGCCGCCTGCTCCTCTATCTTCCCACGGACACGAGCGCAGCGCTCCACGGAAAGTCATGGGGACCCGCTACAGCGCAGGCTTATCCGACCGCCGCACGGCGCGGGCCGGGAGCNNNGGAGCGGCGCAGCGCGGGCAGCGCGCCAGCAGCGCGGGCGGAAGCCCGCGGCGGTCACCCCGCGCCCTCCCGCGGCCTGCAGGGGCCGGCCGGCTCACCTTGAAGAAGTCATCCTGGTGCACCACGCTGCAGTTGGGCAGGGCCCGCATCAGCCGGCGGGTCAGGGTGGTCTTGCCGCCGTTGGTGACCCTGCGGCGAGAGCGCGGCCGTCGGGAGGCGCCACGTGGGGGCCGCGTCCGCCCCCCCACCCCCACTGCGGCACCGGGAGGGGCCGGGATGAGAGACCCGTGCCCGTCCCGCACCCCCGAGCCGCTCTCCCCGCCCGGTCCCGGCTCTCACCNNNNCTCCCCCCCGCCGATGCCGATGATGATGTTCATGGCGCGTCCGGCGGCCGCCCGGCCCGACTCCTACTGCCTGTATCTGAGGGGCGGGGGGGACCCGGTGTCTCCGGTACCGGCCGTCTACGTGCCTGAGCCGGGACCCGGGCAGGGGCAGGGAAGGGGCCGGAGAAAGAGGAGAAGGTGGAGAGGGGAGAAGCCAAACGTCAACTGCCGGGCAGCGCCATGGTCGCTCAGAGCAGCAGCAGGGCCGGTCCGCGCCGCGCCGCGCGCTCCGCAGAGGGGGGGCGGTGCCCGCGCGCGCGCGCCTTGCCCTCGCGCTCCGCCGCGCCCATTGGGCGGCCGCCTCCGCCGCGCAGCCAATAGAAAGCGGCGAAACGAGACCGGCTCCCCGGCGG
>VXBQ01000414.1:338545-353672 GCA_013400175.1 Phainopepla nitens | reverse complement strand
CGCCCCCTGCCGTTGTCCCGGGCGCAGCACGGCAGCCCCGCGAGCAGCGCCGCGCTCAAGGTCACGGCGTGTCCCCGGGCCGGAGCCTCCGGGGGCCGAGGAAAACTGACCGGGAAATCGGCACGGAGGGATTCTCTTCTGTAGCCCTGTCTAAACGAGGGCAATTCCTGCTTTTCCTGCTTCCCTCATGTGCTTTTCCTTGGCCGTCATGTTTGCTCCTCGTCTGTGCCTGAGGAACTCTACCTTTTCTTGTTAAGGTTTTTTTCCCTTCTGGAAAGAAGGGAAATTTATGATCATAGTTTCTTTTTTAGTAACATTAAATTTCATAATTTACAGGCCACTTAATCTGTTCCACATGTTTGTGTTATCGGTGGTGAGTGTGCTGCCAACCATTTGCTTGCTTTTAATGATTTTTACTCTTTTTTTCTGGTAAGACTGCAAGCAAACCCTAGCTGATTTCTTTTGACGTTGTTTTTAACTTCCAAACAGAAAACATAATTTGGTCTCTTGGTTTTAATTCTTATTTGAAGGGGAACGGACACTTAGTTGAAAATAAACTTTTATTTTCAAGATTGAGGCCATTTAGCTCATTTTCACTTTGAAACAGAGGAGCTGCCTTTGTGGTTTGGGGTTTTTTAATATGTGAGGGTACTTTTGTTTGTTTGTTCTTGGGGTTTTTTGGGGTTTTTTTGTTTGGTTGTGGGTTTTTTGGGTTTTGTTTTGTTTAGGTTTGGTTTGGTTTTTTTGTTGGTTGATTTGGTTTTGAAGAGTTATTTTTTAAATATATGTGTCTACTTAGCTTTGGAAAAAAGGATATCCTCATAGGGTACACCCCAATTTCTTAGGTTAAAAATCCTACACATCTAGATTATTGAAGAGCTGAGGTAAAACCTTATTCTCAGCTTTCTCTGAAGCTCCAGGATGGTAGACCAATATATAAACTTATGATACATATAGCGCTGTATAGTTTGAGGAATGCATCCCTGTAATCTGTATGTACTCTGGTAAAATCAGGGAGCTGCTTGCAAGCAGCTAAGCTCACTCTAGAGCAGATTTTAGCTATCTGGCCCCAAGGTTCTTCCAAAGTCTTAATAATTGTTTTGTATTCTTCACCTTTTTACCAACCAAGATCCACTTTCCAAGTTTCATGCTCAAAACCAGTACGAGTTTTGCTGTCTTTTGCCACACCTTGTCATTGAAACATGTAAACATACAACTGTTTGTGGATTTTAACATGATGTTGATATCAAATGAGCAAAGGAGGGGTAATGAACAAATTAGAAGCATGGTGGTTTTTAGAAAGACATTTAGGCTGAAATACACTGCTCCTTCCATGAACTCAGTATTGCCAGAGCTGGAATGAAAATGACAACAAGTGGGCCCAGCAGTAATCCCAGTTTATCGCTGAATTGGGGCAGGGGGATGGCAGCCTGTGACAATATACACTGACTGCACCTTCACTGTCCTGCACTAACAGCCCGGGGCAAGGATCTTGCGTGGTCTGGCCTTGAGTCTAAAGGCCAGCTGGGAAGAATAAATACATTTAGTGATGCTATTTACCAACATTAGCATGTGTCTCCCTTCTCTATGCAAAGATTCAGGTTTATGGTTCTTTTGGTTTGATTCAGGCCAATATTTTCCATTGATATTTTGTAAGTAAAATATAAGACTTTGAATAGTTTTTAATGCACAGCAGCAGCGGTAGAAGAAATGGATTGTTACACTCAGGGAGGTTTATCTCTGCGTTCCCAAAGGTCTGGCGTGCTTTAAGGCCCCGGGCTCCAGCAGGGCTGTGCATCCTGCCAGCACATCCAGTGTCCGTGTCCGCGCGTGCTAGCCATTCCCAGGCCCTTTGTCTCCTCGCCTCGATGATACTGCTGCCATGGTGAAAAACAGAGAAAGAACAACAGGATATTGTCCCGTACTGGCCTGCGTGCCAACTGTGACAAAATGTTGTTTTCTCCTTGGTTCGGGTGTTCTTGCTGGCTTTTACTTGTCTTGGGTGAGCCTGAAAACATTGAGATGTTTTTAAAATTCTTCCAGTTAGTGTGGAAACCTTGAGTCTCAGGGAGCAAGGTGCTGTCCCATGCCCTGGCACAAACATTCCTGTCCTGGGGGATGGTTCTCTGAGTCATGCAGAGGAAAAGAAGCGTTCTGATGTAAAAGACAACAGGAAGGCGTTCAGCACGCTGTGTGCCAGCAGGACACCTGCAGAGCTGCCGCAGGGGTGGAAGCGAGCCACAGGCTGCATGGGGAGTGCTGAGAAAACTGCACGGCTGCACAAATCTGACGCCAAACCAGGGCTCTATTTTTGGTCTCCACTCCGCGTTTCTGACACCTGTAGGGACGCGTGAAGTGCACAAGGGACTTGTGCAGCGCCTCCCGGAGCGGAGGAGCCGCCGCAGGGCATGGGAGCGCAGCGGAGCGTTCTTGCTTAGCCAACAGGACTAATTATAACCCAGGAATATGAACTGTAAATGTGCTGAAGCTGCCAAGATGGGAGCTGGGCGTGTGCCAGCGCTGGAATGAGGACACACCATCCCGTCAGGACTCTCCGGGAGCAGCAGGCTGCACCGAGGTACGCGCGGAGCCCCACGGAGGGACGCGGACACATGGGGGGTACGCCAGGAGGACGGTAGGCGTTCAGCTGTTGCTTTGGGGTGGGCACGGTGTCATATCAGTCAGCCTGCTTTCCAAATAGGTGATCTCTGTGTGGCGACACACTTAGGAAAATCTTAGCTTTGGTGTGGTCTCATTAACATGCAACAAACCCAAAAAATCGGCGACTGATGTGAAGTACTGGCAAAAGCTTTGACTTCTGCATGCTTTTATGGTTGTGTGGACCACTGTCCCTTCCGGGCGTGATAAAGACTATTGTGAGGGCATGAGGTGAAAAATTATAATTGAGGCATATAACGAGTTGTATTAAAACCACCTAGGACAAACTGGAATAATAGAAGATATTCTGCAGAAATGTATCATATAGACTACCAAAAACAAAGGGGCAGACATAACAAATGCTTTGAAAGATAAATCACAGGAATTTAAGAAATCTGCTTGAAGTGAGACGTGATGAAATGTTAGAAAACCACAAAGGTGAAAGAAATAGATGTGCTAATTACATAATTGTGGGACTGCATAAGAAATGCCTATGAAGGAGGAAGCTTATGCTGGTTGGTTGTGAAAGCTTTAGTGGGGGTTCAGAAAGACTGAATTGATGAAACTATACTATTTAACTTTTGTGAAACTGTAAGCTTTAAAAAAAGAACAAAACTTTCTTTAAATAAACATGTTGTGATATTGTTTTAGTGATCTGGGGTATGAAAAAGTTGGTATCAGAGGCTACTGTATATTACCCAAGGTTTGCTTTGAAGGAAGATACATTTAAAAAAAGAAAAAAAAAGTCAGTAACTACTAAAAGTTGGGCTGTCTCCTGGCTTCACAGTACTCAGAGTCAGTGAGTTTCCTGGTTGTGTCTCCAGTTCAGGATTGCTATGTTAATATTTTTATACATTCTGGGAAGCTCTAGGCTCTGATGAATGGTTTCTCTTGCTAGTATGCAAGGCTCTTCTTTTCTCTTTTAAGGGCTACTTGGAGTTGTAGAAGGCTCTTTGCTTTGAGCTTTTCCCTATCTAAGTAGAGTAACCGTATCATATGTCAGGTCTCAGTTTGTACATGTTAACAGGTCCACCTGTTCAAAGCTGGTTTCTTACAAAACAGTAAATAATTCATAAGTATTGGTTAGCTTTGCTTACAACCAGATAACACACTGCTAAACTAGCCTTGACTTAATTCTAGTATTGTTTTTATTGCATTTCTATAAAGAACTTCCAATACTCTCGGTGAGTAAATATGCAGAGTTCTTAACCCTGATTTCTGATGTGAACATAGGAATTTTAAATTTATATTTCTCTCCCCTACAGGTATGTTTAAGAATGTAACAGTCTTGATTTAGTCTTAAGAACTGCCTATTGCTCAATAACTGTTACAAAACTTTGATACATTTTAATATAAATTTAAATATTAATCTCTTTGCAGGTATACTTATCAGATACATTCTGTGATCTCTACCAGTGAACCTGCACAAGCAATTGCTTTCTAAGCTCACTCTAGGAACTGCACTTGGCCTTTTTCTGCTCGAACTCCCAGAGAATTACACTTAACAAGACCTTACTACCTGCTGAGAAATATAATGACTGAGTTCCTGGTTTGTTTTAATTGGTGCAATGGTGAAGAGCCCCCACCGGTAGGTAGATGCAGAATTGCCATCCTTTATCGGATTTGAAGTTTTGTCTTCCAGTTATGTGGGAAACCCTTTCATTATCCTGTTGTTTTTGATAAGTTTGGGCAAAGTAATGCAAAAGCTAAAACCATTCCTGTTAAGCCATGTTTGAACTGTGTGTTCTTTGCAAGAAACTTGACAGTATGACCGTTTGCAGTTCTCAGGCCCTGACTTTCCAACTGTAAAGAAAGCTTTTGCTAGAATTCAATCAGCAGTAATAAAAGTGACTTTCATCGTGTCTTACTGTGAACAGTCCAAAGCTTCAGCCCGCTTGCCATGAGGTGTCGCTAGGGGTCAGTCCTGGCTATCTATTTTTATCTTGGCTGTTTCTGGCTGAAAGCTGCTGATGTTTTCTGAATAGAGACCTAAGGTTTTCCTTTTTTTCTCATAGAAGAGGCGTCGAAGACTGGACCGGAATATGATAGGAGAGCCAATGAACTTTGTACACACCGCGCACGTCGGGGCCAGAGAGATGAGTAGTGACTATTCCTCAGTAAGTGTGCACCTCTGGGAAAAGCACACTCCCTGCCCTCAGTAACCTGTAGGGCACATAGCTAATAAAACACTAGATAATTGTAAGAGAGAGAAAAATCCTGAGGGTGTTTTTTTGTTGTTGTTTGGTTGGTTTGGGGTTTTTTTTGTTGGTTTTTTTTTTAACCAATAGAGTGGCATCAGAACAGAACTGTCTTTTGGTTTGTAAACATGAGATACTGTGGGAGATGATACACTGAGCAGGAAGTGCTCATTTTCTCAGTATGTTTACACGTGGTGAGAACCTTTTGGATACAGATTCTATGGATGCACTTGATATTAGAACCAAATCACCTTGAAGTCAAAGCTATGCCAGGGTGAGGGATGTAAGAATAAATGGATTTTGTATAGCAAAATTCATCTCAAACACTGACTTAAAATAGTATTTAACAGCCCTAGATTTAGTTATTATTTCTCCCAACTACAGTTGGAGCTCAGCACTGTAAACATACGGCCCACCTGCCCTTTCAAATGGATGCCTTCAATAATTGCTCTGACAACCAGAATTTATAAGATGTGTGTTCTAATAAGCTTTTTTTTCCTAGGCTGTGTCAATTCAGGACCACATGAAGTCTAAAGGTGGCTACACAAATGGCACTCCTGCAACAGTTGAAATATAGGAAACTAAGAGAAGACTGAAATCTGCTCAGTCTTACGAGTACCCCCTGGAGTGTGCTTTCATATTCTCTAAAACCTTGTTATCATGGAGTAGGGAGAGTATCTGAATTAAGAATAGGTCAGTACAAGCTTTGGTGTTCTTTGCACAATATCTTCTCAAGGAGTTATTGTAAATTATCCTTAAAAGGGTCTGTTGTGGTAGTGTTGTAGTAGCAACTGTAATTTGTCCCTGTGGATGACTTCCTAGCTCTGTCCCAAAAGCCTCAAAGCTGTCATATAAGATGGGATTGGAAATCAGAATTAATTGTCAGGGATTTTGGCATCTGTCTTTTTCTCCTCTCAGGAAATGCAGAGGATATTTAATCGGAAGGTATCGCATGATTTAACTTCTTACATGGGTTAAACTGAGTTGCTAATACGACCTTGTGGCTGTCAGGTAACTTTGAACCTGTTTTTTAGATGCTTTACAACCTAATGCATAAATCTTTGGTATTTTTTAATGCCTTTTGATGGTGAATGAACCCTAATGTAGGATAGTTAGCTGAGTCTGCAAAACACAGTGAAACTTCTGCCTTGCCGAGATAACATTTTCTATCTAAAAACGGAGCTTTTACAAGCATTCTGACTCTCAAATGAGACTTAGCAGTGACTGGGCTGCCTCCCATTCATGCACACACTCTGCTGTTACTGGCAGCTGTTACTGCAACACAGGTAATTGTACCTACCAGTTAACTTTCAGTGGTGCTACAATATGCTCACAACTGTGTGTTAGTTTTGCATGACTGCCATTGAATTTTAAACTAAACATGTTTAAGATCCCTCTCTTTGTTACCTCTCTGTAACAGTAACCACACAGGACTTCAAGGAGTATCTTGCTTGTCTTTCTGGCTCCTTCATTTCAAGACTGTCTGTTTTATATGAAATTAATATTTTCTTGCATGTGGTTTAAGTGATACAGCCATGTGAAGGACACACATTTAATATTGTGAAAAGTTGCAGAAGAGTATTAAATAGAAGCAGCATTTTGCAGAGTTCCAGCACTTCATAAATATTTAAATAAATATCCATAAATATTTAGGCATACACAAACTACAGTTTATTACTTAGTTCTTATTCATCTTTCTATTAAGTGACATGACAAAACTGCTGAAGCAGAACTAGGTTTTTCTCTTACCCAATCACTGGCAATTGTTCCCCAGCTCAAAATTCTGTATGACTACCACTGTAGAAACAGGAAATCTGCTTGCTCTCATGGGATTAAGTAATTACAAGTTTTTAAATTGCTGCCATATCAGCACAAGTTATGCTGGAAGTCAGCAAACTCTGTCCTTGCTCTAGGCAGAAAAACAGTTAAGAACCTTTTTCCATTTAAAAAAATTTATAGCTGGCAAATCTTTTAACTTGTATGATTCTGTTTTTAGTTGTGATACTTCTTAAATCCAGGCTGCTGGCTTTGCTGAATTGTTAGGCTGCCTTTTTATGAGTATATTAGGGAACTTAAAACATGAATGGTAGCTCTGTGTTTCTGTATATGTTCAAAAAACAGCTTTTCCCCTCCCCCATATTTTATCTTTTAAGTCCAAAAAGGAAGAGGGAGTATTGCTTTCTGTGACAGTCAACAGCTGATCATAACATATATAACATCATAACCACATAAGAGAAATCTAATATCCATGTCTTCCTAGATCCTTACTCTTGCATTAGAATGCACACCAAATTTTAATATATTTTAAAAATAGCGTAGTTAACTGTACATTTAGCTTTTGCAAGATTTCTGTCTTCTAACTTGAGATATACTCTAACAGCCTAGTTAAGAGTAAACAGAGTTTAAAGAAGCTAAATCCTGTACAGTGTTGAGGAAGCAGAAAGTGGCCACGTTGTTTGAAAGAATAGATTCTAATTCATCAGTTATTATACAGAGTTAATGCATTCAGTTATCTATACCTGCCCAGAAAAAATGGTGATAGGGCAGTTGTCATGAAGAAGACAGTTTGTATTGTGTTTTGCTGTGTTTTGTTAACACTAGAAGAAAACATACTGAACAGAAGTTAGGGCTTCTTGAAGACCGATTCAGTAGATTTAAAATTAGTGGTGTGACTAGTAGTAAAGGAGTTGGTGAATATTTCTGTTCTTCTTTCTAAAAATAAAGGAACAGGAAATTTGTTATTAAACACTTATTAGAGAAAAATCTTAGTTTTGATCATGTAAACCAAGTAGCACTATCTGGTGTGAAACTAACCTATTTTCATCAGACTATATATTTTCATCAGATTATATAGGACCATAATAAAGTGCAACATCAATAAAAAGATATATTTTGCTATTACATTAAAAGTGTCATTACTTTTACAAAAAATTACAAAATCTAACAAGCATTAACACATGTCTTAGGGCTTAGGTATTTTTTGTTCTATGTTTAGAAACCTTATGTACCTGTAATCTGCCATGTAACTCAGTATGATCCTATCTTAGTTATAATAAATATGTTGAACTGGGCACTTGCACTCTTCATTTTGTGGAAAATCTTCATATTTTCTCTGCACTGAAAACCTTTTGGTTGAGTGGATGGATCAGCATGGCTTGAACTTTTATTGCACATAATGAAATTTCTCCACTAGAGAGCACAGTTTTACATCAAGCCTTCTCTGTTCTATGCAAGCTCTTACTGTTGGGTGGGGTTTGGTGGTTTGGTGGTTTTTTGAGCTTGACTGAAATAAAGTACAGAAATAATACCAATGATCAAACTTTTTAATCTACATTGTAGGCTGTAAAAACCTTACATCAAGACAATCAAGAAACATTACAGCTCTGACTTGATGCTGTTTTATGGTTTCTTTTTTTAGTCAGAAGTAAAATAACTTTCAGGCAGAGCAGGATCAACTCTTTTTTATGTAGTCTGGCGGAATCTTAGCACTGTTTGCTTCCTTGGGAAAAAAAATCTGGGATGGGGAGGTATTTTCAATTCTGGCTATCTTATCCATTGATGTTACTGCTAGACTTTACTGACCATCCCATAATACTGCATACACCTGTGATCAGTATATAGAAAAGTTATTTATCTTTTTCACAACCTAATGTCTTTTTATCTCCTGCAGAGCAGCTTTATACCAATTATAGGTGTCAATGCTATGCTCCAAGTTAGCCTGTGATATGCTAACTTGCAGCCCACACACATGGTGCTATTCCTTGCTTTGCTCTTGCCATACTGGACTACCAGGTGCTGTTTTAGCTTCCACTCTGTATGGACAAAAAATGTTAAGAGATTAATAAATACTCTTAATCTTACTGTGCCAGCAAGAATAAGCACAATTCAACAGTGTTAAATTCCATATTCATGTAATTCTAAATATGGTATCACTGGAAAAAGAAACTCCAGTCTGTCAGTGAAAGATGATTAAATGGCTGCTCCTGACCATGTTTGGATTTACTTTGCTGTCAGTACTGTGACACTGCCCTGAAAAGCCAACAGTTGAAGATAAGAACAATCTTGTCTGCCTTTCATAAGCACTGTGGAACTACAGGAAGAAAACAGTGCTGTTTTACAGTGGTGCTAAGGTATTCTCTGGTGAGTGGGTTCCTGTAAGGCTTCCAGATACTTTGTGGTTAATGCTTGAAATTCAAAATTTTAGCTGTTTACCTATAAAGGTGAAGTCCTGAGTGCCTAAAGAGGTGCTGTAAATAGTTAGTGCCTGGGCTTCTGCAGATACACATTGATTTGTCTGACACAGAAGGCCCAAGGTTACTTACACCAGTAATTTTCCTGCTAATATTCATGTGGTTACAGTGTGTATGTAAAAGGTTTCTCATCCTGTACAGAATACGTGCTCTCTAAGAACTGGCCTGTTGGACAGTTGTTTCCTCAACAGAGCCTTAAGCTGTGGAGTTAAACTTTTCATCACACACAGCTCTCAGCCAGTTTTGTACTTTGCTATGTGAAAGCATAAAGCCCCCTTGTTAGTGCTTAACTCTTCCTACTACAGGGAAGGTGTTGAAGAGCTCACAGGCTGACCAGGAACTACAGAAAAAATGAGGTATGGAAGTGAGGGAGCCACGGAGAGGCAATGTGGTGCATGTTAACGAGGAAGGAGCAGGGAGCAGAACATGCTCATGTTGACGTTTCTTATCTGCAATGCACAGGGCAGCTTTGATATCAGTTGGAAAATACTCATAATATGTGTGTAATTGATATATGGAGGAAATTAGGCACTTGAATGCATGACTAAGCTGGGACTTTGAGACACAGATTGCCAATACAACTTTAATGAATGGTAGTATCCTCTTCCTGCAGTGGCTTACAAAGCTGTTTTCAGAAAGTACAGAGCCACCCACAAAGGTAGCTCTGGTTTCAGCAGTTGCAGACTGATGTCACATTTATGTTTGAAAGACAAGAGGGCGTTTTCTTTTTTTTTTCTGCTATATGTGAGGTTGCAGATTTTCTACATGCCAAGGCTTGCTGCACCCAATGGAACACAAACCGAATAAAAAATAGCATTAATACAAAATAGCAGTAGTAAAAGAGTATCTGCCTTTGGTCCACTGCCCTGCCAAAACTTCAGGAAAACTAACTGACTAGTTAGCTGAAACTAGCTGATATTTGGAGTCCAAGTATTGGGAAGATATGGATGGTTTGGAGTGAACGGTCATAAAGAATTCCTTGTGCCTGAGGAAGTTTGGGTGACAATTTGTTGGACTCTGCAGACTGAGATGCCAAAAGGTCACCATGGCTATACCAGGTTTCCATTAATACTTTTTCTCCTGATGTTATGTAGAGAATGGAAAGATGAAACAAAACAGTGAAAGCACTTTGAGTAGACAAGAATGTTACTGGTATGTGTTCTTATGCCAAAAAAGCTCCCAGCTTGAGGTGCTTGATACTGAACTACAGCTCCTGTCTTCACCTGGGAACTTAGAGATGAACAAGCTCATCACTAAAGCCTGTGCCCTTTCAGGGAGGATGAGGTGTACAGGGCACCCAGAGCACCGTCTGCTTTGGCCTCAGCACTGCCCAAACCCAGCTCATCAAGCGTTGCAGTACAGCTACTGAACACCTTGTGGCTGTCACTTGTTCCATCCACCCTGTTTATGTGCATCCCATTAACATGACCAATATCCTAAAGTTATATCCAAAATCTTAGTTTAAATGGAAGTTCTCTTAACCTGGTTTTAATGTAAGAGAGTAGTAATGGCAGGACAAGAACAACAGCTTTGAGGTGTCTGTTGAGACCTCTACAATGAATTACTCATGAAATCAAGGCCACAAAACTGTGTTGAAACTACTTAATTCGGTGAACCTTTTAAATATTTTGTTGTTATTAAAACAATGTAAATAGGAAGAATATTCTAACAAATTTTAAGTTTCCTGTGTTATTTGCATATGAATCCGAACTGAACAAAACCAAGGTTATTATTCCTGAGGGTCTGTCCTAATTCAGAGGCAAAAAAAAGAGCTGAATTATGTCTTTTACTGTTTTAATATATATGTATATATTTAGACCTTCATCTTAAGTAATGTGTAAGGAAATAAGCCATTCTTTTAAACTGAAATTAGTATGATTGCTCTGGCTTACTGAAAATTTCAAAAATGGACTTAAAAGTCTACATTTAAATCGCTGGGAGAGAATTTAATGTGCTTTTAAAACTGACATTGGCCTGTACAAGTGGATGACTAATTAATTTCATATTTCTTCATCAAAGAGCTAGAAAAAGTGGTTAAAAGATTCTTTTTATTTTATATATAATAGTGTATTTACATGCATCTGATCTTGCTGGTGCTTAAGAAATTAGGTGTACATTTTATATGACTTACCTGAGTCAAAGGTGAATGAAGACTGCCCTAATAACCAGTAATTAGTGAGCTGTGTGTTATTAAGAATTCATAGATCTGACAAAACAATGGAATTTATTTTAGTCAGAAATCTAATTTTTAAAAAATTATCTAATATATGGAAGTTTGAAAGTCTGAACTTAACATGAGCTGCAGCTGCAGATTAATGGTGAGAGAAATACCCTTTTAAATGCAGTTACCCACATTTACCCTTGCAGTCTCTACTGCCAGGGAATATTAAAACCTGACTCAATGCCTTTGAGGGTGTGACACAAGCTTAACAATGGAATTTAAAAATAAGGTTTACAGTGCTTCATTAATGCATGCTAATGGGGCCTTCCTGCATAATGGTATATGAGTAAAGCTTTCACTAGTTTCTTTCAACCAGTTTAAACATTACCTTGAAAATGCATTAAATTAGTTATTCTCTCTGTTGGATAATATTCAGTGAACTAGAGTATCTCTTCCTTGCAGAAATTAGTATTTACTGGTGTTCAGGTAAGGCTGTTGGTACATGGAGAGAAGTTGCTAAACATGTGTTTGTATTAATAAGCAATTCTTAAATGCTGTCCATTTTTATGTTTTGCATCAATCTCTTGCCAGGAGATGCAGGTCCCACGGGCTGTTGCACATGTCCCTGTGGCTGCCATGTGTGTCTGTCTCACAGGGACAGCAGGTTTCAGCAACAGTGTTTCCTGTACCCGGTTAATCAAGAGGTTTCACAGTGTTATTTTGCTGTTTTGTTCCAGACTCCAGCCAAAAAGCTGTGCAAACATGAGGCACTGAAAGAATTTATAGGACAGAGTGAAATATTTTTTGGCTAAGCTGTTTCCTTTTCCTCATCACCTGCTTTATTCTGTCCTATTATTCTACCGCCTACTAAATTTCTTAGAAATATGTGCAGCATTTGGGTCAGTGTTCTTTCTTAGTTCTTAGAAATTAATACATGTTAAAAATTCCTTCATCCCTTTGAAGCTTGTGTATTGATCAATGAACCCCAAATCACCTCTGTCCTGATTCTTGTATGACATAACTGTTTGAAAAGCAGAGTCCAGTTGCTTTTGCAATCTTAGTCCTCTGAAAATTATGCAATGTTTCTCTAAAATACTTAATGCTAATAGCCACCCTTCCACATCTGCCTACCTAGGAAGGAACTATCTTCTGTTTATGGCATTTTATGCAAAATTAACAGAATTAGACATTAATTCAACATTCAGCTATTGGAAGAGTGAATTTAATTGCATAAGGAAATACAGGGAAAGGAATAGAAAAAAGCAGATTGGTTGGGATCAATATACGGAAAAGCGAAGAGGGTGGTCATTATGAAAAAACATAAATTAGCACTTAATGCCATGTTAGAATTAGGAGAACAGCCCTGGAATCGATGGTATTTTGGATTTCTTTCCTTGTGAGCGAAATCATTAGTGTTTAGAAGTGTATGTATGTGATGGAAAACTGCAGAGGGAAGGAAAGGATAATTTCATTATTCCCATGAAGATTTTAATATATGCATAGTATTGTTCAAGCAGTTTATTTTCTGTGCTAATTGTTATTTAGATTCAGTTTCCACTTTCTAAGCAATATCATCAATGCCTGCATTAAGCATTTCCATTCCTTAACACTTTCAGGAATGCCTAAATTGAGTTACAGATTTTATTCCATGATGATGTTTTGGTTGGGAAAGGGATTTTTCTGAGAGTGGTGTTGCTCTTCTCTCTGATAGAAAGAATGATGGTGGTATAGAAAGGATATAATTCTTGGTACAGATCTTTAGTATCTCACACTGGTTATGTATAGGGGTATATAGGTCATTGCAAATAAGGAACTTGGGGTTTAAAACTGAAAAAAAAGAGAGAAGGATCCTTTAGGCTTTGAAGTCATTCTTCAAGCTCTGAACATCTTTATAGCCTAGATTTCTTCTGCCTGGCATTGGAAATCACATCTATGAAGAAAATCTAGTTTTCTCAGTGTTGAAATTTGAGAATACATCACGGTTTTAATTTTGGTTACATATTAAAGCTAATGGTAAAGATTAGGGACTACTGAATTTGCCAATAAAGATCACTTAAGAAGTCTTCATTAATATCCTAAACGCCCCTGAAATATCCTAAGCTGAAATCCTAACACTACCCCCCTTCCACAGCTTTTCAGTGCAGGTATTTCTAACCCACATAATCCCACTGGATTGCAGAATAAGTGTTTAGTGTAAAAAATGTTTTCACAATATCTTTAAATAGCCATCAAGGCAAGGGACATAAAACAAAGCATACACTTTTGAGAGAGCAATTTCCTTTTATTCTGAGGAAATTGTATTCCTTTCTCTTTGGCCCATTTTTATTTCCAGCTGCAGACAGAATAAAAATGGCTGTGTTTTCATGGGGAACACAAGGAGAAGGATTAGTATGTGGCAGAACAAGACATGCCACCATGGAGTCTGATCCTGGGATCAGCTACACACTTGTAATTCAGGTAAAACACTGCTTCCATGCTTGAAATACAGTGTAATGTACATACCCATAGATCATTACAGATCACAGAATTGGCAGATTTATTGAAGTAAATCAATATTCATTTGTCATCCAGATCTTGTTAGACTCAGAAGAGATGGTAGCTGGCATAAAGTGTCATGGTTACTCTGACAACAGCACCAGAATAGAAGCACACAGACGGACAACGTACTAGCCTGTGTTTAAAAATATCAATTCGGCATAGAATATGAATTATTAGCTGCGTCATAGTGTGCCAGTATCTGTTTAAGCACATGAAATTGTTATATACACTTCTGCAGGTCACTAATTCTACAAGATGCACAAGTCTGTTCTGTTGCTGATATGATGAATTGCAGATTGTCAATGAGTGAAATAAAAAGCCTGTCTGTTACCATGAACATATCGGTGTTGATCAAAACACTACTTATCTACACGTATGTAAATGTTACTCAGATTTTTACAACAGAACAGCTTCTTGCCAATTTGCCATAATGCTGTGGGGAATGCTCTCTGTAGATGTTCTATATCCCTTTGTCCTTAAATGCACAGAGAGGGAAAAACCATGTATGCAGCTATCTCCTTCCTCAGTAGTAATAACTAATAAACACTAGTTTGTGGGCAACTCAAACTGAGTTACCCACTTCAGGCTTTGATTAACTGATGCTGAAGTGGAGCTCAACTCTCATCCTCTTGCGCCTCCCTTTCCCTCACGCCTCAGTCATGGGCACATTTTCTTCTTTCTCCAATAATCTTTCTTTATCTTCACCCCTTCCTCTTCCCTGTGCACACTGGCTCTCGGCAGGCCCCGCGAAGGAGCAGGGGTGGTTGGTGGAACCAGTGCTGAAAAACCTCCAGTGAAAAAAGGGATGTTGCACAACTTCTTTTGGTGGTAAATCACGGAGCTGTTTCAGCCCATCTCCTTCATGGAAATCCTTGCTGGTTCTTACATCTGATGCATCACAGCCCTTTTAATACTTTCGAAACCTGGAAGACATCTCTGAAATGCGGTTGCTGGATTTTTTTTTTTTTTAATAAGAGCAAACAAAGCAACTTCCTCAATCTTGTGCTACAGGTCACACTTTGCTGTTTCTTGTCCTTGTTGCTCTCACGTACGACATCCTGCTATCGTCACCATACCTCTCTCCCACGGCTCTGCGAGAGCTGGACCGAGGCGAAACACTCGGATTGCTTTGTGTCGGGAGACGTGGGGCAAACGCGGCCGTTTTCTCTTACTAAAAGTAAGGGCTCTGAGGAGTTTTAGCGAGCCTGTCAGTACCTAAACCACTGGGAGCTGCTGGGGGGATGGCCCCACACGTTGACAGCAACGGACCCGCTGCGGAGCACAGCGAAAGAGCGCACGGCCCCAAGAGGCACAAAGACACC
>VXBQ01000414.1:303746-338185 GCA_013400175.1 Phainopepla nitens | reverse complement strand
CGCTCCCCTGGCTCCCGCAGCCTCGGGGCGGCTCGGGCTGCGGTGTGGCCCGGGGGGTTTGGGCCTCCTGGGCGCGCCTCGGGCGAGGCCTCTCGGTTCCCCCCACCGGGCCCGGGGAGCTCAGGCCAGCTCCGGTCGCTCCTTGGGAGTTGAGATAACAAATCTCACGGGTGCCGTTGTTTAAACTTGGGTGCGGGGAAGGGGGAAGCTCCTAGTGTGTGTATGTGTCCTGACTTTCGTCTCGTTTGTTTTCAGTTTTGGTTTCCGTATGACACAGTCGCAGCTTCTCCCTCTCCACAGGTGTACATTGCCGTGGAATTCTGGCAGGCCACATTCTGCCAAATGGGGTAGTGAAATGGGCAAGTCAGAAACCTCCATAGAGTGCTTTGGCAGTATAAAGGACATATATGCATTAAATGCTGTTCCACGAAATTTTGTTGTTGAAGTTTTCTTGTTTACTTAATTTCCACAGAGTCTATCTTGTTTTGGTAAGACAGGATGCAGAATACTTATTTTCTGTGTAGGAAGTCACCATTGGATATGCTCGGCAACAGGTGCACAGCACAGTCTGGTAGTACCTTGAGAATGCCTGTGGGGGAAGCAGCTTGGCTCCCTTGCTTTCCCTGAGTCCCACATAGCTGTCACTGGTGTGCTGGGGTTTTCCAAGGAGTGGCTTTGCTCTTTAACCAAATGGTTTGCTGCTGCTGACAAGTGAGGAGGCTTCTGCCCTGTTATATGACTCCACGCCCTGTGTCCTGTCTCCTCCTTTGCTCTGCAGATGCAGATGTAGCAGTGGTGAGCATTGGACCAGGTCATTCTGCCTCAGGAGCACTCTCTTGACATTGTCGGCATGGGGAGTTGGGTTTGGAGGAGGATCACTGCTGCTCCCTGAGCATGGGCTCCTGTTCTCTGGGGTCACAGTGCCTGGAGGGAGGGAGAAGGGCCAATTTGTATGTATCACATGGCCACTGGCAGAACAACAAAATGATGGTTGTTCTGCTCGTGGCTATTTTTTTCCCCTGCCTTTTTATGTTTCTGTGGGTTTTATGTTGTCGCTTTATACAGACTACCTTCTCCCTAGTCTGTACCTTTGAGTTTCTGTATGTCTTATCTAGGTACTAATTGTGATGGATGTTGTAAATATGGGCTTGGTTTGGTCTCTGTTCTGGTTCTGTGTGATGGGGTAGCTGGTACACTCCAAAGCTCAGCAGTCAGCCCAAGCTTATATCCCTGCAGTGACAGGGACATGTTTGGAAAATTAGGGATTAAGAGACAGAATTTCTGAGGCTTCTTCTCTATCAAAGATAAGGAATTATACAACAAAAATTTAAAGGTGATAAGGGAAGGAAATATGATGAGAGAGCTACCTGTCAGAAATAGGAGAGAATTTGTTTGGAGGTGAGGGGCCACTGGGAATTGTCTGAACTTGAAGTGAAAGAAGATGGTGATGCCCCTTTAGGTAAGGACAGCTGTCATGCCTCTTTTCCATGTGGGAATGCTTTTATGCCAGAGCAAATCAGCCTAGGGAGGCAGGTTGATCTTTTCTAGAGATGTTTTTTGTGATCACACACTTAGTCTTGTTCTTAAGTAACAAGATTGCAAATGTGCTCGGTAAGAAATGTTGGCTTTGTATGTATCCTGAGAGTAGGATTTGTTCAGTGGCACAGCTGACTGCAAGGCAGCCTACCCAAACCAGTAGCCCTTGTCTGCTGTGAGAGGATACTGAAGTGATTAGAAAGTGACAGACTTCAGCTGGATGCAGGAGGATTTCCCTGGGGATGTTCCAAGTGAGGCGCATCATGTAGCATTTCTTTTAATTTTTAACTTCTAAGTGCTGTCTCTGGAGCTCAGCAGTGAATAGATGTGGGTGCACATCATGCTCAGGTCCTGCCTCCCTCCACCTCATGAGCATGAATTGTGTGCCCTGATTAATCCCCAGAGAAGGGAAGCTTGCCAAACAAAGCAAGCATATCAAATAAGCAAGTAATCACTCCTTCTAGGTAGATTTATGCTTGTGTAGCATTAACACTTGATTTCCTGGAACCCAGAAAACACTTATTCTGTTTGGTGAAGCAGAAAGAGCTTTTAATGGATGTAAACCTCTGGGGTTTGCACCTGTTGGAAGCCTTTACTGCTTTTAATTCACCATTAGTTTGTCCTTCTAGGTGAATGCATTTAACAGGGAAGCTGTATCATTTTTGTGCTGATCATAAATCATGGAACAATTTATTTCAGCTGACAGCTGAAGGACTGTTCTGTGTTAAACAGTTAATGTGCTCAGGCCCTTTGACACAGTTCTCCCAGCAGATGTTCATGCGCTGGGGCCGATATAATGGATTCCTCTGAAGAAGGTTTTTTGCTATTCAAACCAGGCAGACATAAACCTCTGAAACAATATCGTCACATGCTTTTATTTTCTCTCCAGTTCTCCCTTGCTGCAGAATACAGATCTTCTAGCTTGAGGAGAAATGCCTCTCTAGCACTGTTAATGCTTAGCATTGTGTATTTAACTGTTTGGGCTTCTCCCCATACCCATGTCTACTTCTAGCTTAATATGTTAGTGGTTTTTTATACAAATCTGAAATTTACAGCAGGATTTTAAAAATTTTTTTACTCTGATGCTTCTTGCTTTTGAGGTCAGTTTCAAGACAAACAGTTGAAATAACATCTTGCAGTGTTTTTGTGGCGACACTTCTTTGAGATGCAAATAATGTTTGTTTTCACTGCTTTATAGCTGTAGCTGCATCTAATCTTTAGTCTGTTCATTTATCCACTTAGACACCTTACCTTTATTTATGCTTGAGAAGAAGTATACATTCCTAACATTATCAGGAGTTTTAAAATTCAGCTGTATTTGTAAATTACAGGAATCATTATATGAGAGACTCTAATCTTAAGAAACAGCAGTATTTCCTTGACTACACAAATTCTTCTTAAGGTACACTAGTTGGTCTCCTTGTGTTTACAGTCACTTGACAAAAAATAGTTTGGGAATTGTCATATGATGTGTGTGTATATATATATATATATGATATGATATAGATATATACGAGATACATATATGTGAGATATATATATTATATAGATATAAAATACATATAATCCCCTGCTTTATTAGTAGGGAAAATTCTAGAGTCTGTGAAGAAGGAAGACTCTAGAATGTCATTTCTTTTCCATGTACTCTTCTAATTGCTTTGCATGTAAAATTTTACGCTTTTTAGAAGGCACAGAGAATCTGAAGTCATTTGCAATGGTTTCTTGTGATATTCTGCTTGGTGACAATAACTGTACATGTCATAAATACACTGTATTTGCAAAGAGGATAAGCAGCATTATATGGTAACCAGGTTCTTGCTGGTTTTCCAGCCTGCTTTCAAGCTCCCCATCTCTCATGGAATCAGTTATGTAAAATAATGAGTTGAGTAAATTCCTTTTTTCCTAACAGCTCTTTCTGTTCTTAAGCTTTTTAGCAGAATGTTTGCATAACTGATATTCTGGACTTGGTGCATCTCAGGACACTGTGATCTATTGCAGGTAGCTGCTGATGAGGGGATCCTGCACGCCTCTGGAAGTGGAGTGCCTCCAGTAACTAAGGATTACTGCATCATTTACAATTCTAACTGGCTATCTCTTCCAAAAACCTTGGACAATGCTGTAAGTAGCTTGTAGTCACACTCTCTAAGAAAACTAGAATGCAGTATGAATTTGAGTCAACTATAACTGGTCTTCAAAATTTGGAGTTAAATATGTGCAACACTGAATATTTGCTGTTTTGGTTCATGTTGTCTCTTTCCCCACAAATCACTCCAAAAAAAAAAATCTCTAGTGAGTATTTCTATCCTTTAAAGAGTTGGCTTCTAGAGTTTACAAAGGGAATACTCTCTCTGTGCTTCGAACCAGTTTTTGTATTTATGTGTTTATGTATTCATTTTGTCCTGTTAATTTTTTTTTCCTTTGGATGTTATCCTTATGTCTGAGTTTTATATTTGGGAGTTAAAGTTCTGATTATTTGTTTACAAAAATTGATAACCTTCTGAAACTTTTTTTTATATTGGCTCATCAGTTTGAGGCACTATTTAATTGTCTTGAAAACAGGTGGTGTAATAAGAGATTATCTGAAATGTACCATCATGCTATATTTTCTGAGTGTGTTGGTGTGAGGCAGAAATAAATGTTCTTTAGTTATTCTTATGAACAGGAAATACTTTGTGTTTGGGAGTGGAGTGATCAAGGCACTCTGCCTTCCCTTCTGTTGTTTATTCACACACTAACTCAGTGTAAGACAGTAAAAATCATTTATGTGCCCCAGATATCTTTGCTGTGCCACTTTGGCCACTGGGTTGCCTTGACCAAGTAAAGAAAACTGACAATCGTTTCAAGATAATTGTCAATATGAAATTAAATTTTGAAATTAGATGATGATAATGTGATACATTAGTAGACTGAACAGCTGGTTTTAAACAAGCATTGTACTTTGGACCTCTGGTTATGTTGTATCCATCAGTGCTCCTTTGGCTTGTAAAGGCTGGAGATGTCACAGAGTGTACACCGGATTCCCCTGAACTACCAGCAGTGACTTTTCTGTGTAATCAGTTTCTTATGTTTAAATTACAATATCAGCTACTGTGAAATTCCACTTACAAATTGCCAGATTATTTCAGCTCTTTGCAGCTTTAAATGTCCCTCAGTAATGCAGGCTGCAGAAACTGCTCCATGATTTTATATTCCTGAATTAATCATTCTTTTCTGTTACACTCCTTCCTGGCAAATCTCCAGTTAAAGAGCGTAGTACTGTAGTCATCTGGATTAATTTGTTTGTAATATCAAATTTCCTACTTTTATCACATTCCTTTTCTCCTTCTTTCTCTGCAGACTTTCAGGACTCTGGAAAACCTGACTTCTACTGTCCTCTGCAGTTCAGCTGAAGTTCCTTCTGGCTTAATGAAAGACAAAGCAGTTGTAGTGATGAGAGGAAACTGCACTTTCTTGGAGAAAGCAAGAATTGCACAAAGCTTGGGTGCTAAAATGCTGTTGATTGCCAGTAAATCTAGGCTGGTAAGTTACACCAAACGGTTTTCTTCTGTACTGAAATAGTGTCTTGCCTGTTTGGTCCCATGCAGTGTTGTGCAGGGTTAGCTGAGAGGAGCCCCAAAAGCAGAGGACCCTGACCACATGTGGGATTCCAGCACAAATCATTTACCCTCCTCCTGGGGCTGTGCAATGCTGGCTTACATCAGCTCAGAGGAGCTACAGCTGAGCTGGACTTTTCAATGTTCCTTGTATCTTCAGACACCTTTCTGAATGCAAATACTGGTCTTTATCATTCTCTTATTTTAGTGCATTCTGAATTCCATGTAAACTTAGGTGATACTGTTTTAGACACATGTGGTAAAAATAAGCTAGGGAAATGTAATCCAAAACTGGAAATAAAAAAATGCCTTGTGAGATCTCTTTGCTTTTTTGTTCTCCGTTGCAGCTGCAATGTACAAATATGTACCAGTTATGAATTTGTGTGATTATCACAGAAAGTTCATCTTGTTTTAGAAGTGTAGAAATTAAAAACAGTTTTGATTATCTCTTGTAATACTGTAAAAGCATAAGAGCTGTATGAATCCAGGTGTGTTGTTAGTATCATCTGGTTTGATTTAAGTACATCTATCTTTATTAACCTTTTGCAAAGGGTGATGAATGAGCTTTTTGGTTTTTACCTTCCTACAAATACTCTGAAATTCGAAGGATAATCTGCTTTTAGGAATCTCACCTACTTTGTAAATAGGTTCAACATACTTAACACTTTCACTTTCTCTTTTAGTCTGGTATTTCAGATAACAAGACTGATTTTGAAGACGTGACTCTTCCAATTGCTCTTATAAGATATAATGACATAGTAGATATGCAGCTGGTAAGTAACATAATTTCAGCATGTTATGTTTGTATAAACTTAGGTATTTGAACAAATAGATTAATTTCAGATCAGGTCTGGATGTCTGCCTGATTTGAATGTGCTTAGATGCTGCTTTCATTCCTAAGAGAGGATGGACATTTAGTTGTAGAAGTACTGGTCTTCCTAATCAGGTGAACAAGAGAGAATGATTGATTAATTAGAACACTGAGAATGGGAAACAAGACCTAACTGGAGATGGGGAACCTTAGAAGTTTCCTGCTGAACAAGATAAGCTGTCTTCCAGTGGGCTTGGATACAGCTGCAGGTGCCTGACACACATGAAGAGCTGTAGCCTGAGAGGGCTTTTCCTTTGCTGCAGAAGCTACAGCAGCTGAGCTTGTAGCTACTGGCACCAGAGCTTTCAGGCAAGCAGCACCTGAGCAGGTTGGGGAAAGACTGAGAGCTTTTTGCCTTTGCCTCTCTTTGTATAGTGTGACAGCATCAGCTAAAGAGTGGTTAGGCCAGTGTAGTTTGAGTTTCTGCTGGTGAGTTGATGGTGAGATGCCAAATGCATGTTATTAAAATGCAGCAGTTGTGGTATCTCCTACACTTTATAAGCAGGGGAGTTTGTTTTGGGAGTATTTTGAGTTGCTTTTCCTTGGCATGTAATATTAAGATAACAAAATGTTGCACAGGGTTTTAAGGAAAACAGTGTCTTTTGTTCAATGTGGCTTTTTCTTTTGTTATATTGTTGGTTTGGGTTTTTTATTTAGTGTTGAATAGTTTTGCTAAGCAGGAGTTGTGTTGCACATATTTTTCTAGGGATAGCAGAGGCTAGCACTGTGTAGTCTTAGCTTCTTGAGTTGAATTTGCAAGCTCACTTCACCATTTCTGCTCTTAATCTTCAGAGCTGTCATGGGAGGTTGTCATAGGTAAGTATGCAAACTGAAACTGCCTAGATTTGTAGGACTTTGGTTGTTTGCTGTCATCATTAAAGATAGGTACTTGCTGAGCACTGACATGACTGAAGGTTTGTGCTGTCTGCAGACTGACACAGCCTTGATAAGTACTGTAGAGGTTGTCCTCTGTCTTCAGATTTGTTTCTTCTAGTCAGATAAGTGTTGTTGGCTTGCTTGAAAGATTTTATGATGCCCTACTAACATGAGAGGTAACTAGGGCAAGTTAAGTCTGGATCTTTGCATTTCTTTATTGCCCTGTTATGCTTGGAGAGGTGTGATGTAGAATCACTTTGTACAGCTGGAGTAACTCACCAAACAAAGCACCTCTGCTGTGGATTGGTGTGCTAGATGATGTCTCATACTGCTGCTGAATCAAAGAATTCATTTTTGTCTTATGACACTGCCTTCATAAAACTAGTGAGGAGCACAGCCTTGACTGCAAGTGATCTTTCCTGGTTCTGCTCTAGTTTTTTGCCAAAGCCTTCTGTCATATCACTGGCAGCTGTTCTTTTGAATGATATGCACTGCTTGGAATCCAGCAGCTATTGTACACTTCCTATTACAGTTGCATTTCTTGTTTAACTCTCGCTAAAGCTTCAAGCTTCTTCCTTTTATTTAGAACAGAGACAGCACCAGTCTGAGGGCAAGTAGCTTGTATAAGCATTCTTTTTACTTGACAAGTAAACGATCTCTGTTAGCCTTCACCATTAGAGCCAGGTCTGTTAAGAGTCTTGGTAGCAATGGCAGAGTGTTACAAACCTTTTAGTCAGTGGGCAGCTCTCTTACAGTTTTCTTACCTGATAGTCTGTTTCATTCTAGTGCTCTCTGTGGTGGAAGTTGAGGCTTAGGAAGGTTTTAGTGAAGTGAGGAATGAAAGAAGCAAAAGGAAGCAATTGCTCTAGATTCTAATGTGAATTATACTTTGTAAGATTTATGAAACTTAAAGGAAAAACTGGATTAATATGTGTTGGAACTGAATACTAAAAATGTATAAGACTCTTAGGGTTTTTAGCTTTTTATTTTTTTGGTTCTTGATGGTGTTTGTTTATTTGTTTGGGTTTGTGTGTGTGGTTTGTTTGTTTGGGGTTTTTTGTTTGATTTTTTTGGTTGGTTGGTTTGGGTTTTTTTTTTTTAAATAGAGGATGCTGTAATTTGAATAGGTTTTATTCCCTTTAATGTTATGTTCCACTTGATACAACTGCAGTGTTTCACTAGAATTTATTTTTATTCCTTGTTTTCTGAACTTCCATAACTTCAGGCAAAAAAAAATGATTCTGACTTCTTTAGCCTGCAGAAAGATTATTATCTGTAATTAGAAAATTTAGATGTTGAAGTGATTCAGCTTTCTTCATATGTAGCCACTATATTCCACTCTTCTACTGGGCTTCCCATTCAGTCTTTTTAGTGCCAGTTTGATCTTTCTGTAGCGAAACCTGTCTGGCATGTTCTTCTCTCTCTTGCTTTTATCTCACATGCAGACTGTAAACAAATCTGGGGTTTTTTCTGCATCTCTGAAGTCTGTTCTCACTGCACAATTATTTTAGATGTCTGGACTCACTTTGACTGTAACAGAAAACTTGTCTTCCCTACTACTTTCCATTTCCTGCCAAATTATCATCCTTTCTTTGTTTTTTAAATCTCACCTTTTAGTCAAATGGAAGCACCTTGGTTTTGCTTTGAAGATTTTTGTACAGTTCAGTACCAGTTACATCTCAGTGTTCTCTCCCATTTCCTTCTGCATACTTCAGCTGATTGGATTTTTTTCTTAGGTCTTAAATTTTTTAAATAGCATGAAATTGCTTTCTTTTCATTTGAATCCATCTCAAATCATGTTTGTGTGAAGCTGTTGGTAAATAACTTTCTGCCACCTTGAGCTGTCACTGCGTTCTGTCTGAAGCCTCATGTCTGTATCTGAGCTGTGTTTTGTGGACTCGAGAGCTAGAGGTGGATCTGCTGAAAGCTCAATGGACCTGTGAGGTTGTAGGTCAGGGTGATTGAGTTAGATGTGCTTTCCTGCAGAGTAGATGTTTTTGATGGTGCTTGGTATGTTTTGGAGAGGCACTTGGGCTAGAGGCACAACTTCTCAGCAGTGTGGAAAGAATGCAAAGAGGTACCATTTTCTCTTGTAGTACCTCTGTATTCATACAGGAGTAGTAATAGATTTGTTTCCAAACCTGACTATCCTGAAAAGGTAGCATGGAAAGCTTTGCTTCTTGGCAAACATATGGCATGGCTTGTGCAGTGAGTTGACAACTTCCTCTCAGCGTTGTGTAGATTAAGAGCAGGAAACCATGATGTACATCTTGTTGGAAAATAAGCAGTATAATGTCTTTGTTCTTCTTATGAACCAACTTGTATGTTATATTTCAGGTGCTTGGAAAGGAAGTTAATGTGACTCTGTATTCTCCACCTTTGCCAGAGTTTGACTACAGTATGGTTGTCATCTTCCTAATTGCTGTGTTTACAGTGGCACTGGGAGGCTACTGGAGCGGAGTAGCAGAACTGTAAGTTTGTTAAATTAAACTCCTTAAATTGCATGGACTGCAAAGCTTGTGAAAACTGTTACTATGATCACTGAGAAATTATTTTCTTTTAGGTTGGTAGTTAAAAAATTAGAAGATCTAAATGTAATTAGCTGCTTTGTCATGAAATGTAACCTCTGAAAAATCACCAGAGGTCTTTGAGGAACCTCAAGCATAGGTTGTATAAGTCCCTGAGGGATAATGCAGCTCTTGGGAGGAGGGCATGAGTTGACATTTTAACAAATTACCAAACACTCTGTAGCTGGCATCATAATTCTCCAATATCCACAATAGAAATTAGGTATTTTAGTTACACCTTCCAAGTGCAGTGATTCAGGAGGTAAATGCATATTGTATGTAGTGTCTGCACTGGCAGAGATCTGTACAGGTGCTCCATCCCAGCTGGCTGGGCAGCACTCCTGTCTCTAGGAGCAGTGGGAAGCACAGTTTGGTTGTCTGGCTGGCTCCAGATAAAGTCCAGCCTGGCTTATCTGCTTCAGCTTTGTGTTTTATCTGGTGGAGTGACAGAACTGGGGCAGCAGCAGCTGCTCTAGGGCTGGGCAGGGACAAAGAGGCAGCAGCAGTCCTTGGGGAGGGGAGTGGCAGTGCAGAATGCAAAGGCAGGGGAAACAAGGGGTGGTGGGAGTTCCTGCACTGTCCTTGAGGGAGGTGCAGCTTTCAGTGGTGCCCAGAACTGTTACTAGTCTGGGTTAAACTGGCTGTGGCTGGCCTTTGAGAGCATGGCATTATTCTGCACTATTTCTTGGGTGGCTGTGTATGCTAAATGGGCCAGTGTGTGTTGCTACCTTCAGGGTCTCTGTGGTGTTCTGGTGCCTGCCTCCCCAGAACAACAAGGAGAGGATTGTATGTGATAACAACAGCTTCCTTTTTCCCACAGTTACCAAACTGGCTATTTTAAAGAGATTAAAGAAGTAGAAGGAGAGGTGTATATGTTTCTTTTTTTAAAGGTTTGATCTGATTCTTTTTCACCCTGCAGTGCTGCAGGGTGTGGCTGCACTGAATGCTAAAATAACAAAATGTGGTGCTGTCTCCCATATTAAAAATACCTAGATGTAATTTATTAAACTAGTTAAAGTGCTCTTTCATAAATCTAGGGTGAGCTTAATTTTTTGAAAAAGCTGCTTATTCAAAGCATGTCTTGTGAGAAGGTGATTCATCTAACAAGGTGCCTTGCTCCTGTGGGTTATTCTCTTTTGAAGGTAGCTGTTTCAGTGCTGAATTCAGCGTTTCATAGGTAGGTCCTGGGATTCCTCAGGAGCATGCTATCTGATGGGCAATTTGCACTAGGTCTGTACTAAAGAGTAGAAGGGCTCTCTGCTCAAAGGAAAAACACAGCAGTTCAAGTCTCTTTATTTTGCATGGTGAGGTATAAATATGGAGTATGGATGCACAAAAATCTTACTCCCAGTGAAAATCCCCAATTGTACCACCTCTCTTTCACTTACTCTGTAATTATGAGGCAAAAGAACTAGTACTTAGCTAGCTTCATTCTGCTAACATGAATGGGTTTTGCAGACACTTAATGTCTAGATGAGGTTTTAAGAGTATGCAATACCTATGATTTTGATTTATTGTAGATCTATTTATCGGATTGTCTACATTTAGCCCAATAAATTTTGGAGTCAGAGGTGATGCACTAATAGAGCTCAGTGTGTGCATCCTGAAAAGCAGTTTAAGAGTGTAGTACTACTTTTCTTCACATGGATCAGGATTTTGGTTGGGGATGCTCCCTTAAAATTGGCAATTTCCATACCATTGTTAAGAGTCTTTTCCTTGTGATCTGGGCTAGGTTGGAAGTGCATATCTTCATTAAAAAAAATGGAGAGAAATTCAAACAATAACCATACCATTTTCAGTAGGTTTAAGTCTAATAATAGTATGAAGGACTAAACTGAAACCTTGTCAGTGTAAATGTTCTATAACAATCAGTTCTGGTTGTAGTAAAATGTTTTCATAGTCTGTCATCTGAGGTAAATCTGTTTGTTGTTTTCTTAAAACAGTGAGAATCTGAAAGCAATAGCAAGTCCTGGGGAGAGAGAAACCCGATGGAAGAAGGAAGAAAATGTTACTTTCACCCCTGTAACAGTTATCTTGTTTGTTGTCATCTGTTGTGTCATGCTGGTCTTACTTTATTTCTTCTACAAATGGTTAGGTAAGAAACAATGAATAATCTCATTTGGCTTATTTTTCTGTGTGATATTATGAAGTGTTGAAGTCTAAAAGGCTAGATTTCTAACCTAAAATGAATGTAGCTTTTTAAATTATTCTCTCTGTGCATGAGTTGAGAGTTGAAAGGATGGAGTTGCTACTTAAGGGAGAGGTTTCTTCTTACAGAGACTGCCTTGACAGTGCTTGTTCTGAGTGAAATCCTATGGAAGAGAGGTGACTAATGGTGAAAAAAAAAGATATGATTTATGTCAACCTTCTCGGGAGGATGGCAGTAGTAGCGTTTAGAGTTTGCTTGATGAGAACATTTTTTGCTAGTTGGGGTTTGGTGTTTGGTTTTAGTTTTTTGGTGAGTGTCTGGCTTGAAAGCAATTCTGATACCTCAGGTCAAGTTTTTGCTTCATGAGAACTTTGTCATGGCAGAGACATTCAGAATTCAGCATTTTCTATACTCAGCTGACTATGGTCTCCAGTGACTGTTGAGCATTGCTAAAACTGTTAACAGTTTATGTCATGGAATCATAGAATCCTCAAGGTTGAAAGAGACATTCAAGATGATCCAGTCCAACTGTCTACTCAGTACTGTCACTATAACCCTTAAACCATGTCACCCAGTGCCAGTCCAGACATCTCTTGAACACAAATATCAAATGTATGTTATTGTGTTTATTTGCTATTTTCTATTTTTTTGTCACTGATTCCTGTCTTCGTTGTTTTTATTTAGTTTATGTTATAATATCAGTCTTCTGCCTGGCATCTGCAATGAGTCTGTACAACTGTCTTGCAGCATTAATAGGAGAAGTCCCATTTGGGCAGTGCAGGTATTGTGCACCTTTCACTTATTAAAAATGACAGGTTTCCCCTGGGTATTTTCTGATTGCTACTCAAGGCAGCATGAAAATATGAGAACAGTTTGACAAATTGTTTCCTGTATGGTTTTAGTGTGTGGGATAGTTAGAAAAGAAAATTACAAGCTGCTTTAATAAATATTAAAGGTATCTGCAGCATAATCAACAGCTAAAATAGTTGTAGATTTGCTGCATTACCTGTATTTGAAAGCATTCTGTAATAAAATTTGAAAGACTCTGCTTGGCTGTCTAAGCTTGGTTTTACAAAATTCTGGTTGTCTGTCATATGTGCTTTTTTTGTTCATCAAGGACTGCTGTAAGGGGTGCACATTTGATCCCATTTGGAGTAAGTACTGTGCTGTAGGCAGCAGAGGAGTTTTTCCCTCTTCTTAACCTGTACTGTAGCTGCCAGTTTTTAACTTTGAGCATAGACAACACATTGCTCTTGTCACCCATGTCAGAAGGTTGTGATTCCAGTCCTCACTTGGGTGGTTTGTTAGCAGTGCACACATAGGTGCTTCTTACTGCTCTGAGTTAAATATCCTGCTCATGTTAGGGTGTATGCAAGTGTCCCTGTTTTCCTTCCCTGGATTTTCATTGGAATGTTTAATGCAACACTTGGTTCTTTTTCCCAAAAAGAACAGTGCTTATGAACTTGGAACCATGTGAATCATGTGGTTTGCATGTTACTTAGTGTAGGATTTTTATTTCAGGTGATCCAGTAGCCCATCAAGGGTAGTAATCAAGTACAAAGAGCAGGTTTTGTGTCAGCTGCAGGAGAGACATTACTTCTGTCAGTTATCAGTTCAAAAACTGCCACAGAAAATGGAGTATGTGGTAGAAATGGATATTGACTCACAATTTTACAATACATAATTACTTCATTTTTAATCTTGTATTATTTTTCCTAAAATCGATTTTTCTCACCACTACCATTTTGTGCAATTATGACATGGTTGTCCCTCACTGACATAGCTCAGTTGGTGCAATTGTTACATGACAGAAATGGGTTAAACAAACTCATCTGCTTGCTGCCTTCCCTGGGTGTGTTTGTTAGAATGAGGACAGGCCACCCAAGCCCCTCTTGGCGTGTTTTTAGTGCAGCCCAGAAAAGCATTGGTGCTGCAGTTGTAAGAACAATGCCACCTGAATCTGTACAGAACAGATGGGCAAAGGAGAGACTCTTGGGTTGAGAACACCTTGTCAGCTTAAGGATGTGTGATAGCACAGGCATATGTTTTGGCTGTTGCAGGCTTTCTCTTTTAATTTAATTATTTTCTTTTAGGATTACGTGTTGCAACAAATCCATTGAAGTGAGGCTTATTTTTCTTGCTATATTCTGCATAGCAGCAGCTGTTGTCTGGGCAGTATTTCGAAATGAAGATAGGTAAGTGGTGCATTCTGACTTAAGAGTAAGGTGAATAATTGGTGTTAATGAACTTCCCAGCATACAGCTAATCCTGGAGCACAGCATCCTTCTAAACTCCAGTGCCTGTTTCAAAACAGTCATGAAAGCATTTTGAAGCTTAACAGGCATGGGAGTAATAGAGAACAAAGCAATGCAAATGAGCTGTGTGGTAATTTGAAGTTATAAAAAACTGTGAAGATGAGGAAGAACTAGCTTGATTGCTAATGATTGCCACAGAAGAAAAGAGGTGCAGAATAGCATAGGGAATAACTCTGCTCAGCAGTAACTACAGCATCCTTGTGTTATCAACACTGTTTCCAGCACAAATCCAAAACACAGCCCTTACCAACTATTGTGAAGAAAATGAGCTCTATCCCAGCTGTTGCCCAGCACAAAGAGTTACCTGTTTATGATCAGAGGCTGGTGTAAATTGACCATCTTGAAACTAGAAGTTTTGTGGTTTTGGTAGCAGTAATTTTGAAAAACTAATTTCTTGCTTTCTGAGAAATTTTCCTTGGTATTTCCAGAAGAGTCTAGATTCCAGCAGCAGTTTGAACAACCTGCAAATTTTTTTTTTTTTTTTTAGGTGGGCTTGGATTTTGCAAGATATTTTGGGAGTTGCTTTCTGCCTAAACTTCATTAAAACACTGAAAATGCCCAACTTTAAGGTACTGAAGTTCCTTACCTTAAGATAATATTCTGCTGCCATAAATCTGCAAGTTTACTATCAGGAAGTAGGTTTTCAATATGCAAGAAATATATACTAAAAACATAATCTTTACCATTTTTAATAATTATTAAAAGAAACTAATCATGTTCTAAATGTTATGCCAGATTAAAACACATGGTACAGTAATGGTACCAGAATCTAGCTGTGTGATGCTTGAAAACCCACAGTAATATTTTCTTCTCATTTTTTTTATCAGTCCTGTGTAATACTTCTAGGCCTCCTCCTTCTATATGATGTGTTTTTTGTCTTCATAACACCATTTATCACAAAGGTATGTCTGTGAATTTATTGTAAGAACAAAAATGTCTGGTCATTGAGAGAGTATTTTTGTTTAACAGGTCAGTGTTTGCAGTGTTCTCAAGGTGGAAAAGCTGATTTCCATTTTTCCCTGTGTAAGACAGCAGTGGCCTAAATTTTTATGGCAATCACATGGTCAAAAGTACACCATCTCCAGTTAGTGTGAGGGATAGTATGTTCATGAGAAATTACTGCCCTCCAGTTTTTTTCCTTCTTTTGCTTTAAACACCCATTTATTGGAATATACTGTAGTACTTTCTGCAGTGATCACTTGCAGTGTGGTATGAACTGTGTGCAAATGTTAACCTGCTTTTATTTTGAAGCAGAAAGCTCACAGCAGAAAAAGCTGACATGTTTTTATCTAAAATTCCAGCTACATCTAGTGGAATTGCTGTTCGGGGTTTTTTTTACATTATTTTAGGCTGGACTACATGTTTTTTATTGCCAAACAATGCAGTATAATACTGTACAATACTGGGGCATTCCCTTTGAGATTCAGGATTTTTCCAATCCTGAATTGTAAGTGGAGGTACAAGCAGTTTTTGTAAATGTAGTATAAAAGTTTTGGTTTATGAAACCACTAACTTCTGAAAAATAACTTTAATTTCAGAATGGGGCAAGTATAATGGTTGAAGTTGCAGCTGGGCCCTTTGGAAACAGTGAAAAGGTATGAACAGTCATTGTAATGTGTGCAGCATTGAAGTACTGACTCTGTGTAGCTAATTCTTAGTGTGCTTTTCGGCATAACTTTCTCACAAAATATAGCCAGCTTCTGCTATTTTCTTATAAGTATTAAATGCCTGTTGACTTGGGTTTGATCCTAGAGTGATGGAAACTTGGTGGAAGTCCCTACTGAACGCTCAGCTCCCCATGAGAAAGTAAGGATTGTATTTTAGATACTGGATTTTTAAATTGTTTCCTCTGAAAAGACTGTTCTTTTGGGGAAAACCTTACTGTCCAAATTTTTCTTTAGGGCCTGGATATCATTGATCAGTATTCTATAGTTAGGTTAATAATCCAGATTTGTTACTCCTGTTACACGGTTAAATATTGTTTTAACTTTTTTTTTGTGTGTGCGTATTATTTGTAAATCTGAAATTCCAGCTTATCAGTTGCCTTAAGCTTTATCTACTTTCTATGTTGGTTTCTGGTTTTTACTTCAGGTTCTGCCTATTTTGAAGTCTGCATTAACAATAAATTAATTATATTTAAACTGTTTGTTAATTCAAGCAACCAAAAAAATCCAAACCAGCAGAATGCTTTAGATGAGATTTATGTGGCTTCTGAAATGATGTTTTCCAGTTACCCGTGGTTATTAGAGTGCCTAGACTTGAACACTCTGCATCGACACTCTGTGACTTGCCCTTTTCATTGTTGGGTTTTGGAGACATTATTGTCCCAGGTGAGCAAATGTTTCTGGTAACTGTAACTTATGAATAAATATTTTGGGTTTTATTCTCAGCTGACTTGCAGAGTTTATTCACAGGGTAATTACTTAAATAAATTGAAGCAGTTTGCCTTGATCAGTCAGTGCAGGATACAATAAAAGCCAGAGCAGAAGAAGAAAGCTCAGTATGTTATAGAATACTTAAACAATGGAAAGTTTTTTATTTTCTATTGTACTGGATTGAGTAAATGCAAGTCCCATAGGTAAATCCAGTTTTACCCATAGGTAAATCATTAAAATCTCACAGAAAGCAAATATTCTGTGACTTTGTAGAATTTTCATATCCTAGACTGTGTAATTAGAGGTGAGGTAATGTAAAATGTCTGCCAAGTTTTTCCATCTTTCTTAGAAGAGCTGAATTTGGCCAGAGTTGGAGTCTTGAGCAAATTACTTTAATTGAGCATGTTCAGGCAAAATTGCTGAATATTAAGAATGAGCATTCAAATCTTATTGAAAAAAATATTAAAAATAGGATGTTACACTTCTGTATTAGAAAGCTGAAAATAGCACAATGTAATTAGGTTGCTTGAAAACCCCAAACCTCTCTTCCAAGCTTGCTTGGCTCATATTTCTATTATGGTTTTGATTTTTTTATACTTACTGTAGGATTTCTTAGACTGATTCTTGCTTTTACAGAAAAAATATTGGAACAAGATAAAATACCATAATGGGAAGTCTTACTATAAATTCTTTCATGCTGCTTTCATTTGGAAAATTGGGGAGAAAAAAAATCATGACTAAACATTTCATTAATCCTTTTCCTTTTTAAATTTATTTTCCCTTCAAGGGCTTCTGGTTGCCTATTGTCGAAGATTTGATGTTCAAACAAGATCATCTTCTATATACTACATTTCCTGCACAATAGGTAAATTGTGATATTTCAGCATGGTTGATCTTCATGGTAGCTTTTTTAAAATGGCAGATCTAGATGGTTTTCTTCAGGTAAGGTTCAATGCTGTCAAGAATCTCTTTAGAAACTCTTTTTAATGTGTCTACTTGTACTTAAGGTGACTGTTCTTTATGGTAGTGAGTTGCTTTGAGAAATCTTGCAAACATAGAGCAGCCTATTGTGTCTCATCTTCAGTTATATTAACAAGGAAAATATTGCTTAAAAAGAAATTCTGTCTTACTAAATGATTGACCTAATCTAAAAATTGCTCTGTCCTTGATTGTGTATGTATGAATGTCTTTTTATAGCTTACGCTGTTGGCATGGTGCTGACTTTCGTTGTTTTGGCATTGATGAAGATGGGGCAGCCTGCCCTTCTCTATCTTGTACCATGTACACTCATCACAAGCTCCATCGTTGCCTGGAGGCGCAAGGAGATGAAGAAGTTTTGGAAAGGAAGCAGTTACCAGGTAGGCTGGAGGCCTTCAGTATTCTGTTAATTAATTGGTAATTCCTTTGAGTATAGGCTTCTCTGAGAACTTGGTGATAGATCACCTGCAATCCAGTTTTTGCAAGTTTTCCTGTGATCTTCTGGAACTAATAAGGAAAAGTAGTCTTTACTCTTAGAAAATTTTGGTCTAGGAGCAGATATGGCAGAACAAAGCTCTAGGGAGGTGAAATAGCTGGTTCAGTACTCAGGGAGGAGAAGTATTTTTTCTATCTACTTTGAAATGTTTTCTTGTATTTTAACATTCCTCATCTATCATCTTGATGTGGTATAACGTCAGTCACTGAACTAAGCATGCTGACTCCAAACAGCTCTAGTTCTGTATTAGAGACAGTTCAAAAAATTGGTGATCAGCTAGAACTTTAGAAACTTTCCATGCATCACTGATGGCCTACATCATCAGGACTGTATGGAGCATTCAGGAACACAATAGCTGGGTTGTATAACTGTTTCCTGTCACAGCACACACTGTGGGCAGCCTGCCTTGGATATTCTGTATTTCCCCCTTGGTTATATCTTAACACTACCCAGGAATTGCCGATCTTAAAATCCCGCTTGTTGACACCTACTCGTTTTCCCTGATGTGACTTGCTGTGGTAACTGGGTGTGCCAGTAGCCCTTGTGAGCTGGCATTTATCATAAGACAGTCTCAAGGTTGCTCTGTGTTTTGCTTGGGACCTAAGTTCAGTATTGTTAGAATTGAGGTACCATCACATATACCTAGGGCATGTAGAACTTGGAGCTTGGATAGTCTGTTCTGGGAGAAAGTGGGTGTCAAGTTCATGAGGGATAGAAGCAGCTCTTGCTTTTTCAGCTTCTGGCTTGGAAAGTTTAAGTGGGTCAGTGGAAGTCAAGAGTAATTCTTGCAAAGGTAAAACTACAGGCACCATCTCTTATAGTATTAACAGCAAAATGCTCCCTTTTATTGGTCTAATGTACTACACCTGCTTCAACTGGAGGTTGGCTTAGATGTGAAATTACTCAGGAGATTTTCAGCTTTAACTAAATACCCTGTCTTTTTGTTTACAAAATAAACTCCTCCTTTCATAGGTCCAGTGAATAGAAATGTTCCTCTCTAGGTCAGAATGAATTTGGTTTACTGTGTATTTATATATAAATTGGTGAGTGCTCTTCTAAAATAAACAAGGTCACATTCATGAAGCCCAGTAACTCTGAGTTTGTTGTGGGGAAAACACTTTGCAATTTATTTTCCTCGCTTGAGTTCTGAGTAAGATTGGCCTAAGTAAATTTGGCAGGTCTCCTTAGCGACAAAAAATTTCTTGCACTTCTTGTAGCAAAACTCATACTTGAAAGAATTATGTTGCCATAGTAGTTATTTCATGTCCTTTCAACTGGTTTCTTGAAGGATTAAAATTACTCTGAACTTCAGCTTGTTTTGAGTCAGATGACTTCATTTCTAGCACAATTTAAAATGTTGATTTCAACCCCCACTCCACCATCCCTGAGTTAGACGTCTGTAATTGAGCCTGCAGTTGAGCTCTGTGTAACTTTACTAACTTCTATTTTTCTTTAACTTTTTGAAGAATATTTTTATATTAGTTTTTTGTTCCCAGAGAGTGTTATTCAAGTTGCACTCTTGAAATGCTGCAGGGTTGATATTTCTCGTATGTTGAAATGTTCTTACTGAACTTAAAAACACACAAGAAAGTCCAAGCAGACAAACAAAACCCCAAACAGCCCCAACCCACATAGCTCCAGGGTTGAAATCTCCAGCTCTCTCTGCTCACTCTGAGGAGGAAAGATATGGAAAGATGTCAGAAGACAATTTTTTGCTACATCAGTAATTGAGGCTTGGGCAGAGCTGCTCCATTGACAAGGGTGGCCAGACTTGTGTAGAGGTTTGCTTTGCCCTTGTGGGAGCAGAAAAACCTTGCAGAATTGTTAAAGTTCCTAAGAATAGGGGTAGAAGAGCATGTACAGTGCATCAGGTGACTAAACTTCATAGTAATAGTCTATTAGTTACCTTTTTGGAGTTTTTCTGATTTTTTTTGTTTGGTTTTGTTGTATATGATTTTAATAATGGAATGAATTTTATTTAGGTATCGGACTCCTCCAGGACGCCTTTGCTACAAGGTGTGATTATGGCCTTCTTTTAATGCAACTTTATTAATCATCTTACAGTTTCCTTTTTCTTCTTTTTCCCCTTCTGCTTCCTGTTTTCAGTCTTTTTTGTATCTACCTCTTAATTTTGTATGAAATACTCAATAGAACAGGGTACAACTGAAGACAAGATACAAATCTGTATCCATTTAGGTCTTTTGGGTTTTATTTTTTTAAAGGAGTGCAGAAGAACATAATAAGTAGCAATGAAGCTGTGATTCCTAAGCCAGAAGCCAGGCTTTGTCTGCTTCTCTACCCTCTTAACTTCCTCTAGGGGTTTTAGTTAAACCTAAAACCCCTAGGATTGTCTTCAAATATTTGCAGTTGGTGTTAGTTCCTCTTCTGTTACCTGTATTGCGATCCTTCACCTGGTTTTTGTGTCGCTGCATAGATGTGACCTGCTTAGTGCTAAACAACAATTTTGTTGTCTGTTACACCGCCGAGCATCATAGATTTGCCTTCAGCAGTCACGTGTGCAGCCCTCCTGTCATCGTTGTGCTCCAGTGTCCTTCCCCCTGTGCTGGGTGCTGCTGGCACCGGCTGGGCAGCAGGGACCGGGAGCGGCCCCTGTGGCCTCGCTGCCGCGCCACGTCCGGACCGCAGCGAGCTTTGACCTTTGCTGGCAGCAGCTCATCACTGCTAACACTGATGGCATTTATTTTTGCTGTCCACACAGCTGGCAGTGAGCAGGGAAAGCTTTCAAATTTCAGCTTCTTGTGGAATTTAAGCATTTAAATATAATCTTGAATTATAGTTGTTGGAGTTATACATCTATTTATAAAACCTAGGGTGTCTTCTCTGAAGACAATTTGAGATGGTGAATTCTGCCTGACTGTGTCTTAAATTCTCAAATAAAAACTCTTCTCATTAGCTCATTTCTTCTAAGAAAGAGTACTTTAACAGTTTAAGTCTCATTAAAAAGTCTTAATGATAAAGAAATCAGATATAAACCAAAGATGATATTAGGAAGTGGGGGAGGGGTTGAGTGCAAATTAAAAGCAGATGGCCAGACTATTTTTATAACTTAGAATTCTTCTGTCCTGCTGTGCACACTCAAGTTCTTGGATAGGTTTGTTAAAATCACTTTTTTAGTTTCTACTTTATACGTATAACAAATACTTGACTCCCCAAGATAGCTCTGAGGTCCCATAATTCATAGCTGAGGTAATTTCTGTTTCTGCAAAATAATGCAGTCTTAAATTCTAGTTATGCTCTGTGTGGCTTTTTTATGGTGTAGTCTTGAGCTGTAATGAGTTGCTGCGCAGAAAACTTTTTACCATTCGCTGAAGGGCAGAGATTTCTTGGAAGAGTAATGTATTTAGTTTCCTGCCACCTAAATGGCAGTATTGCTGCTGTGAAGTGTAAAATAAAGGTTTATCTAGGTTTCTGGATTGTGTATACTCCTCGTGGATGCCTTCATGAAAAACTAATTTCATACTTATTTTCCAGTTATTGATTTAATTTTAGAATACTGTTTTTTGTATCAGTGCAATCTATGAAATAATTTTAGCAACATCTTGGAAAATCTAGTGGCCTAATGTGACTTTGAAGTCTTCTACATGGAGTAGTCTTGCAACTTGTTGGAGTTCCTCAGTTTGAAGTGTTATTATCTCTCTTTGAAGTAATAAATCAACCTGTTTGTCACTGCCATGTTGCACAGCATGCACCTGGTATTTAGGAAGTTTTATAATTACATTTTTAGATACTTGCAAATTCATCATAACTGGAAATTGTTAAGAATCCCATGAATGCAACATTATTGTCATGAATCTTGCAAGCAACTGTGTTCATAGGTACTGTGTGCCCTTACAGGGAGAGATTTGTACTGGCATTTCTAGTTTGTCTCTGTTTGAAGTGGTTTTTGAGGAGATGAGTTTGCTTGTTTTAGTTTGTAATAGTTCACCATGTTAGATAGGTTAAACAGAAATGTTTTAGTTACAAAGCTGTCTTAACACCACCCCCTTAAAAACGGTCAGAAATTCAGATGTGAGAGCAAAGCTTCCAAGTCTTTTCCACTTCAGAAATGTTCATGATCTCTCCACAATGTACAGTCAGATTGCTTTGCCGTATTCTTAGCTTAAAACATTGTCCAGGATTGTAGCAAGGTGCCTTCATCTTCAGCTGGTTATCATAAAGATTCCTGCAGCTTCTGCTGAGGCTTTGAGGAAGGGGTTGTCCTGAAGAATCCACAGTGGAGGTATGTGTGTGGACAAAGCTGCCTAAATGGCATCTGGTACTTGTAGAGAGGCACCTGTTGTCCCCAGCTTTAAGTTGTGGGCCGTCCTTCTGTGTGGAGGAAAGATTAAAAATGGGGTTGTGTGCCTTTTTTAGCCTTGAAACATTTCTATAAACAGCCCCTTATCCCCCAAACACCCTTAGAGTTTTACAAGGCATTTGGTTTTAACATTAACTTCAGAATCTGATTATTAATTGGAAACTTTGAAATTTAAATACAGGTGCTATCTCCAGCATTTGTGCAAAAAAAAGTACATTTTTTGCTGCTTAGTGTTGTAGGATTACCAGAAGAATCTTTGACTTTGGAATACACTGAATTATTGCAAATGCTTTTAATGCTAATTTCTAGAAGCTTCTTGTCAATTTAATAGGAAAGGGACTGTACAAAAATGCTTAGCAAAATTACTTTCTCTATGCCAGCTATTAGATGATTCTCCCTAGGCTGAAGGAAGATCTGTAGCATGATTCGATGTAATATGGTACTCTGGGAGGAGGTTCCTGTTTTATCCTGGAAACGAATACTTTAATCCTCATTCAAAGGGATGGCTTGAGTTCTGTAATTGTAGGGAGTGTTTTGCTTTGGGTGACTTTTGATGTGGATTTTTGGTCCCAGTGTAGAGGAAAATTCTGGATGTACTGAAATAAATGCAAGATTGTCATTAGCACTAGAGCTGAGTATTCACTGCTGGACTGAGTGCGTGCTGCTGCTCTAACTTAGTCCTTGAGTCTGTTGGCAAGACTGGTGCCTGCCTTAGTTCTTACTGTCATGGTTCTGGGACATGAAGGGAGGGTTGTGAAAGACCTTTTCTGGTCTTAGGCAGATAGATATTGTGGCCACTGGGCTCTCCTAAACCTTACCCAAATCCCACTGACTTGTTTTTTGGAACTGTCATCTCAGTTTACTGCACAGCATGCTGGTGTGGCTAGACTGTGAAACAGCTTGTTTAAGCAAAAGTGCTTTTGATAAGGTATGTTTGTGTACCTTCAATGAAGCAATTCTGGTGGCATAAGAGAAGGAATGGCACGGAGCTGGATCATAACTAGAGAAGAGAAAGTTAATGGAACGAGTCTTTTTACCCTGTACATAGAATTATACCACAACACAGCAGTCTCAGAGCCTGGCTTTGTCCTGGCAAGGATTCTGAGCAGGTGCTAGTATAAAAAGAAAATAATTATGTGGAAATCTGCCCAGCTTAGATCAGAACCCACAGAGTGAGCAGCTGTTGCACAGAAAGACAGGCAGGATATGCCACTATGGAAGAACATAAGTAAGATTTTCTACCTTTTGATGCTTGAAACATTATCTCTTGTCCTAATAATTCTGCCACTCTGGGCATATGAGCTCCTTGGCACATTTTGTTTTTTCAGCATTAGTTGTACTACTTCTGTGTCTTCTGTCTCTGGCTGTCAGCTACCTAAACTGTCCAGTTCTTGGCCTCTTGTTAATTATGCTCAATTCTGAAGCCCTCAAACTGATAGTCTCAGTTTGTCACACTAACACCTCTGTGTATTACCTCTGTAATTCATTCAATGCCTTGTCCCAGGGGCACAACCAGAGCCTTCATTGGCTCCAGCAATACAACAGTGGATAAGGGAACAGGCTGCTTCTTAGTCAGGACAACAACAAATTTGTTTTGAATTATTCAGGCAATCTAATCAGTTATATCAATGCTGAATATAATCAGTCTGTATAATAATCTGGTTTGAATTCTTTTGTGATGCAGGACTTTACAGTTGCATTTCCTTTATCCTTTCTGAAATAAAAGAAAATTTAGAAAGAAATGTGCCCACTACAGTTAGTTTTGACTAACTGTAATATAGGTAGCATTTACAGCCATGAAAAGAGTGTTTTCTGTTCAAGCTATTGCTTGCTACCTGTAAATGTCAGGTAAGATCCAAGAGTCTGCTTCCAGTTTTGCAAGCCATATCTTTGAAAAATTTGCTTAACCCCAGTTGTTTTTTTGTTCTCTGTGTTTAATAATTGAGATACTTCTGACTCAAGTTTATTTTCTTGTAGAGGACTCAGGTCTTTGGTTGGAGAATCATTTTGTAGTGGATAGCATTAGCTAATAGTGCTTTGATTATTTGGCTTAAATACTTTTCTGATCTATAGAGGACCTCCTAAATGTATGCTGCTAAAATGCACTCTAACACGTGTTTAATTATATTTCTCTTAGCTAACAAATACTTTAGATCAATGGGGTAAAGCAGCATTTCTTTATAAAGAGCCATCTCTTTTCCTTTTATTTTTTCCCTTTTTTAGATGATGGAACACCTGGATTACACAGGAAATGAAGAAAGCACAGCACCAGCCACTGAACAGCCTGGAGGACAATAATATGTGGGATCCTGATTTAAAATAGCATTTGAATTTTTGACAGCTGAATTACAGTAAATTTGGTGAATTTTGCAATAGAGTGTTTCCCACTCTGTGTAAAAGGTTTTTTATTCCTGCACCTATATTTTTATGGAAAATACTGTTGATAACGTAAAAGTAATCAAAATAGAGTCGCATTTTTACAGCCAAACCATAGGTAGTAAAACTGTGCCTTATTTCAATTTAAATAAAAGGATATTTTCTATGCAATTTTTCAACTGTGTTTCTATACAGTATATTTTTATAAAAGTTGCTTGCCCATATCAGCTGAAGTGAAATATTCTTTTAAAGTTTTGATTAAGACTAGTCGTGTTTCTTTGAAAAAAAAAAAAAATAAAGTACCCTTCATAGGATTCCTTTACAGATTTTGAATGCAAAGTTGGATAGTAATGTAACTATAGCAACTGAAGAATGAAACTATAGTTCCATTCCTACAAGTAATTCAATAAACATTGTGTATGTTGATGTACATTATGAGCCATAAAATAAATAACAGGGCAACTCTTCCTCCCCACTCCCCTCATTGTATCACTGGCTTATGCCTTAATTGTGAAAATTATTAAGCTTTGATTAAGTCTTTGGATTATATCCATTTCCAAACATAATAATAAAAGAGGGGAGATACTTACACATGGTCCTGAAAACTTCTGTGCAGCTCCTGGACTAGTTGACAGACAAGATGTGTGAAAGGCAAGAGGTTTTTTGCTCAGTAAGTGCTATTTTAAGGAATGGGATAAAATATTAACACTGGCATAGTTCTCTCACCTGTTGAGAGAAGGTGTGTATTTGTGGTCTTCATTTGGCTGTGGATCAGTTCAGAGGGATAGGGGAAGACAGGACAGATTTTTTTTTTTTTTTTACCTTTTGCATCTACACCATACTTTTTTTTTTTAAATATTTTTGAAAATTCTTTGCAATTGATAGACAAAACAGGTTTGAATAGTGCTAGTAGTACCTGTGTTAGCTAAGGCAAATGCATGTGTTTAACTTGTTTAATCTTAATTTGTTTTTGCTTTTAAAGACTTGGAAAAAGGATAAGTAGTTTAAATCATTAGTTTGCGTTTAGAAGAGTTTGAGTTTGTTTGACACCTGTTCTTTTTTCAGGAAACTGCAAATTGAGGGAGATTAGGCATAGAAAATTTGTATAGCTGTAATGCTAACACTTGACACCAAAGAAAACTGGAGAAGGCAACAAGGGGAGACCACTGAGTTCACTTAGTGCTCATGTCACGTAGTTGTTAAAACATTTTTCCTATTCTTTAAATGAATGTCATTCTATAGCAAGTACAAGTTCAAGAACCCTGGAGAAAACAACTGAGTAAGCACATGCTGGGCAGTGGCAATGGAGGCTTTCCTGCAGTGCCTTGTGCAAGTGCCTCCTTTGTTTGAAGGTCACCTCTAGACATTTCTAGTCAGTTTGGGGCATGTCAGCTCAGGAAAATTTACCTGATTAAATCTAGTTTAGCTAGATTTACTTTGGAAGTATGCTAACTAAGACAACTGAAAATCTCTGTTGGCAGTTAACAGAGGCTTATTGCAAATTTAACAAATTTATATCAAGTTTAAACTTTTGTTTGCAAGAGTCAGGAGCAGACAAACTGACAGCCTGGATATCAGTTGTTGCCATTCACAGATTGAGCATGGTGCCAGTTGATACGGGTAAGATTACTCACCTTGTTTGCAGCTTCCCTAAGAAAACAGAAATTACAAGCAGTTTTTGTATGTTTGTAGTTCCCCCCTTGACTCGAGCTTGAACTGACAGCCTCAGAATACAGTGGTCATCTTCTGTCTTATTTAACTGCATTTTGTAATAAATTACAGCATACCTCAGTGTTTTAATAGCAGACTGAAAATGTGTCTTCTGATGTGTTATGCTCTTTGACAAACCCAGTATCTGCCAAAGTTCAGTGGTTTTGAAGAAGTCTCTGAAAATTCCTGAAGCAGATCAAGAAGTCATAACTCATTCAGTCATGTACAATTGAAAGCCCTCAGAAGCTTCATAAACTATGTAAGATGACTTCTTTGTCTCTTTGAAATCTTCCACATGGAGGATTTATAAAATTTTCAGCTATAAGTGATAATGGAATTAGTAAAAATAAAAAAGACCTTTGGCAACGTAAATGTATTCAGCAGCTGGCTGTGGAAGCTCTTCTTGTTCCGTGCCTAATAATGCTCCATGCCTGATCATGCCTGAGGTTTCACACACGTGCTGCCGTTTAGTGGGATGTAAACTAACTTTTTTTTCTTTCAAATGCTTAGGTGCTTTGTTTACAGAAATTATGGATGGAGTTTAAAATTTTATATAAATAGTAGGTTAGTATTGACTACTGAAATGAGGTTTTATAAGTTCAATAGAACTGATTGCAACACTTCTAGAAATTTTGAATGTTTTTAGTATTAAATTTGGTTGAGCTAAACACTGTTAAAAGCCTTGTTAGTCATACTTTAATAGAAAAATCTTACTACCTTTTCACTGTATGTTTACTGACATCAGCCCCCTTCCTTATGACTCTTAAGTTATCACCTCAAAAATGTTATTAATAAATGTTACTTGGAAAAAAATAGTTGAGTAATTGCTTTGTTGTAACTCATTCTTTTCCTTCTGTGAATGCTCATGGCAAAACAATTAACACTTCATAATACCAAGTAAATTAAATATCCATAATGCACCTCCATGAATATGTAGTTGCAGTTTTTCTCGATGTATCAAAGTTTATGATTCTGCTTTTAAGTACATGTGTGATTGGTTTGGTACATTGCTTTTCTCTATTTTTTTCCCCCTGAGATGAAGAGGAAGGAGCTGAAGTGAATTGAGCTACATCAGTTTTCCTGGTGTGACCCAGTAAGTGCTTGTTGTACAGCTGTTAGTGCTGAGGCTCAGTGAAAGTACACCTGAGAAACGTCACAGCTGCAAACTCCTTGATGGAAACAAGCTCCCCGCAGTCAGCCAGGAAATGGTGCTGCAGAGGCATCCTCCAGCTGCAGGTGCTTTGCCATGGGGGCAGGAAACAGGCAAGCCTCAAACTGGAAACCCAGGTTGGGTTGGAAGTGTTGGCAAGAAAAAAGAAAAAATCACCAAACCTGAGTGCACTTGATATGTGATCCTTGAGACATCCCTACAGCCCGTGATACGCTCTTTTGCATGTGACATGTTTTTAGGTATTTTAAGTCTCTTTTGCTTGTACACTGGAAGTTCCAGTAACTTTGAGTCACAGTAATGGAGTGCTTAATGGGCAGAAAACCCTCCAAAATGCTCTTTGAATTTACTTATTTTCAGAAGTACAGACACAGCTGCAATCAGCAAACTTGTTTTTCACTGTCTGTTCCCCGTGTATTCCATTATTAAGGCTGCTCCATTTGACACAGGGGCTAAACTGTAAATCTCAAAATTGCAAGTAGAAAAGGCAGTATCTTCTAAGGAAGGGGATGCTTGATGTTTAGATCAGTCCAATCTTTACAATACAATTCCATTTAGACACAGAAATAAGCTTTTTCCCTGTGAGTGCATTGGCACAGGTTGCACAGAGAGATGGTAGAGTCTCCATCCTTGGAGACAGACAAAATACAAGTGGCCACAGGCATGGCAGTCTGCTCTGAGCAGGAGGAGTGGAACCAGGCAACCTACAGAGGAGTGTTCTACCTCTACTCATCTGGTGGTAACAGTGGGGATTTTTGGCTTGTTTTCCAGCATCAATGATCTGCAATTTTTTTTTCTTCCTAGAAAAACTCAAATTTTGTCATGACAACATGGGTTTGATTTTTTTTTTTTCGTTTGGAATAATTTACTTATACTAAACTGTCAGATTGAAATATATTTAAAAGTTGTCTTTGGATTTCTAATGCTTTCAGAAGCTAAAGCACTGTTTTGTTTTCAAGTAGCCCATACAGCACATTTTCTGGGTGAATGCTTTATCTCTACAGTTTTTGAAAGAAGGGCAACTCAGACTGTTATCCTTTTTGTCAGTGGTGAGCAATCAAAGTTCAAGGTTTTGTGTTCTTGAGAGAGGTTGATGGTGGAAGCTCAGGTATCTCTGGAATTCCTCTTATTGATAAAGAATGTGCAAGATCCTGTTTCCCTGAATACTGAGGACATCAAATAGCTGAGAATAGGTTTTTGCTTGCAGCTCAAAGACCTTTTAACCAAGAAGGTGCTTAGATCAAAGAGCTTTCAGCTTTTTGTTAGGGTTGTGCTCATGGGTATTCTGCTGTCTGGTTTCTGTTCTGTCTCCTTGCTCCAGAACACAGGACCTCCTTTCTTTTCTTCTCTTTTCTATTTGGAGCAGTACCAGCATGATTTGAATGAATCCTCATGGATTTTTGACTACAGAAAGTTAACAAACAGATATTTATCTAGTAGATGAGTATTTTTGTGGTAGCTGATTTCAAAAGTCAATTTAAGTAAATTTACATGATAGTAACAATGGAACCAAGAGCAAATGCATGCCCACTAGTACCTCTTACTCTAAGAAATGGAAGAGAAAGCTTCTGCAGGACAAAGTGACATTTTTGTCATGGTCACTATCACATAAGAATTTCAAATTGTACTATTAAGACCTGCCCCATATTATGTTTTAATTATGAGTTACCTATCCCTGGATTTCAAAAAAACCCAAAACATCAAGAAGCAGAGCTCTATGAACTTTCTCTCGTTGGTAAAATTCAGGTACCTTCAGCTGCTGTCACTTTCCCTGCTGGTTCAAGCAGCACAGTCCTGGACAGAGATGCTGCACCTCTGTTTTTTGCACCTGGATCATCTCTGTGCAAAGGCCATCTCACTGCCTGACCATCTGCTCAGCTGCCAACACATGAAAACACAAGAATTTTTGGGTTCAGAGATTTGCAGCAGAAGCAGTTTTCACAGGGAAGCTTTAGAAATTCTAAAAAGTTAAAGGGAGGAGGAAGTTCAGAAGGAATTAAACTGAGATAAAGTAATTTTAGTTATATTTTTAAATATAACTAGGCAGGCACTGATTATATCTTGCAAAGGGTCACTATTATGTTGTAAATGCACCCATACAGTTTCTGGCAGCTACTGATTTTACACATCTAAATAGAGATGTGTGAAGGCACACCCTTGGCAGTTTTATGCAAGACTATGGCCTATGTTGGTTAAGCTCTCAAACTGTTTTCTGAGGAGGAAGTAACATACCATGTTCACAAATACAGGATGTGCTTATGTTCTGCTTTAGGTGATGGGTTGGGTAATACATCTCTTTTTGTGCACTCATGGAGCATGTAAAAGAACATTCTGAATTGCATGTGCTCAATTACCTCATTAACTTTATATCCCTTCCTATTAGTATGGAATATCTTTAATGCAGATTTTAGAACTGGAAAACCCACACTCTCTCTGTTGCCTAATTTGGATGTGACAAGTCCTAGCACAAAGTTGAACTGGAGTTACTGGTTTTGCACTCCGAGTTTGGTGTGTTTGGTCATCAAGCCCTTTGTGCTGCCATCAGAAAGCCAATCTCCAGTCCTTTCCTAGTGTTAGTGGTGATTTGCCATTCCCAGCAAAGCACTGAAGCACTGAAAAACTGGAAGCCTCACATGCCATTCCTTGCATCTGTGTTTCAAAGTCAGTGGCTGACTTTGCCCTGTGCTCTGGCCCTTAGTTAACACTTAAATGTAGTTGTTAGAGAGGAGCTGAACTGCACTGGTGGCCGTCAGGTGATAGCAGATCAGCTCTCTTATCTCCAAAGCCATGCTACCTCCATCTTCCCTCTCTGGGGCTCTGTGGCACTGAGATGCCAATGTTATTTCGTCCATTTCAATACTTGAGCAGTTTTGTTACTTGAAGACATCCATTGTCTGATGAGATTCAAGTCTAAATCAGTCACAGGAGATAGTTTGTTTAATGACTGTTAAATATGCAAAATTAACTTTTTCTTCTCCTGGTGTATCTTGAATTTACTTTGGATTTTATGACCCATTTCTGTATGCTTGTTTCTTTTGAGGGAATACATCTCAGCTTTTAAAGCTCACACATTGCTTAGCCTAACTACTTTTTGCCTTTTAAGGAGCCTTGATATAATGCAAAAAGATTACTAAAACTTTGGGACCTCTTCAGAAGATGCGTGACTCTGGAATGTACCACAAACCAACAAAGTAACCAAAATTACTAAACAATTTAAAAACTGTGGAGTTACACATTTTCTAAGTTTTATTTCCCCTAGTTTCAATGGCCTCCTCCTATCTGTTTCTACTCCATCCCATTCTGAAACAGTATATTTCAATATATAACAGAATTGCACCAAGATTGTAACTTTGGTGTATTATAGGAAAGGGTTTGGACAAATGTTGTCACAAAAAATAAGCAACATCAGTGCTAGAAAATCTTCCACAAATAATGGAGGGGACTTACAGATCCCATTAACCTGTATCATTGTATGGTTTTTGCCTTACCTGACAGATTTTAAACTTCCATGGGGAAAAAAAGAGCTATCTTCAGTTTTTAGGAGTAGCAGTCCGAATGTAAACTGCTGAGTTGCCACTACAGCTGTCGCTGGAGAAATGATTTACCTGGGTAAATCAGAAAATGACAAACCTGTGGCCAAAGAAAAAATAAGGCATTTGGGAGAATTCACCCCTGTTTCAAAATATGAAAAGTGAACAAATAATAACTCTTTTCTGCCACAAATTACTTCACTGTGGGACAAAAAATTCTCTTTTCTACAAAGAATCTGTTTGGCCTTGAGTGGGACATTAACTAGATCTCCTTATCAGTTAGCATTTGCAACTTATTTAACTACTTGACCTCCAGCACTTATTTTGAACAACTGCAGAATAATAACATGTATCTGGTAAAAACTTTTTATACTGTCAAGCAAACAAAGCCCAGACTAGGTCACTTTCGTTTAATGGTAACTCATTTAGTTTCTCATCAAGAGGAATGCTGTGGGATTTTTTCTATGCATGAGTCAGTGTTTCATCCACGTCAGGGTGAGCAATCAAACAGCAGCATCCTGGCTACTGGATATTGCAATGCTGAGGCAATAGCTTCCTAAGAGAGGTTTCTTATCCTTTAGCACTTACATTGAGATTGAGTTACAGTTGGTTTAATGGGATGTAAAACCTATTGGGGTTGACATCACAAACTTTACTTGTTCTAGTGATGATTACATAATAAACTCAATGTGTCAAGGACAGACTGATAGCTTGATTTGAGATATAAAAATGAGACAGGGGAACCACATAACAAAAGTAGTTTTGTTTAAACCAGTTATATTCAATCTGAGATAGCAGGAGTTTGCTTCAGGTTAAAGGTCCCTAAATGCCATAAAATAATGCTTCATTATTTCCTTGTCATTCACAGCTGACAGCTGTTGATTTGGAAGGAGATAGCAGAGGAATTTTGAGTTGACTTTTGGTGTGAATGAAAGGTAACACTTAGCATGACAAGTAGCAAATATTTATCCTACAGTGCAGTAATTTACAAGATTTAACATCTGAATGTGCAAGAATTCACCTTTTGGATGACTAACTGCTAGTTTAGGGTCAAATCATGCCATGTTCTGGCTGATCAAGGTAGTAAGAGGATATAAGGTGACTTCCTTGGGTCATGTGACATCACTGCCAGGTCACAGGATGTTTCATGGGATGCTGTGTTATTGCCTCCACAACACTGAAGGCTCATGCTCCCCCAGACAGCAGGAGGCAGAGAGGATGTTGTTGACTCATTTTCCTTTCGTTTTCATCCCAAGCTGTTCCTGAAACAATGTGCTCTCTCCAAGTAAGCTTATTACAGCTGAACTCTCAAACAGTTTAATATTGATCTCTACAGTTTTCCAGGATCAACAGGAAAATAAGGCATGGGAATTCCTCACTTTACACACATTCTCCTCCTAAAGTAATAGCTTGTACCAGAGAAGACTCATGCCCAGGCTGGCCTTCAGCTACTTTTTCCTAATTTCCTTGCTTATTCTAGCTCTTGGATTTACAAATATGAAACTTACATTCCAACATGATAATCACGAGAATCAAGTCAGTGTAGCCCAAATACTGCTGTGAGATGAGGATCTAGTCGAAGAAGAACTGACTCGTGAATCTAATGTGGGATGTGAGCTTTAAATCAATTAATTAGAAAGGGAAGAAGAGGGAGAGAGGAAGAAGGAATGAGGTAATTGCTCAGAAAAACTTTATGGTGTCAACTGAAGAATTCAAAAATCCCCCATTTTCTCTACTCTGGAAGATTCTTGAACCATTTCCCAAAAAAATCTACTGGGCTTCCACTGCTCCTTCTGTTCCTGCTCCCTAAGCCAAGAACTAGCACACAGGAATCTGGCCAGGAACAAGTAGTGGCAGATTATCAGGCTTGGGACCTCTACACAGTAAGAGAGTGAATGGAGCCTCTTTGTTGTGTGATCTTCTACTCAGAACTCATTTAAGTTTTTCCTGGAAAAGCCTAATTTTCCATTTATATGGAAATTGGGAGTCCCAAGAGGCTAATTTTCATATCTATGTAAGATAAGAAGAATTCCTGCTAAGTTAACTTAAAACAAGCATCAGGAGCTCTCCTGCAGCTGAGGAACTCCCTGTAACATTCTAATGTAAGCTAGATGCTTCAGTTGCTGGATTGTCCCAAATTTGCACCTATTGTCCACAGCAAAGGTGTTCTGACACCAGAATTTACAACTGGACTTGCCCTGCTAAATGGCTGTTAAGGCAAGAACGTTTTATTTCTTGTTATCTACAGTTCTGTTAAAAAAAAAAAAGGCAGCAAAGTTAATGCTTGGTTTGATTTCTGATCGTGCCTGTCTGATCACTGGAGTGGACTCTGTTGCCTGTGATGCACAAGCCCAGGGTTCAAGTGTGAGCACACATCAGCTCAGCCCAACACTAATGCTGCCATTTTGCAGCAACACTGGCATTTTGCAGCAAGGAGAGACAGATGATCAGGCCTGACAATGAAAAATCAAAGGTTTTAAATTACTTTGAATGTTTGGATTGAGTTTATATATAATTACTGCTCTTGTATGGCCATGGTATTTTAAAAAGAGATGGGAGATTTTTCTAGGATCTCTTTAATTTTTTTAGTTTAAGCAACACAAATAATTTAAGCCAAACCCAATCTCTCTTCCCTTACAAATGCTGTTTACTCTAGCACAGAGGTTGTTGCAAAAGCTACATAATGACATATATAGTAGAAATTGTTGTATAAAGCTTTTCATTTGTGGTACTGATTCTCCAAGTTTGCAGACTGCATACAGGGACAAAAGAAGACAAGGTTCCTCCTCTGGGCAGTTCCTAATCTAAACTGGAAACTGAGTTGACTCAAGTGGAAGAAATGCATCCTCCTTTTTCCCTCCAAAACGAATTTTCCTCCAGTTTGGCTCAGGCCTGTTAGAAGATGCCTCAGACGCGGTGCTAATGGCGGCACTACCATGTGCGAGCAGGGCTGGCAAGAAAAGCCGAGTCCGAACGGACGCTGTTCGCTGCCCTATGGTTCCAACAAGGAGCAAGGCGGGGTCCCTCTCCGGGGGCAGGAGCCGGCTGTGATGTGCCCGGGCCGAGGTGGCCCCCGGCCGCCGCTCCGTGCCCTCGGGGGCGCCGCGCAGCCCGATGTGATGCCGCTGCCTTTGCGGAGGCGCGGGGGCCCTCTCCGAACCGCGCCTTCCCAGCCAGGCGGGCTTCTCTGCCGGGAAGCTCCATCGTTAACATCTCCGCCTTCACCTCACCAGCAGCACGGCCGCCTGCCCGCCCGCAGCCACTGACGCCTTCTCAGGGTACCTCGGGACCCCGCTCGGGGCCCGCCGAGACCCCCTCCCGGAGCCGGGCGGCAGCACCGCCCCCAGGGCCCCCTCCTCCTCCCGGGGGCGGTGCGCGCTGACGCGGCAGCGCCGCGGCTCCTCCGCCGGCCGAGTCGCACAATTATGAGAAAGAGGCGCCGGGCCGAGACCGCCGCCAGCCCTGGGTCCCGGTGCGGAGCCGAACCAGCGCCGTCCTCCGCGTCCCGCGCCTCCCTTCGTCCCCGGAGCGTCGTCCTCGCCCGGCCGCTCCCCACCCAGCCCTCCGCTGCCGCCGAGCCC
>VXBQ01000414.1:222037-303453 GCA_013400175.1 Phainopepla nitens | reverse complement strand
TGCCGCCGCCGGTGCCGCGCACCCTCCGCGCCCCGAGCAGCGCCGGCTCCCGCGGCGGAGGCAGCGCAGCGCTCGGAAACGCGAGCTCTCCGGTGGTGCTCCCAGTGCTGCCTCCGTCCGTCACGGTGGTTTGGTCTAAAACCAGAATTCGCAGGGTGTGCGTCTCTGGGCTGCAGCGGTCCTTCCCTTCTGATCTTTACACCTATTCGATTTTTGCAGTTTCAACATGTTATGCATAAGGGAGCACATATGCGCTTAGAGATGTATGAGTGTCTGCAAAGAAAACACAGTTTCAAATGTAGCTCTATATTCTGGCTGTTAAACGGTTCTTCATCCCTATAAGTTTATTCCTTAATATTTAAAGAATCCAGAATGACTTACGCATCAAGTGCTTTCAAGTAATTTTGAAAATATAAGTATGAAGTCTAAATATATGGATTTCTACAGTCTGCTTGGACTTCTAGTAAGGTGCTTTGTTTCATTTAAAATAAAGGTGTTTTATTTCATGCTGTTTTCTTAAAAACCACGAGGATTCGTGCCCATGAATCTTCCATTTCTGAATATATCTGTGGACTGTATGGAAATGTGGGCTGTGTTTTTCTAGAAACTGCAAATCCAGCACTCCTCTAGGAAGAAGCTGAAAATGCAGCCCTCCATTCTGACTTAAAAGAGTGCTTGGCATCTGCCTCTTGCATGGTACTTGCTCTTCTCAGCTGAAGTAGTTTGGTGTTGGGTTTAGTTTTGAGGAGTGGGAGATTTGGGGTTTTTTTGTTTATTTCATTTTTTTAGTTTAGATCTGGTGGGTTTGTTTGGTGCTGATGTAGCCTAGAAATGTACAGATTAGTTTTAACCATTATAGTTCTGCAAATTCGAAACTCAGCAGCCTTTCTGGCAGTGTAATGTGTTTGCAGTGTTTTATATTTGCTGTGTGTTTACCAAATGTTTTGAAACCTCTGTTAAACAGGTGTTTTGGTTGAGTAGAATGTAGGACATTTTATGCAAGCTCATTTTGCTAAAAATTTCTCTGCTGCTCCATGACTATTTAGCAACTTTGAATAATTGCTGGACGGTGTCCAACATTAAATCAGGAATTATTCTAAGGAGTGAGTTGTTCAATGTGGCAATTCCGGCTGTTCAGTCTTTTTTTTCAAATGTGTCTGTGTGGGTGAGATAAGTGTCTGCTAGCTCATCCTTCATACCTTCTGGTATGAGGCCATTCTTTGCTATTTCAAGGCAGGAGGGGGGAAACCTTTATGCATGTGGAGCTGTTAAGGCTGAGTTTGGACTGTCTGTACCTTAGTTTCTGATGATGTACTTTGGTACTTTTTTTGCTTGCTTGAGCTCAGCAGTGGAAGGGTAATGTTCACTTGTCATACAAAGGCACCTTGGAACATCACCTTGCATTTGACAGTTATCTCACACTATCTGTATCAGATCATCTGTCTCCCCACGTGGATTATCTTGGAGAAAGTTACTCCATTGTGTTTTAAACTTCCATTTATTTTCTTGCCCCTTGAGGCTCTGCCTAACTAGTCTTGCTGCATTACCATTTTGGTTTACCACATCAGCCCAGCTTTCTCTGCTCTGCTGGTGATAGACTGCTGCATCCAAAGTCCTCTCTTCTCATTCTTATCTTTGCCATTTGCTGTGCTTCCCTTTCCTGGAAACTTTGGACCAACACCCAAATTTTTCATGCTTCTCTTTCATGGCCCATTCATGAGGTGCATTTCTGTTAACCATTCAATCCTTGTGGACAGTCATGACTGATGAGCATTTTCTAAACAGAACAATATTGTTTTGAACTTAATTAACTGACTCTGACACAATAGTTTGGCTGTATTGGCTTGCTCTTTGACACCAGTAATATTGCAAATAAATCTCTAAGAGGACTTGTCAAAAATAGTGTGTGAAGAGAGATGCTCGATAGAATTTTGCAATCTTGAAAGACTTGAGAATGGGTTTCTATATTGTAAGGCTTTGAAATATCAAGACAATGTGAAATTATTATTCTTGTGCAGAAATATTTAACCTGAAAAACATGTCTTTGTCTTTTTATTTTAGCTGATATTTATTTCTTTAGTAATTCCAAATTTCTTTCAGCAGTGTCTACACTGGCTGTGATATTTGCATGGCCTTTTTATTTCCTGAAACAAGCAACATTAGTTCTGTTTCTTTTTCCCACTTTTTTAAGGGCAGACTGATAGTCAAATCAATGTGTGTGCTTTTCAGAATTGAAGTTTTGGTTTTGAGGTGATGTTTTTTTTTTATCTGTTAATAATTCTGTCTTGGTGCGTTTTACCTTCAGTGGTTGAAATTTCAGCAGCTGACTTTTCATCAGATAAATTACTGAATAATCTCATTCTCTGTATGTATTTGGATAAGATTAAAGCTATGTCACTTTTTACCTCTGATACTGACAAATAGCTGTGGCCCCTGACAAATGAGTCTATGTGCCTCATTGGTTCTACAAAAAACAGTCCACTTGACCTGTGGTAGACTTGAACTTTTGTTGCACATTTTCTTTGTATTCTCTGGCCTGAAGCCCTCTTCTTCCTCTACTGTAGTCTCTGCAGTCTTGTTATTGTCTTTTTTTTTTATTTAATCCCTTTGCTTTTGCTCACATAATGAGAATGTAGAGGTGATGGTGTCATATATCGTGATACAGCCAGTACTGAAAGTGATCTACCTAATCCTTGGTTTCTGTTATTTTTATTATGGGAAGCTTGGCTTTTCTTATGCTTAAATTATAGGTGTTTTTGTGTTTTAAGTAATAGAACACGAATCTAACAAAAGAACAGAAAAAGTAACCCCACAAAACCTTTGTGCTGGCCAGCTTCGCTGGCTGTCCTGGCTCGGCACAGGATTAATTGGGCATCCCTGCTGCTGTGCAGGAGGGGAGGGAGGGTGTGCAGGAGGTGACTTGTCTTTTTAGTAGCAGCCAGTCATTAGGCAGCTGACCAGCTGCATCTTTGCTGGGTGGGACCACAGCCCTGAGCAGCAGTGGGGATTCCAGGAGCAGTCTCCATCACAGCTGTTCCACTGATAGAAGGTACGCTTGTTTTCTTGAGGAGTGGTGAGTTTTTTTCAGCCTTTACACCAATATTTTGCTTAGCATGTAGAATGTGAGCCACTTCCTTTAGCTGCCAGATGTGCTGGACCCACAGAACAACCTGAGTTTGTTTTTCTCCCTAGCTATTATAATTTTTGCACAGAAGGGACCACGCAGGTTGTCTAAATGCTCTTAGGTCAGCAGAGATCGGTTCTACTCCTGTGTCCCTTCCAAGAAGGAAAGGCCATTGAATTTCTGATGGGATAATGAAATATAAAAAAACAAGAGAGAAACTGTATACAACTTTTTTTTCCTTCCCAAAAATTGGGTGAAAAGTGTCCTGAACATATGGGGAATACAGGGAGTAAAATAACTGTATTGCTAACAGTGGTGCTGGTAGTTCTGAAAAGCTGCTTTATGAAAGGCTAGAATATTTAACTGTGGCAAGTGGTTTGACAGCATATAGTACAAGGATGTTGCAAGATTAGTCTCTAAGGTGAATGTGGTTGACTGCCAGGGAGAACTTAAAGTATGATACCAAACTGACAACACATTTAAAGCTTGGGTTACAAGTTATGCATTTTTTTGCCCCTTAACTAAAGCAAAATTCAGACGCTACTGAAATGGTAGGCTTGGATTGAACCTTAATTATGGGAACTTCTGTGTTTCTTAAAAAAAAAAAAATCCTTAGAGTTGCATCACAGTTAGAGTTTATTTAATCTTTATGTTATAAAGAGCAGTATAAGTTTTTTCCTGAAGATTCATACAAACTCATTCTAACTTGAGCTGGTTTGCGCACTTTGTTGTCACATTTTCTGAAATGTTTGAACACTATGTGTATTGCAAATGTGGAATTGCTGAGTTAATATATGTCAACCCATCTTTGTTTCATTTGTTCTCAGCTCAAGGAGGACGGAAAAAGATTTGTGCGATGGCATATCTGTTGATTTTTTCTACAGCTGCAAAATCGGAATTTTATAGGCTGATCCAGTAATCAAGTTAGTACTCTGCTGCATGTAGTTGGACAACTGATGTTTTTAGATCATCCAGCTTCAGAAACAGCTTTTGTAAACCCTCTGTGAAGCTTTAATTGGACTTCATCTTCAGCCTGTCTGTGGAGAGCCCTAATTTACATCATATACAGTCCAACACCAAGTGCTTGTTTTGTTTAAATGCCCATCACGTGTTTTGCAGTGAGCATGCACCAGGCCAGTACACAGTTTCAGTGAGTGTAGTTGTGTGCTTGAAGTTTGTGAAAATTATGCACATTTGAGTCTTAACAATATCTAGATTTACTGATTGTAATTTAATAGCAAGAACTTGAGGAGAGCATTGGACCTCTTTTTCAAGAGCTGTAACAGCCTGGTCAAGCTTTTTGTTTCTTTGTCATGGTTTCCAAAGCCTGGTCCGGATGATTTCCAGTGTCCCAGTGCTATGGGATTTTGCCTTTAATTGTTTACTGCTAAACTGAGCAGATGTAAAAAAAACAAAACAAAACAAGTTGTAGTTTTGAGAATTGGCAAATTGTGATTAAGTTCTGGTTTGCTGATTTTAATTTTTTTTGTTTGATTTTTTACTGGCAACCTTTTGGGTGATTAATGAAGTGTATTTTTGCTGTGATACACTAAATCATTCTTGCTTGAAAATACTTTCTCAGTTACAACTCTAAATGAGTTTAATCTAGGTGTTCAGCCTTTCACCATAACTCTGTAATCCTCAAAGCCTGGGAAAGTGTCTGTTACAGCTCAGTCAGTAGTAGCACAGTGGTTTTTGTAATTGAATCCCAGCTTTTGTTCCATGCTTTGTTCACAGTTACCTCTACCCGAAGTGGTACTTACTTTCTTTACCTTATCTACTTGATTCTTGTCACCTCTGCCAAGAATTTTCACTTTTTAGTTCCCTGACTTGCTGGGTTGAATTTTGCAAGATGTCCCTGGCTGATGGTTCTTATCCAAATGTCTGCTAATTTTTTCTCTAATGCTGCAGTTTTTGTGAAATGTGGACTTGAAAAACTTGGCTCTAAAAGTTAAGTTTAATAAATAAGTCTACATTTATGCCTTCTGCAAATGAATTTTCGGATGCTTTGTTAGGAAAACTTAATGTCACAATCATTTATTGATTAAAAATTTCTAGAGTTGGGGCTCTCCTAGAGCTAGTATTATTTAGCAGCCCAGTCCTTCCCACTTTTACTCATTTTATTGACAATATCTTTTCTGACTGACCTGGAGTGCTTGAGATATGTTGCAGGGTAATAACCTGAGGTTAAGGGTTGTTCAAGCCCTTTGCTAGCTGTTCCCACAGAGCTTGTGCCAAAGCTCTTCTTAAAGGTGTGTTTGTAATCCAGTCAAAACTTCTCTAAACCCTGCCTGTGTCCCTTTCACCTGTCCCTTTGTGCTTCTTGATGTGCTCAGTCCCTGCAGTTCTGAATTGAATAACTTTTCNTTTTTTTTTTTTTGGTGGATTATTTAGTTGGTCATTTCCCTGAACCAGCTTCCATGTGACTGCATAAATGCTAGTGCTGGTATGAGATAGGTTGGGATCATGTGCAGAGGCTTAGGAAAATGGGATTGTGGCACCCCAGACTTGACAGGAACTGGGAAGCTGATTGGAAGCTTGCTCTAAGGTGCCTGAGGTTTGGTTTGTGCTATTGCATTAGGAAGTGTTCAGTTACTCTGTGCATCACCCACGGCACATGAATGTTTTCTGGGTCTCACAACCTTGTGCACAGGCATGGATGGAGCTGTGCCAACACAAGTCAGGTTCCATGGCCTCCTCGAAGCAGAAACCAAATTGTTTTGTAGCCTTGTCTAATTGTACTGCAAGCACATGTGGCTATTCTTGAATACTCCTGTATCTAAATTCCTGTTCACAGGAGATGTTTTTCTTGACCTTCTTTTCTGAATGTGTGGTAACAGATTCAACAGATTTGACCAGATGTGTTGTGCTCCAGTCTGTTTCTGAACTGAGCCGCATCAAGATGGGCTTGATCCCTCCCATCAGGTTATTTCTGTTGGCAAATGATTCAATGCTGGTAACTTGTCTCGTGTAACAGAATATTGCTGGATTTCTTTCTCAGTGTTCTTAGCATGCAGCATATTTGCTTTTTAGTGCTGTTCCCACTCTTGTTTAACCATCTCAGGAAGCTGAACCTGTTTCTTTTAGCTAGGAGAAACCAAAGCTGCATTCTACTGATATATCTGCCAGAGCTCAGCACAGCAACCATGTGGACAGGTTCAAAGACAGTCATGCTGCTGTACAGCATTGTTAAAATTGCATGTAGATTTGCTTTGTGTTGTGAGTGTAATGCAGTATTTTAGTTTGTGGCTAGAGCCAGCTGAAAAAGCTGTTCCCTTTCAAAGCCTGTCCCTGGTGCTGCTGCAGGTCATGCAAGTCTTTAGGCATAACTTCAGTCATCTGGATAGGTTAAATTATGCATATGCTTAAGTGACACATGATTAGAGCCTAAAAATACCAGTTGTGTAATTACAGAACTGTTAATCAACTTTCTCTTCAATTATAAAAATCAGTTAATCTACATCAGTAGGTGCAGTTAATGATGTTTTAAATGTCAAAGTCTTACCAGTTTCTCCTGTGTTCCCTGGCTGCATTATTGTCTGTAGTTTGCAGAATCCTGTTAAACAGCAAGTTTAATAAAATGTCAGCTGAAGGCATTAGAAGAGCACATGGCTGAAGGTGATCTTGTGGACCAAGAGTTTGAGAGAGATTCGTCTTGAAGGAACTCCTGCTCATGGTAGTAGCCTTGCACTGGGGAAAGAATGATAAATCACTGATACCTTAGCTGACAAATATCCTAGAGAACTGTAGGATTGTAGCATTGTCTGGTGTGGCAATGCCTGTGGCTGCAGAACTGGTTGAAAGAGGCTGGATCCTGACTTCAGGGGCTCTTCTTTACTGACCCTGTTACTGCTGCAAAGGTGTTCATGGTTCTGCTGCGGGCTGGCCCTGGGACAGCCCTGCGAGCACTCACCTGGCCTCAGCCAGGGGCACTAAGCACAGATGTGGAGGTTGGGATGGACTTTTACCTCTTAAACTGGCATCAGCTGGCTTTGCAGCCATAGGCATTGGAAAACAGAAATGTCCACCTAAATAACCTTTGCCCTTCTAATTTGTGCAACTTCAGAAATGCGCTTGATGAGGATTTATGCCTTTGCCTCGTTAAGCAATTGGTCTGTCTTAGGTTTTTTTCTAAAAGCTTTATGCAGAAAAATAATTCTAAAATTTTCAGCTGTAGAAAGCCCACGGTTTGTGTGAGTGCAGTTTTCTATAGAAATCTTAGTGTTGGAGCGGCAGCTCAGAGACTCTTCACTGTTACATTCTCTGTAATTGTTTCAATGCTTTGGTGAAACAATGTGGCCTTTTTGTGTTGCTTATATGGGGAAAGAGGGCAGAAACCACTCGTCACCTGTCCTGGTTTGGGCTGCCAGCTTGTGTTACAGGTGAACATTCTGCGGTGCTGAAGCTGCTAATAAACGAGTCATTGTGTGCAGGTATCCTCTGGTTGTGCTGGGTGTTTCCTGGTCTGCAGGAGAAATATTTGGTACTGCTGTAACCCCAGTACTCTGCTGGACAGCGCGACGCAGGAAACTTGGGGCTGTGCTTTCTTCCTGTGGCAAATGGGCAAGACTGAAGCTTTTCTGCCCTCAGAAAAGTCCTGTTTTCAGGTTATAGAAGGATGTTTTCTGGTCACAGGCAATCTGCAGAATACAGGTACACTTTGCAGAGAGGGGGAGGATTATTCACAAGAGCTAATTAGGCAGTGAGTCCCCCAGGCTTGCTCAGTGGAGACCAAGGGGAGTTCAGGGCAGCTCTTTTCTCTTTGCAAAGAGGATGTAGAAAAATTAGCACAACTGAGATAAAGTTAGTCATTTTGACTATCCTCTTGGGCGTCATTACTGGGTTTTTGGGGGTTTTCTGACACATATAAAGATCTTGCATGTAGGACAAGAAAAATCTTTAGTAATTTATGTATTAGGAGTTGAATGTTAATTACACCATGAATTAGAAGAAATCTTTAAAGGCAGATGAGAACGGTATTCTTAAAGACAGGGTATCTGCTGCTCCAGAATGTGACCTTAGGCCATATGTTCATGCTTCATTGGCAGCTCTATGAGAAATAAAGAAATACAGTCTTAACTTCCTTTCCTTCCTGAATATCAGCATGCATGTGCATTAAAAAAAAAAAAATCTTTTTGTGTGATAGATCTGTAGTCTTTCCATGGGTACCTAGAGCCTGTGTGCTTTTGGAGATTATTTTGATGTACCTTAGCAATAAGCTTAGATGAGCTCAGCTCTTCTGTCAACCCAGAATCTTCCTACTACCAAAGGGGATGTCCTACTTCCCTTGTTCCCACCCTGATCATGGCCATGTGATTATTTCTTAGTTTTCTGTCTAGTTTGCATCTGAATCTGTTAATTCTGACATTAAAGCTACCTTTTATTTTTTTTTAATTACTTTTTTTCCTGAGGGTAATGTGCTGGTTTAGGGGAGCTCCATCAATTCCCCAAAGGACACGTGCAGAACTGCAGGTGGGGGAGAAGTAGCAGGAGTATGAGTGGGAGGACAGAGTAGGAATTTCCTCAGCTTGTCTTCTCTGACTGCACCCTCACTTTACAATTTGAAGAATTGCATTTGTAAAAGCAAATATTTCTCCTGTGTTTCTTGGCTTTGCCAGGACCTCCACCTCCCTACTGGTGTCTTTTGTTTCTCTGGCGTGATTGTCTTCACTCTTCTCCCAGGAGGCCAGGGAGGAGCCTGTCCCAGGTGTTAGTCCAGTACAGCTTAGACCGGCCTTTGTGCCACATACCACTCAGCACTGGTGAGTTTTACTGGAATTTAGTATGCTGGAAGAAATTACCATAAATAGAAAACATTTTCCATGTGAAGTCGTGTTGTGGTCTCTCAATATCATTTGATTAGTTGTTTCCCCTGCCCTGGGGAAAAAAAACCAAAATAAAAAAGAACCAACAAACCAAGAAAAAAAAAAAAAAAGAGGATACTTTATTTCTAAAAATAATATATTTAGTTTCTGAGTAGTTATTTAGACTTGTGGTATTTGACATAGAAGAGCCTCTGAAATCATCAGAAGCTCAAACAACCCTCAGAAACAGAGGGTGGAAATTTTTAAAAGTGCCTAAATAAACATTGTATATTATTTCAGACAGTAATTAGCTGCTTTCACATTTCCTTGACAAACCCGGTTAAGTTTCTTCGTTGCACTTTTCTAGCGTAGAAAACAGAAACTACTCGAATAGTTTCAGTGGGGAACTTTATCTTCTGATAAGAGTTGAGGTACATGGATGTCTCTCGAATGCTGTCAGGGTTGTGCCCCGAGGTGGGGCTGCAGTCATTGTGCCCTGAGCAGCTGCAGGCTGAGCTGGTTGTGAGAGGAGGGCTGCTGCTTTGCCTTGACAGGCAGTGCAAGTGTAACTGAATCCAGGAGCTCTTTGTTACCAGCTGTATTTAAAAATGCTTAAGTCTTTGTAATTCGACAGTAGGTGAACTATACCAAATTCTTGTTTTGGCTTGCTTTTATGCCAGCTCATCCTACCTTCTCCAGCTTGTTCTAATCTCCCAAGAAGTCACTCAAAAGAAGATCACTCTCCCAAGAAGATTCCTCTAAAGAGTTGACCAAAACATTTGCTTCCCCTGCTGTGCCTAACAAATACTGCACATTGGTGTGTACAGGCAGGGAGAACCCAGAATTTCAGATCTGTTTCAGATGGGTCTTTGGTTGTATGTTTGCAGATGGGCCTCTTTCCTAGTTTCAGTAGTTTTGCTTATAACAATAAAGTTGTTTTCCCGGTTGTTTTTGTGTCTAAACATAAGTTCTGTGAAATTTCATCATCCTTAGCAGTGGTCTTGTCCTGTCTCCTATTTCATGTACTCACTAGTATGTTCTGCTGCTCTTCCTTCTCACTCATGCTAGTCAGAGAAATACTATTGATCTGCCATAATTAATGTGGGCATAGGCTTCCTTTTTTTTTTTTAATATATATTTAAAGAGTTGTCTGAGGCCAGCTATGTCAAAAATCCCTTAGTGATAACAAGTTTCCATTGCTCAAGTGAGTTAATAATAGCATACTTAAGTCAGGAGGCATCAGAATCTTTGCTGTGATGATAGAAAAGTGTCTTTCTTTGTATGACTTGAAAAATAAGTCAGATCTGTAAATTGAACATGCTAAGAAGGTGGTAGAGCAGGACAAACAGCATCCACCCTTCCAGTTTGCTTTTGTAGTTGTAATGTGCTTCAGCACATTCTGAATTAATCAGATGTTCATGCACTTCATGAACTAGAAAGGGAGGACTTTCCTTAAATCTGCAGCTCAAATATCGCTGAAGTACATCCTGTGCACGAGGTGAGGGGGTTTGCAGCCTAAAGCTGTCTAGGAACAGCGGCTGCCAGAGCTGAGGTTTCTAGCAGGGAACAAAGCAGAAGCAAGCTGAGGGTGGGATTAATTATTTGGCCGGTCACACGAGCCCTTTCCCACTGCTTTATTTCCAGAAGTGACCACCACTGCCTCCTTTCTTGCATCTGTGACTTGTATTCCCTGTGTGAATGGGGAAGGGACTGGAGGTTCCTTGAGGGGGAAAGCAACCAGATCCAGACTATGTGAGTTGCTTTACTGCTGAAACCATGCCCCAAGACTCATTCCTGCTGAAAATAAATCCAGAGTTTATAGGATTGTCTGTTCGCACACCCTCTGCGGCACGTGCAAGGTAAGCCCAGCGCTTGCCAGACATGTGAGGTGTGAACCAAACTAATCCCTTCGTCTAGAGTAGATCTGGTGAGCCAGGAAGCGCAGGGGTTTCAGCAGCCAGCACAGCGTGTCCCATCCGTCCCTGCGGAAGGGAGCAGGGAGAGGCTCCAGCCTCCCTACCCACAGAAGTGTTGGGGCCGACTTAAAAAGACTTGGCATCGTTCTGGGTGTGTCGGTGAGTAGCAGTGCTGACTCTGTCTTCCTGCTGGTCCTATTTCAGAGAGTGTAGGCTTGCAATCTGCATCTGGTACAATCAGTGTGATGGCAGACTGCAGCTAAATCTCTGGTGCTGTGAGAGGTGAGGAGGATGCAGGTTGGACAGTTGTATCACTGTGGATAAGGAAGGGAAAGGAGGCTGGCTGTTTGAAAATGTAAGAGATTTGTGGTGGCTCATATGGGTCATTCAATATAATTAAAAGTGGATTTTAGGTGAGGAACTTTATCAGGAAGAAGCAGGCACAGTATGACAGGCCTGCAGACATTCCTATGTACTTTGCCATGATTTTTTTTGTTTGGCTTTTGTTTTGTTTTAGTCCCATTTGAACAAAGGGCATATTGAGAGTGAAAATGTTGGCTGAAAAGCTGTAGCTATATTTCTTGTAGTTACAACCACATACTCTTTCTTCATTCTTTTCTTACATCCGTGGTGTTAAGTTATAGGGAGTAAAGAATTATTTTCATCTCATTTGAAAACTCAGTGGTTTGTTGCTTCTGTGTCATAACTTCAGTATATGATTTGAAATACTTTATAGGGTGAATCAAAATGTGATTGGTCTGTGAACTCAGAGGAAGTAATTTATAGATTCTTTAGCAGGGCTAAAATTTTTTTAGCTTGGTATTTCATTAGTTGGGAAGACTGCTAATGTAAACTATTTAGAAATCAATTTACTTCAGCTCACAGCAATGAAACTGGTTTACCTTCTGCTGTATTTTCTTTTTCCTACCAAAATTCCAAATTCTGTCAATGAAAATTGTTGGAAAATAAAAATTAAAATGCATTTCTTTCCTTGCTTCCCCTCGCCTTTTCTGAAGGCATGTTCAGGAGCAGCTTGCCATCTGCTGTGCTGACACAGTCTCAGGGAGTCTCTGGTTTTGGCAAGTTTAATTACTGTATCTAGTAGAATTGGGCACTTAATTCTGAAAGTGTTTGTTGTTATATCAGCTGAGAAAAAGCCATTTTGAAATTACACCAGTGGGTGATTGTCTTCTGAAATCTACTGATGGTCCATTCCATAGTGACCTGAGCTATCTCATACTGTAGAATGAGTTGTGAAATATTTTCTAGGTGTATATTAATATTTTTCTTATGCCTTGTGTGGATGATATATGCATTTTCAAATTTCATACTTTCTGAAAAAGAGAAATAATTTTATGGCTGGTCTAACTGCAGAACAGCACAGACCGTCACTTATTCAGTAAATAAATATATTTGTTTTAAAATACTCTGCATTTATTTTGACTTTTCTACTGAAAGACTTGTATTGCAGTTAGAAGATAACTTTGCCAACAGTATGGCAAAAGTGGGTTGAGTTTGAATGTAATAAAAATTTACCAAAAATATTAGGTCTGTGGATTTTATTCTGGTGCATCAGGGTTAAAAGTCACCACTTCATAATGCTAAATTCTGTTCATGAATTTAGAGTTTTCTTTATTAAATGAATCTGCAAAAAAAAAAAAAAATCCCTAAACAACTGAATTATGTGCTTTGTAATTGTACAGTGAAATAATTCTCTCAAAACCAGCCTGTTCTCCAAATAGCAGATTGGAATAATTTTCATCGAGTTTGAGAGAGTTGTAAAAATCCCTTTTGACAAATCCTGATTACCCTATGCATCCAAAACTGCACGTGGATTCAGGGAGTTGTGTGGGGCCTTCATTACGTCAGAGAAGAACTTAATGAAACAATAGTTACTCTGTTACAGACCTGGATTGCTGTGAAATCTGTTCAGAGCAAATCTCCTGAACTGTTTAATAAAAAATACGATTGTTGAAGGTTTGTTTTCAGCACTAAGGGAGCCATTGAGATGAAGATTCTTATCTTTGCTCTCTGGCTTACTTGAGATCTGCTTCCCATGTGCAGAATTGACAGGAGGCTTTCTCTGACTGCCCTTTTTCCTTGCTTGCTTCAACAGTTTTTATTTAACGTAAACCCAGTAATTTTTTTGCTGTCAAACAATCTATTTTCAGGACGATCAGTATTTTCACTAGAGAAGTTGTTCCATCCAGAAAACTGGAGTTGTTTGCTTTCTTAGGAGTCTAGTGAAGCCTGGTGAGCTGTTCAGAACAGGATCTTCAGCATAGCAGAGACACTTTTCGTGCATGATGAGTCTGTCTGTCTGAGCTGTTCGCATTCTTTGACAAGAGATGCCCCAGTGCACTTAGGGGGAAAAAGAAAAAAAAAAAGAACCAACTTCTTGTAGATGAAGCTGGTCGTTGTTTTAGACCAGGAAGTGTTCCTGATGCAGCAGGTAAAATAACCTTGCAAAAATTTTCGTTCGTAGTGGATGAAACAACAATTAAGATTCAAGCACAGTCCTTGTCATTTAGAGTGACATTCTTCAGAGAGATACATTAAAGCACTGCATAAATATCTGTGGCACTGGGATAATGTCTGAGCCTCTGTCTTCTGAGTGTTGCACATATCCATACTTTCTATGGAAGTTAGTACGAAAAATTGAGGTGGACTGATATTGTAGATAGTGATTCAGGAACAAGTTTTGTAGGTGCTCGGTGTGTGTTGTGCATTCTCTGGACAGGCAGCATGGTTATTCTGTGTCAAAGAGTCTGTTAAATATAGCTCATAATACTAGCTGGCTAAATGCTTTGTTTCCTCCCCCCTCTTTTAAAAAAGAAAACAAAAACCCCCAAACTAAAATTATGGAAGTATGTAACTTTAAATTGAAGGGAAAGCTAGTAAACGTAATGCCTGGGGTTTGACAGAGCCAAGAGTCTTAAACAAACAGGTATCAAATATATGGCATTAAACTACCTAACTTTTTTTCATCTGCTTATTTGCTTTGTTATCTGAAGTTTTGAAGAGTTTCCTCAAATGATAAATGTTTCCTAGAGGAACTGAGATGTGCTCTGCTAGTATTTTTAATACAAAATTTTAAGTATTTTCTTTGGTAGATAGACGTAACTGTCTTTCAGCACGCTCTCCACCCCTTACACAATGGCTTAGTTACTCAGCTCATCCCGGGGTGCCCATTTTCAGTCTCATTCAGTTAATTTGTCCTAAAAACAAGTCCAGATGCTTTACCTGGAGTGTGGTTCTTTCTGCCTTAAGGATTTGAAGCTCTTACTAGAAATCTTTTCAGGGAGCTATTGATGTAGAGGAGCCTCTATTACATTGTTAAAACATACTTGAAACTTTTCATTTGGTGCATTTTATTTATGGCTTGAAGCTTTGTGAATTCTAAACTACTTGATATGCATTAAACTAATTGGATATTGTATTTATCACGGTTGTTTGGCTTTGTCTGGCTTTATTCAATGTGTCTAGCATAAAAGCAGTAAGATAGAGGTTTGTCTGGAATTTCTGCCTTTCAGCTATAGCTGCAGGAGCCCAGAGCATGGCTGGGGTTGGTTGTCGGGGCAGGGATCACAGGTCGGTCCCATGGTGGAGCACGTGTTTGGGTGATAGAGTGAGTTTCTCAGATAACAGATCCTCTGGTAAGTCACAAAGAGTGTGTGTGGTATGTACAGTTATGGAAAAGCAGTAACTTCAAGTTGGAACATTGTCAGTGGACAATTCCTTGAATAGACAAGTTAAAGGACATTCTTAGTACAGTATGTCTCTTAGAAATGTTTTGAAATTTATCTTGTTGGCTGTGAGTGACCTGGACAGACAGGACTCCTCTGCGGCAGTGCTAGTGTGACTATTCCTGCTGCACAGTTTCCACTGTGTCTCCTTGTTTTCAGGCTTCCTGAAACTTTCCTGTATTTTCTTCTGTCCACATGGAAGATAAATGTTTTGAAAAATTCGAGGTAGTGGAGAAAGAATATAGAGTCTATAATAATTTTTAAATAAAGGACAAATAAAATTGGCGAATCTTTTCCTAGAGAAAGTATTGCATGTGTTGAACTGCCATATGGTGTAAGCTGAGATTTGAAAGATGAAATATGAGACAATGTAGAAAGTGATATGATTTCTAAATTTGAAGCTCAGTCTATGCAATCAGTAACTGAAATCCCCATTACCAGCCCTCCACAAAGGTCACAGTTTGGCAAATTATTAATTCAGGTCAATTACCTGATTCAGTGGGGAGCTTTATTGAAAAATTGTCAGGAGAACTGCTGGGATGGAATGCACTGTTGCAGGCTCCAGGGCAATGTAGTTGGGAAAAGGAAAATTTTAGTTTTGTAACAAATACTGTTACAATATTGTAACTTATGATCTTACAACAGTATACAGAATCACAAAAGAGGAGAAAAAATAAACTGGAATCCCTTTGTGCATGAAGACATTCAGCACTGTCAGCTACAAATATTATTTAAATAATATATAAACTGCCATATTTGTGTTACTTGAAAATCATGCAAGTAATTTTGAGATCTTGCCAAGCAGACAGGCTTACTTGCTGTAGAGAAAATAATTCAGACCAAGTTTGTTGAATAAACTTTGAGAGTTTCACAATAGCTTGATAAGGCTTTGCTGTATTGCTGTACATCAATTCCTAGAAATTAATTGTCTTCTTATTTTAATATGTTGAATGAGAGGCTCTTAAAAACATGTGAGCCGAAGGGGGAGAGTGGTAGGTGGTTGGTTTTTATTTCTGAGACCTGATCTCATATTGTACTTCATTGATGGTTTCTTCTTTTTTAATTTTTTTTTTTCACCTGCTATATGCAAAACCTGAAATTACAGTTTGTGGTAAAAATTTCATTCTACAAACAGACTTGCTAAAGTTATCCAGTGTGAATTTCGGTAAAGATTACATATAAATATTGAGCAGTTACTTTTAAATGATCCCTGTTATTGGAGCTTTGGAGTGCTAAGGCTGTTGCTGAGCCAAGCATAGTTAATATTAAAATGGCTATAGTAAAACCACCTGTTATAAAAGGCCGTGGGATGATCCTGGCATTTAGATCCTTCCAGAAGTCAGAAATAATGGGGCATGTTCTTCTGAGTTTGTAGTTCAGCAAGTACTTGTTTAAGTTTCATTTAAAATAGCAATTAGAATTATTTCAGCGTTGATGAAACTGTTTGGGGAGGACATATTTATTTAAAATAGTGTGCACTGTGTATTTTAATCATCCCAGAGTGAGTATATCTCTTCTAGATGATTGAGTCAAATCTATGTGCTTTCTGCTTCTTGATGTTCTTTCAGAAGTACTGAAAGACACAGTGACCTTTCTGTGCTCTGAAATCAGTACAACCAGAGTGAGTTATCTTGTGAAACCTACAGCTTAAAGTCTGTTCAGAAGCCTTGTTGGCCTCTTTGGGATGAGGAATTGAAATTTTCAGGAACTCACCTGAAGAGAAAAATGAAGGTAGTTCTGGAATAATATAAATTGTATTAAATTTTTTCTTCTAAGTCCTAAATTTTATTTAGCTTGAGAGATTGAGAATGCACAGGAAAGAATATGGGAAGCTAAGTTTTTTTTTTTCCCACAAGATGCAATTTTGAAAGGAAAAAAAAGTATAAAGTTGAAAAGTAGATCTCTATATGTTGATGCTACTTGTGCTTTTTTGCTAAAAGGCTCCTGACCCATGTTACCCATAACCATGGTGTAAAGTGCATCTTCTAAAAATACGCTGGGAAAACAGAGCACTTGGAGCAGCAGGAGCTGCCTGTTCCTGGAAACAGTTTAGGGGGTGGCGTTGTGTATCCTGTTCAGATGATGAAAAAGCTTTAGTAAGAGTAGGCAATTTTTCTTAAACAGTCTGATAACTTGCATATTGATTTTTGACTTCTGACATGATCTCCTGTTTTAACTTAATCTTTAGCTGATGAAGTATTTCTTAGAGGTAACTGCTGCAACTAATTTATACTTAACAGTGTCCTCATAGCATTCTCCTTTTTCTCATCATCACAGGAACATTATGTAATAATAGTTCTCATTTACATGGAAAGCAAATACTTCCTACATTTTTAATGTGATTTTTATCCATTTATGGGAAGTGTCTTTCACTCAGTTCTCTTCTCTTCTTGGTTTGTTTTTTCTTCTTTTTTTTGTTTCTTTTCTCCTCTCAAAAGAAAACAAGACTCTGGAATTAGCAAATTCTGTATAAAATCTTCTACAATAAAGATTAATTAGCATACAGGCATGCTTCTAGAGAGAGTCTAATTTTACCAAAAAGTTCCAAGTATGTTTTAATAACATTACAGAGCTTCTTCTACATAAGTTAACTGACTTGGGGTGACTTTGGAGTGACTGATAAATGTAATAATGTTGTGCTGAGGGTATTTTCACTGCTGAAAAATTGAGAGAAATCCTTGATGAGTGGTTAAAATGACATTTTTTAACAGAAAAATCGATGAAATGATTAGTTGTTTTGTTTTGGGGCTTTTTTCTTTTTTTCTTTGGGGAAGTGTTTATTATGAAAAGTGGTGTTGCACATTGTGAGCCAGTGTTCCTTGTCCCCAGCTTTGATCACCACTTAATAATAAAACAATATTGCATGGAGCAATTGACGCAATTGCTTGTGGTTTATATTCTTTGGATTTTAACATCTAGCGTGTTATGCCTGTGATCTCTTGCTTCAAGGTGTGGTTTTAGCCAGCTGGCTGAAACTTCTAAGTATTAAATGACTCTTCTGTATCTTTTTATATTCTGGAGGATCTGTGGAGTTAAGCTTAAACAACTGCAGTATTAAAGTAATGCTCAGTTTTAAGAAATTAAATACAAAACTTCCCATGTAAACAGTGGGGACTCAGGCAAGAGAAAGTAGCTTCCAGAACTGGGATTTGTCTCACAAATCTAAAACTTAATAGTGCTTAAAAAAAACCTTATCAAGGAGCTAAAAATTTGGACTACTTACTGTATGTAAAAATACATGTTTAGTGTGATACATATATAAATGTACATATACACCTATATCAAGTTGATTTTTGTAGCAGTACTAATGATCTGATAAAGGGAGAGAAGAGAGAGCTGTTTTGCTTGTAAGGCAAAGGTGTGCTAGGAAATACTCCGCTCCTTTGTGGTGGCTGGTACACTTTCCTTACTAGAGAACTGAGGTGATGTTACTAAAAGATTAGAGATGAATTCTGAGGACGGCAGAGGAAGAGATCTTTTTCACAAGCCTCTTAAGGATCAGTTACTTTGTTCTGCTTCAAAGGGGAATGAAAAGAAAACACACCAAAAAAAGAGGGAAAGGGACCATCAATGGAATGGTGTAATGGAATCCTCCATAGCAACCATGTTTGCATGTGATGTTTAATATCCTGCTTTTCCCTTGCTAGATCTTCTGTCTCCTTTGCTGCAGCATTCATTCCTATCTGTAGGGAAAGGAGCTAGGATAGTAGCAAATTATGACCTTGGCTATTTAATTTGTTCCAGGTGTTGAAAAGATTAGTTTAAATGTAAAATGCAGTGTGTGAGTACTCATTCTGTATCTTGCTTTTCCTTCCATGATTCTTTGCTGTGGATTGTGCATCTTTTCTCCTTCTTTCTGTCTCAAGAAGTGCCTTTACTCTGCAACTTTTCCTACTCCTTGGAAGAGTAAAGACCCTCTTAACATGAAGACAGAATCTGGAGAAGCAGTTTGTTGCCGTCTTGATAAATTCATCATCAAAGTGATCATGGTGAATAGTGTAGGGAAGATCTGCTGAGTCTGGGAAATGTTTTGGAAGAGGGTGGGCAGTTCAGGAGCAGTTTTCTGGGGAGTCTTTATTAAAATTAGCTGGTACATTCTTGTAATAATGTCTCTGTTATCTTAAACTGATGTTGAGGTTGCACTGAGTGAAAAATGCATCCATTTTTGCTTAAACTTCTCTTAAAATCTAAAAAAAAAATAAAAATCCTAATTTCTTCATCACTTCTGCAGGCTTCTGATTAGATACCTGTGAATAATATCCATCAGTCTTTTTTCCCCTTCTTATAAAATAAAGCAGTGTGAAATTGATCAATTTTTTCTAAAGGTGAGATGCAAATGTAGTACATTGCTGTTAGCAATGAAGTAATTTTAACGTAATCTCAGGATTTAAAGTAATATTGCATAAGATGCAAATTAGCATTCCAAGATTTTTTGTGTTTTTAATTTCTAAAAGTCCTGTCTAAATTTCTTTCCCAATGTATTGCTGAAACATGAAATAGACATTATGCATTATGATGTTGTTTAGCAACTAACTTAAGATTATTATGTAAGACAATGTTAAGGTGGTTGTTTTAAGCAACTGAAATGAAATTATGTCCAGTGATTAGAATAGTGAGCATTTGAAGTAGTGAACATGTTTAATTTCATGTTTCAGAACATGTTCCTAGTTTAACCTTGGAACACAGTTCAGAGATCGCAATTAATTTTATTTACTGAAATGAAAAGTTTCTTGATGAAAAACAAAGGTTATGACCTATTTATTGCTAGTTGAAAAGATTGCCAGCGTTGTTAGAAAGATTTGTTACCCACAATTTCAAGATGAAAATTTTACCTTGTTAGAGAGAAACAGATGAAATCAGTATTATCTCCGTTTAGTGCAGGTAATTTAAAAAAAATTTACCTGATTTTTTTTCTTAGCAAGATAGGGTAAGAGTGTATCTTAAAATTGTTTATGGAGTTTTTTTGTTTACATATTTGTTTACATATTAAAATTTTTGCTATTTCAATGTTAGCTTTGAAAAATATTAAAAATATTACTTCAGATTTTAAGTGATTTGTATATAAATTACATAATGATTCTGGTTATCTCAACTTTTGGAGAGATGTGTGAGATGGTTTATAAGATCATACATGGTTTTGTCAGCTTTTGAGAGAGCAAACCCCTCATATTCTGACTCTTGTTTCCTTAAAAAGCATTTTTCATTGCAAAAGTATGTGATTTGTATTTTATAATACTATTAATTTTTTTGTTTTTCAGTCCCAGAAATCCTGGATAGAAAATACTTTCACAAAGAGGGAGTGTGTGTATATTATACCAAGTTCAAAAGACCCCCACAGGTAAATGAGAAATGATGCAAGGACTCATTACTGCTCTTTAATATTAGAAAATATTAATTATTATTCATTATTCTAATATTATTAGAGGATATTAAAATCAGTACTCTCATGAGTGTTGGACTGTTTTTTTGTACAAAATACTGTCTTGGGTTCGTGCTGTCATGACTGGACATTGTTGCTCTGTGAATTGGATTTTCTTTTTGTGAAGGTACTTTGGCATTGCAGAAATCCCCAAAAAATGTTGCCCTCTTCTCTTTGCTGCTTCTTACCACTCCTCCTACCAATGTCTATGATCTGTTTACAGTGAAGGGGATGTGAAAAAGAGATTTCTGAAGTCAGAAAGTCTCATAGAGGTATCCTCTACTGGAATTTAAAAAAAGTCATTGTAAGTGTAGGGTGAAGTGTGAAAATCAACCTGACAGTGTAGGAAAAAGGGGTGAAGAATTCATAGAAGAATAAAGAAAACCAAGAACTAGAGTGGGGAAAAAATTTACAAAAAAGAAAAAATGGCTGAAGAAAAGCTTGCTTTTAGGGAAAACAGATAAATGAGAACTGTTTGGATTTCGTGTGATGTGCAATAATTTTTCATCCTTAAGTTCTTAAAGGAAAAAAAAAACTAGGCTGAAAAATGGGGAAATATATTTGTAGAGGGGAGGCAGAGGCTAAGAATATTTTGCATAAATCTCACACGCTGTTTTTACCTTATCTTAAATTAGAGGTGTGAAATCAAGCAAGTTAGTGATAACTCTAGTGTATATCTAGCTGACTCTCACCAAGTGTTACAGGGATAATTCAGGAGTTCCTACAGTGATTGAGTTTGATGTGTATAGTCATGACATTTGTGTCACACATAAAATAAAGTCAAATTGAAAACAGATTTAAAATTGGTATTTTTAAGGTAGTTTTGTCTCCCCGTAATGCTGACTATTATAATTATGGATTTCAGATCACCTTTTTTTTCTTAAGCTTCATATATGTGAGAGCAGCTGAGAAACCTTTTCTTCTGAGGTTGAGAAACTTCTATTTCACTCTTTTCCTTAAAACCACTTATAAGTCTCTTTTCTTTTACTGGGACAGGTTACTATTTCTCGTTTAATTTAATTTCATTTTTTTGTTTTAAAGAGAAAAAGAACTAAACACTGTAGAATTTTCAAATTATTGTAAATAATTCACCACATTCCTTGAAATCATGTGACATGAGAAGCTTTTAGAATTTATAGCCACAATTGCAGCACATGGAAAATTTGCAAATGCAAACAAAGTAATTAGGAAGCTGTTAAAATTTCCAGAGCATTTAACAAGGAACAGAATGGACTTCAACACTTGCCCTTTCAGTTTAACCTAGTTGTAGCTGATAATAGACTTTACAACTTTCCCACCACATTTTGTCCTTCAGTTTCTAAGAATGGCCTATGGTTGTTGGTGAATTGCTCACTGTTGTGTGTGAATTATGTGAGAAGTTCAGTCATATCTTTAAATGTTTCTTACAGATGCCTTCCGGGATGTCAGATTTGTCAGCAACTTGTCAGGTAAAAGGTCTTTGTAATTACAATATTTATGAAGATTTTCTCATTAAACAAGTGCTTTCATAATAGGGTTTTCAAAAGTTTTGATCAATATTATGAGTGACAAGTTGGTGCAAGGTTAGATATAAAATAAATATAACTAATGTTTAAAGAACTGTCTGCAATAAGTAGGTCACAGATTTATAAATGTTATATAAATTACTTGGCTTCAAAGAAGCAATTTCTCCTGGCCTCCAGCTTGCTGCCTTAGTGAGCTTCAGTATTTTGCATAATAATGCATATTGTAATTAACTATTGCTGTAGATATTTATGGTGACAAGGCTCGCTCTGGAAAAGAGGTTTAGCTAATGTCTAGAATCTTTGCTTTCTAAATCTGTTCCATTCCTGTTATTGATGAAGTTCCTCTGCCTTACAATGGTAGTATTTACCAAAGCATTCTCCCTGCTCTGGCTGGGTGCAGGTGCTGCTGCGGCCGCTTGGTCAGACAACATGCTTGTTTCACTGCCAGTCTGGCTATGAAATACTCCGATGTGAAGCTGGGTGAAAACTACAATCAGGAAATAGAAGAATGGTCAGTGGAAAAACACACAGAACAGACCTCTACTGATGCTTACGGTGTCATCAACTTCCAAGGCGGCTCTCATTCTTACAGGGCTAAGGCATGTATGATGTTTGGTTGTTTCTTTTTTTTCTTACTCTGACCATGTTGGTGCTGAATGCTTCATTCAGCTTCTGAAATTGAAGGCTGAAAATATTAACACCTCTATTGTGACAAACCAGTGTCCTCTTCTACTCTAGCATTTTTGTTGTGGTTTGAATTCTTTCCAATGTCTTCTTGTAAAAGATAGTTAGTTGTGGAAGAAATTATTTAAAGCTTATGCAGTTACAAGCTACAGGGAGTTCTTGTACAGTGGTCGAACTGAAGTGCTTGAATGAGGGAGCTGTGTTCTTTACACAGCTGGCAGAAGCCCCAGGGACAGTCCAGCGCTCCAGGTCAGATCATCTCTATGAGAGAAGGGCCCTTGGCACGGTTCTTTCATGTTCTTCATAGCAGCATATGGGTTCCTTGGTACTTAGTGTAGCTTAAAATTGCTGTGACCCCTTTTCTAGTAGCACAGAAACGCCAGGCTGCCCACACTCATTTCTGCTTCCTTCTGCAGAGTGCAAGTGGGGTTGCTCAAACCAGTTTAATGGAGTAGTGTTGTTTTGTTATTTAGAACTTTATTCAGGAAGGGTTCAATTTCTGTCCCCTCCTCTATTCAATAGCTTATACTGAAGATGTGGCAGCATTGTAGCTGATCAACCATCTACTTAATCTTATGCTGTTAAACAGAGACTGTTAAAAAGATGCCAGTTTCGAAGTTTTCTGTTGAAAAATGTAGATTTCCTTCCCACCAGGAACAGGGGAGGAAAACCAAGCAATTGTAAAACCCTTTGCCAGGGACACAAAAGCCTCTCCCAGCAGATGGCAGAGCTTTTATAGATACTTCCAAATTTCATCTAATTTAGAGATCATCCAGTGCTTTTATGGAGTCATTTTTTAGGTCACTGAGCCAGTAGGATGGAATACCATGGTCTTGCTGTAGTTGTTTCCTTTCCAAAACTTGCTTTGAAAACTGTCTCATCTGGACTGTAGAGGATATAAAGGCAGCTTGTTCATTTATTGCATCTGCTGTGTTTTGAGAAAGTGAATTACAGTTTCCATAGCCAGGAGTAGGATAATATATCCTGAAATACATCCTGGTTCTTTTTTTAATGCATTAGAACCTTTTAACTCTGTTCTTGTGCCTGCAGTATGTGCGATTGTCATATGACACTAAGCCTGAAGCTATTCTGCAACTTATGCTTAAAGAATGGCAGATGGAGTTGCCAAAGCTTGTTATATCTGTCCATGGGGGCATGCAGAAATTTGAACTTCACCCACGCATCAAACAGTTGCTTGGCAAAGGTCTTATCAAAGCTGCAGTAACCACAGGAGCCTGGATTATAACTGGAGGAGTGAACACAGGTAAGGAAGTAGCAAAGAATGTGCACGATTAACTGGATTGCAGTTTTATAAGAGCCAAAAGATTTAATGTATGAATGCATTGCTACATCCTAAAACAAAGTAAATTTGAATGAATTTGGCCAAATGAAATTAAAATAATACATTTTTGAACATGTGTATTTGAAAGTGGCCTACTGTTTTGTATTGAAAAAAAAATAACATAGAGAGGGGTTGGGTTTTGGGCTTTGTTTTGTTTGGTTGTTTTGGGGGTTTTGTTTTTGCAACAAGGAAGAGCTTAATGGGATTAAAAAGAAGTACAATAATGTGCTGGAAACTCTTTAGTTCCTGTTAGGCTAATATTTGTTCTGTTGAATGACTGTTTCCTCCTAGTAGATGTAGCATGGTGCCTTTTCTTTGGTAGTGTGTCAGTAAGTTTCCAGGTTCTTAAAAGCCTGGTTATCTAAATAAAATGGTTAAAGGTTCAGTTATCTAAATAAATATTTGTATTCTTAGTAAGATGTGGCATTCAATGCACTGGAATCTTTTTATGCACGAACAGGTGTTGCAAAACATGTTGGTGATGCTCTAAGAGAACACGCTTCCAGATCATCTCGAAAGATTTGCACTATTGGGATTGCTCCGTGGGGAGTGATTGAAAACAGAAACGACCTTGTTGGAAGAGATGTAAGGATGAATTACCTAACTGAAATAATGATTTACCTCATTTGCTTTTGACACATCTGCTCAAGCATGTTTTTCCCTTGCTTTGCATCACTGGAATGCTTGCTTTGCTGTGAAGATACACTGACATCTGTGGCTTATGCAAGATCGTTACTGTAAACAAGTTGCAAAATGCAAATGTGCTACAGGAGGAGCTTGTTCTTAAGCACAATCCTTTTCATCCTCCCCTGATATTATTGAATCAAATAACACAAATGCTAAAGTATTACAGAGAAATCACATTTAAAGAGAATAATAAGTTGAAAATTTTTGAAGTGGAGTCTTCAGTGCTACTGTTTCCAAAGAAGTCACAAATTTTCCCCAAAGACACCTTTTCCACTCGTGTTTTCTCTTACCCTTCAGAACAGCATCCTTTGGTGACACAATTATCTGCTTCCCTGCACAAAGTTCAGAGCTGCAGCTGTTGGTGTATCCTGATCTAAGGCATGCTTATATGTGTCAGTGCTTCTTGTTGAGCCACCAGTTCTTGTCCAGTTAAGTTTCACAGAAACAAGTATGAATCTTTGCGAGTAAAAGACATTGTTGTGTGCTTACACTTAGGTGGTTGCTCCATATCAGACCTTATTAAATCCATTAAGTAAACTAAACGTCCTAAATAACCTCCATTCCCATTTCATTCTGGTGGATGATGGAACAGTTGGAAAGTATGGAGCGGAAGTTAAACTGCGAAGAGAACTGGAAAAAACTATTAATTTGCAACGGATCCATGCAAGTAAGTAGTTCAGGTGCCTGAGGTCTGTTACTACAACTTAATGAAAAACGTGTTTGCACCAAACATCTGAATGACAAAATACTTTGCTTACATGTCAAGTCTAGAATTGCAAATTTCAGCAGCTGCTCTGGACTCTAGTTATTGCTACTAGATTTATGATTTCTCTGGGACTGCAGAGAAATCCTTTTTGAATAAAGTTGTCTACTTACTTTGTAAAAACAAATGTAAGTCACTTCAGGTCTTGGTGTGTTGTCAGACCTTATTGGTCTGATTGTTGATAGTTTTGACACTGTCTGCTTGCAGTTTCACAGTTTGCAGTTTGGTGTTTTCCCAGTTGTGGAGCAACACAGGTATTTTGACCCTTATAGGAATGCTTTTGCAATGTTTCCCATCAGTAGAGGGTTCCCCTGTACCTATGTTCACACTGTTGTATGTGTTGTCACCTTTGAAACCTATTGGGGGAAGTTAAAAGAGGAGTTCCATAAAGAAAAAATTCTTCAGTTTTCTGCATTAGTTCATGAATGTTTCTATGAGGAATCTCTTCTGTTTTGTAGACTGTGGCAGTGCTTGTGTCCCAGCCCAGAACATAAGGTGCTTTAAACTCTACATTACCAACAGTTAATGTCTGGCAGGCAGCATTTAAATGTTGATACAATAGAAAGGACAAACCTAATTTATTAATATGTATAACTGGCCTTAGCATTCACTATACACTTACAGCATTGTTTGGGTTTTATTATTTATTTGCCATTTTCCAGGAATTGGCCAAGGTGTGCCTGTGGTGGCACTTGTGTTTGAAGGTGGCCCCAATGTCATCCTCACAGTTCTAGACTTCCTTCAGGAGAGCCCTCCAGTGCCTGTGGTGGTGTGTGAAGGAACTGGCAGAGCTGCAGACATCCTGGCCTATGTTCACAAGCAAACAGAGGAGGGGGGGTAAGTGCCAGCAGTGCCAGGCTGTCACAGAACCACTGAATGGTCAGGTTGGAAGGGACCACAGAGGGTCATCTCAGAGCACACAGCACAGGATTGTGTCCAGGCAGTTCTTGTCATACACAGATAAATAACAAGCTGTACGGATACATGGCATTTATGTATGACTGTCATCCACAAATGAGTTTTGAGACCATTTCTTCATGAATCTGTACAAAAGCTTATTCTGTTTAGTGCGAGAACTCTTGCCTGTTTTGAGTGTAGTTTCAAATAATAAAAGGGATATGCTTGATGGTTTCTAGTTAGTTGTCAGGCTTGCATAAATCCTTAAACACACTGGGTCCTTTTTGCAGGGGCTGCTTCAGACCCTCGGGAGGCAGAGATCTAATGTAGCTGTAAACCAAACAGCTTTGTCCAGGGTAGGATCACAAATGGGTCTTACTCAGAGGAGTGACTGCTTATTATTTTGTGTCAAAGTCTTTTGGTTGAGAATATCTCAGAACTTAATCTGGGAAGGAAAGGGAGAGAGAGTTGAGTTGCTCTTAGAAGGCAGTAGGATAGAATTGTAGATTGAGTAACCTGTAGTTCCTTCTGAAGGTTACCCAAGGTTTTGCCACAGCAACAGTAATAAATTTATAGATAGCAGGACTTTGAATGCACATGTTGAAACTAATTAAATGCATTGTTGTTCTTACTGTTCATCTAAAACAATTGTTTTCCTGTTTGTTTGTTTCAATCTCAGAAATGTTCCTGAGGGTGCTGAGCCTGAAATCATTTCAACCATCAAAAAGACATTTAACTTTGGTCAAAGTGAAGCAGTTCATTTGTTTCAGACACTGCTGGAATGCATGAAAAAAAAAGAACTTGTAAGTAGATCTTGCCATAAAATTTTCTGTGCAAGGTGCATGCATTTGTGGATATATGTTGGTTTTTTTTTGGTTTTTTGGATCTTTTAGTTATGACTGCTAATAAAAGTATGCTATCACTGCATGCTTAAAGCAAAACCACTTTATAGAGGTTATGTGTAGCCTGAGTTCAGGGACTGGTGTCTCATTTGGACATCACACTGTGCTGTTCTGAGATATAAAATTACCTTTCAGCTAACCATGTTTGCTGGCAGATTAATCTCATGATATGTAATGGACTGGAGAGGTAAACAGGATACTGTGTTAGAGATGGCAGTGAATTTTACTCAAAGGAGGAAAAGAAGTTCAAATTAATTGAAGATTCCCCTTAGGAAAACAAAACAGAATGCATGCTAAAAGTTTAAATTGAGCATAGACATGCTTCAAGTTGCATTGGAGACAATGTCTTTTATGTCAAGAATTGAAAAAGATTTAAAAGACTGAAGCCAATCACCTTTGCCTGAAACTAACTTTCAAATGTGTTTTCCCCATTTTGCCATTTTGGACAGATTACAGTTTTTCATATTGGGTCAGATGAACATCAGGACATTGATGTTGCAATACTTACAGCATTGTTAAAAGGTGAGACTTAATTTTTCAAGATCGTTTGGAACCTCCAGCTATTATTGATTAGTGTTTATATGATGGATTATTTATAAAATACCAATAGGAATAGTAAGTTTTTAAACAAGTAAGTGTCTGTGTTCTCATTGTATAATCCTATAACGTGACATAAATGATGGCATATACAGTGTAATTTTGTGGTGGATTGCTTGATTTGGCCTTTTTAGGAAGCAAGAATGTTTATTATCTTGTATTATAATTAATTTTGAATTTTCTTCATTGTGTTTGCTTCTTAAAGGCACGAATGCATCTGCATTTGACCAGCTTGTTCTTACACTTGCATGGGACAGAGTTGACATAGCCAAAAATCACGTTTTTGTTTATGGGCAACAATGGCTGGTATGTAATGGTCTGGATATAGCACAATGATATTTCCTAACAGAGAGAAGCATAATTTACTGTAAAGGATGAATGTTGACTTTTGTAGAGAGAGACTTTGGAATACTGACATGTTTATTTCGAGACAGTAATTTGGGTGTACTGCATAGCCTTAAAGCTGTTTTGCTATTGTGTATTTGAAAATGGTCCAACAATTTTTAAAATGTGCTAATTACTCTGAATAACTAGCAGAGAAAATACATTTCAAAAGCTAGAAGCTGAATTCATGTCAGTCAGATGATTTTTCTTCATTACAGTTGTATGGCCCTAGAAAGTTCTTAAGAAACACCTAGTAAAATGCACTATTGGCAGCACTGTAGTGTCTTTTGAGGGAGGGACAAAATGTCTGTTTTTTGTAGTTTGAAAATGAGTTTAAGAATGACCTAGTGGCTCTTGCCTTTTCTCCCTATTACTGTAAAAATAAAACATGAATTATTGAGTGTGCAGTCAGAAGTACATACTGTGTAAGGCTTATTGAGTGCCGTGATGGTTCTGACATCTTTGAAGCAAATTGTGCTTTAGATAGTTTATGTCTGTCTTTCTTTTATCCAATATCAGCCTATGAGAACACCTCAATTTAAGCTAAGCGTCTCCTTAGTCCCACTCAGTAGGCAGTACCTATGGAACAGTTCAAGTCTTCAGGGTATTCTCCCATCCTGTAATTGTGTGAAGTTCAGGGGATATTCTGACCCAAGGGTGACATCTTTATAGACATGTAAGGTTTTTCCAACCCTGTAAATGAAGGATGTTGATGCAGTATCTAAGTTCACTTTTTTACTGGTTCTTTCTAGGCTCTACCTTTTTGCTTATTTGTTGTAGGTTGGCTCCCTGGAGCAGGCTATGCTGGATGCCCTTGTGATGGACAGAGTTGCATTTGTGAAACTTCTCATTGAAAATGGAGTAAGCATGCACAAATTTCTTACAATTCCCAGGCTGGAAGAACTTTATAACACAGTAAGTAATGATTTGCTCTTTATGTTGCTTTTAGAGCTGTTTTTGAGTTGCTCAGCCTGTAGTGTCCTGGCTGGTGTGCAGCACTCTGGAGGTTGTGGGGTGTTGGTGGGGGAGGCTCCTGTGCATGAGGTTGGAGTTGGGAAGTGGATGCTGTCACCAGAATTGTCTGTCAGCAGGGTGTTCATCTGTGTTTGATGCTGGGGATAGACACTAAAGGGAAAATTGCAGCTCTGTTGTGGACACACCAAGTGTGCAAACTGCAGTGGGGAAGAGAACGAGAGAAAGTCACATGGGTGAAACTTGTGCCCAGAATCTGAGATCTGTAGAGCTTCATAGGATGGATTCTGTCTGTAGCAGTTAACATCATAATAGTTCTAGAAAGAGTTTAATTTGTCAGCCTGCATAGTTATAATTATTACTCAGAAAAATTTTGTTGCTGTAGATGTTGATCTAAGAATTCCAAGGTAATTTTGATAACAGTATCCAAAAACAGAACAAAAAACTCTCCACCAAAAAAAAGCTGATGTGAGTAGTATACAAATATGGCTTAGGTTTGTGTTAAGTCTCGCTATCTGCCTTTGACAAAAAAGGAGAAAGGAATGAATTCTTTAGCTAATAAAGCTCCGTAGAGAAGCCTCCTTGATAAGTTTATTTATTTATTATATTTATTTATTTTTATTTTTATATTTTAAATTAGTTTTTAAAATTAACCTCTTATGGTGTTGCTGTTGCATGCTAATTTCTCATTCCAAATTTTCCTTCTCTTTCATTATAAAGAAACAAGGCCCAACTAACCCAACACTCTTTCACCTTGTTCGGGACGTCAAACAGGTATGCTCTCCATGTAAAAATCTGTCAAACTGGCAGCTATTTTTTGTATTTGACTATCAGTTTGATCTGCAGTTTATTAATTGAATTTTATTTTAAGTATTAAGCTACCTCTGCAGACATTTTGGTAGTTTACAATACTTCTATTGTATGCTTGGTGCCCTGTTGCCTAAAAGATGTTAAACACAAAGAGTATTGTCTTTCATCTCTTTTGATTGTTTTCCTTCTTGGGGGGGATTGAAAGCTGATGTTCCCAGCATGGAGAAATTTTGGCTGTTAAAACAATAGACAAAAACCCCCAGTGCCGCCCCCACCAGTGGAATGAGTATCTATTCTGTCATGTAGAAAAGAAGGTATAACCTGGTCTTTCTTTAAAAATAACAACTGTTGAGTCATGTAGATGCTTTTTGGGTTTTGTGTTGGAGGGGTTTTTTATCATGAAAGGGTTCTTTTTAAATTATTATTTAGAGCTATGATAAAACATGTAGAAACACTCTAAGTTTAATATTGTACCTTGAAAAAGTAAAAATACCTTTTGTATTCTTAGGGAAATCTTCCTCCAGGATATAAAATCAACCTGATTGATGTGGGACTGGTTATTGAATATCTGATGGGAGGAACCTACAGATGCACCTATACGAGGAAACGCTTTAGAGCGATATACAACAGTCTCAGCGGGAACAGTCGGGTACGGGCACTTGGCTAACAGGCCCATTTGTTCTCAACTGAAAAACCTAAACCTTTGTGTTTTGTAGAATGATTGGTTGAATCCATGTTGGTTTGTTCTTCCTGTCAATGGACTGGTCCTTTTAAATGCAGTAGTAAGGGCTTTAAGAGCAGCTGAGAACTGTCTTGGGGTTGAGGGCAAAAAACACGTTTTGTTCTCCTCAACCTTATTCTAGCACATCCTAATTCCTTCCCTGTGATTCCCTCTTTTCCTGCTCATAGAAGAGGAATGGACACTACATGTATAGATTCACCAGGGCTTGGGATGCAGATATTTTAGCTTCTTATGCAAGCTACACTAACCAACAAGTGTAACTGCCTTCTTAACTACACTTCAAGTGTAGTGACTTCTCAAAAAAAATGAAAACAAACAAGAAACCATGTTAAATATCCAGTGAGAATTCTGGTTGTGCTGTTGTATAAGTTCATCCATGTTTCAGTAACCAAATCCCTTCTTATTGCAGAGATCTGGGCGAAATCCTTCAAGTACCACTCCTCAGATGTGTAAAAGCCATGAGTCTTTTGGTAACAGGGCAGACAAGAAAGAAAAAATGCGCCATAATCATTTCATCAAAACAGCGCAACCATACAAACCAAAGGTAAGGCTTGTGAGGGAAGCACAGTGGGGTTTATTGCCAGTAGCTAAGAGTGGGGAGCCTGCTGGAAATCCAAGTGCCACTGGAGTGTGAGTAGCAGCAATTGCATTGACTTTGTTAAAGCTGGAATTTCAACCTTGCTTTTGTACTTGTTTCTAAACTGCAGCTTTTTTACAGGATTCTGTAAAGGGTATTTCTCTTTCTGTATAGTGGTTTTGTGGATAAGCTTTGATATGTTACGGACCAAAAAGCTTATCTTTGGCAGAGCTCTAATAATGAGGGTGGGATTCACATGGCTTGATAGATGGAGCCAGATTTGGCCATGTGTTACTACTACAAGCAGTTTTCATGAGGTTTTTCTATTTGTATGTAAGTATATTAGTTACGGCTTTTCTTTGATCTATAATTCAAATTAATTCAGTCTCACAGTTATTAAAATGAATTGTACTCAACTGAAGTTTTTGAAGAAAAGTTCCAGCTGCTTTTCAAGTCTTCAAAAATTTTCTTTTTTCTTTTTATAATTATTTATAATTTGGTATTGGATCACTCAGCATTCTATTTCAAGTTACATAATGACCAAGTATAGCGACTTAAAATGTGCCTTTGTGGTTTTATTTTAAAGATTGACACTGGTGCAGAAGAGGGAAAAAAGAAAAGAACCAAAGATGAAATAGTTGACATAGATGATCCTGAAACGAGACGTTTTGCTTATCCTCTGAACGAGCTGTTGCTGTGGGCAGTGCTGATGAAGAGGCAGAAGATGGCCCTTTTCTTCTGGCAGCACGGCGAGGAGTCCATGGCCAAAGCTTTGGTGGCTTGCAAAGTCTATAGGTCCATGGCATATGAGGCGAAACAAAGTGACCTTGTTGATGATACTTCAGAAGAACTGAAACAGTATTCCAAGTAAATTACATTCCTATTGTTCAAAATATTGTCTTGACATTTGCTATAAAAGTAGTGGGCTAGTTATGAACAAAACACAAATTGTTCTGTTAGCACACTTAAAGACAATTGTGTTTTGCAAAAAGGTTTAAGTGGAACTCTAATAGAAGCTTTATATTAGATATTGCTCTCTCTTGAGGGCTGTTAAAAGTCTTGATTTATAGTCAAATTAAAAGGAGACTCAATGTGCCATTTTCTTCTGTGTGATTTCTGTGTGTGTTTTAATAGCTATTTTAGCATGCTTATGATTTTAACAGAAGTCACAGATTGATGTATTGTGGGTACAAATTACAGAGTATCTGTACAGAAGGGACAAATAATAGTCCCTTCAAGCTGTGCAAGTTGGGAATTTGTGCAAGAAAATTCACGCTAAACTCACGGTCATTTCTACAGATCCTATATTCTGTTTTGTTGGTTTTTTCTTCATTTTAGCGAGTTTGGTCAGCTGGCAGTTGAGCTGTTAGAGCAGTCCTTCCGACAAGATGAAACTATGGCAATGAAATTACTGACTTATGAACTTAAAAACTGGAGCAACTCCACTTGTCTGAAGCTGGCAGTGTCCTCGAGGCTCCGTCCGTTTGTAGCACACACTTGCACACAGATGCTGTTATCGGATATGTGGATGGGAAGGCTGAACATGAGGAAGAATTCATGGTACAAAGTAAGCACTGTTGCAGTTTATTCATGTAAAAAGGGTCAATGGAGTTTGTGTTTAAAGAGAAGGAAAATGTGTGTTTAAATGCTGTTAGTGTAAAGCTTTCACAGCTATAGCTTTTATTAATAAATCCTGTAAACCAGTCTCCTATAACATAATCAAAACTGGAATATTTGTTGTAAACGCTTCTTTTGACACTCTATTATCTTTTCAAATAAGGTACAGAAATATAGAAGGCAAAAACCAGGCAAGTAGCCTTTAATCAGAGGCTTAAAGAGATCATGTGAATACTAATCCACTACTAAAAACATAGTAGTAACAACTCTTAACAGATGGAAAACCTGTTGTAAAACTGTAGTTTCATGCATTTTGGCTTTTTACAGGGAGCACATAAGATTTGATGTAAAAAAGCTTTGTGAATATCCTATTTTGGAGGAACTGAGCAAAAGCTGGGCACAGAATGAAACAAGGGTAGGCAAATTTGGGACAGGTTTTCCAGTGGTGCCCTTTGTGTGATACAGATCAATTATGATCTAGACAGAGATAATTGATATAGATCAATTGAACCAAAATGGGAGTTGCATATTTCTTTGAGAAATTAGGTACCAAAACCTAATTGTTGCTAGAAATGTAATGAAATAAAACTTTCCTATAAAATACCTACAAGCATCATTTAACTTGTGACCTACTAAAATCCTCTTTGATAACTGATTAACTGTTTTCTTGCTTGCTTTGTAACAGGCTAATGACAGTAAATAGCTTTCACTTACTCTCTTCATCTATACCTTAGCTCATTTTTTTACCATAAATTTAAAAAAAAAATAAAAGCCAAACAAAACATACACCACTCCCCTCTCCCTCCACAAACCACAACCTTGTATATGCTTTTAAAATACACTTTAACAATACACCATTCCAGAGTTTTTGGGAGTGGATTAAATAACAGAGTGTGAACAGAACATCTCTATCCTCAGGCTTGGAGTACATTCTTTCTAGTAACTTTGAATTTTGGAATTTGTTGGTTTTTCCCATTTCCTATGTCTTCAAGTCAAGAAACACTCTGTATATGTGCCCTTAAGTGTATATACAAGTAATATCAATTATTAACTAATTATTTTCTACATTTTTCCCCTCAGTAGCAAGCAAGTGAAATTTAGATATTATATTTTCAGAGGCTATGCTGTGTGTTGGTGTATTCTGATGCTTTAATGTAGTTGTGAACTATTTACGCTTAGTATTCATCTTTTCCAGGTGATACTGAGTATTCTACTTCCCCCTGCTATACTGCTGTTGGAATATAAGACCAAGGCTGAAATGTCACATATTCCTCAGTCTCAAGATGCACATCAAATGGCAATGGATGACAGTGAGAACAACTTCCAGACTGCAGCAGATGAAATACCTATGGTAATGTGGGGCAGAGGGAGAGATTAAAAACAATATTCCTCACTTAAATAATTACATTTTTAAGTCAAAGAAGTGAAATTTAGTGCCAGAAAGCGTGTATTTTTGTGTGGGAAGTTAACAGTCCTTTTATTTTAGGAGGTTTTTAAAGAAGTGAGGATCTTGGACAGTACTTTCGAAAAGCATGACATGGAGACCCCAGCAAAACCCAAAAGACTCCCAATTACACAGAAGTTTTATGCATTTTATCATGCTCCAATTGTGAAGTTTTGGTTTAATACGGTGAGTTTTTTTCTGTGTAGTGTGTATTACTTGGAAATCTAGGACAGATTTCTTTGGATTGTTTTCCCAACATGTAGCTCTGATTTGAATCAATGTTAAGCACTTTCCAAAAAGCAGACAGAAAACCCCTTACCTTGCTGAGCTGGAAATGAGAAATACTTGATTTTATAAAACTGCATAAGCACATGCTGTGCCCTGTGGTTTGGGTTTTTTTCATTCTGTTCTGAGTAATTATTTTCATCAGTTGCTAGCAGTTCTATAACCATTTATTAGTCTCAAGTGCATGCACAGCTTCGTTTCAATCACTGTAATAGAAATGCTAGAATTTGTACTAAAGGAAAATAGCTGTAATGAGCAAAGCTTTGCTAACAATAAATAGCTTATTACAGTTATTTTTTCCTTTTCTAAGACGAAAATGTTTGTATCCTCTTATAAATAATAACTAGACTGTTTAAAGGGGTAAATATAATCCTGTAACTCTACTTGAAGCTTTTATTGTGTACCACATCAAAAGATTCCATGCACATCTATAAAGGATCCTTCAGTAATTATATGTATATGTTTTATTTGTTTTTTTTTAGTTGGCATACTTAGGATTCCTCATGCTCTACACATTTGTGGTTCTTGTAAAAATGGAAGAATTACCATCTGTTCAGGAGTGGATTGTTATTGCTTACATTTTCACATCAGCAATTGAGAAAATTCGTGAGGTATGCCTGTAACAATCTGGGATTTTAGCCTTTTTTGGTCAGTTAAAACAGTATACTTAAAACTCTTACTTTGTAAACAAGAAAACTGAAGAAAATTCAAGCACCAGAGTACATGATGTAATACTATTATCTTAAAGCTTGGTATAGGCTTCTGGATGGAGGCTTTGTAAAACAAAGTGGGTAAAATGTGTATTTATTTGTCAGACAGGATCTACCAATGTGCTATGACCAAGATATTAAAATAAAAAAAAGCTTTAGTGACACAGAAGAGCCATCATAACTACAATGTTCCTGGTCAGCAATAGATTTTCCAAAAGTTGTGTAATAATTTTTAAATGAGAGAGATGAAGTTAGTCCCTTAACCTGGTACCTCAGTCTCAGCTGAAGGTAGATAGGGTTCATTTTTGTCACAGTAACTGCCTCAAAAGAAATAAAAACATTTCCAAAACCCACTAAATCCAAAATTCCTTAATAAATTTAGACTGAGCAAAACCCTTGTTTCCTTGTTGTGAAGCTGACACAGTTAAACACTGGTTTTTATTGCTCAGCATTTAAGAGAGATCCAATTGGAATAGCTGTTATATTTTTTCAAGTATAAAAATGCTAGTGATTCACATATATTACCTGTGCAATATATGTGAGCTCTCCTGACCTTCATTTCTTTTACAGATTTTTATGTCAGAGGCAGGGAAGATTAATCAGAAGGTCAAAGTGTGGTTCAGTGATTACTTCAATATCAGTGACACAGTTGCCATTGTCACTTTCTTCATCGGGTTTGCATTAAGATTTGGAGCCAAGGGGAATTTTGGAGAAAACACTTACAGAGAAAATTATGTCTTTGTTGCTGGAAGAATCACATACTGTCTCAATATAATTTTTTGGTATGTGCGATTACTGGATTTTCTAGCTGTAAATCAACAGGCTGGCCCTTATGTTATGATGATTGGGAAAATGGTAAGTACTATGTTTGTTACTGATTTTTTTTTTTTCCCCAACTGCATCCATTTACAATTTCTCTCAATAGTTTTATGTAGTTAGAAGTTTCTTATCCTGCTGTCATAACCTGGTGTGCAGAATTAGCTAGCTGGAATATAACTTAAAGGGTTTCAATAGAACCACTGATGAGAAGGCTTCCTTTATGGAGCCATCCCTGTTACATAAATGTAAAAAAAGGGCAAATCTTCCTTCTCTGGCCTGTTTTGTGCTCAGATGTCAGAGACTTTAATGAATATGATGAAGTGTTTGTCTTGAGTCAGCTTCCCATTTAGGTCTGAAATTTATAACTTTTGTGTTCTTTAGGTCAAAACTTTTTACTTGTTCAGTGTCTTAAAGCACCTTTGTGATTTTGTGCTGTGGAAAACTGGGAATAGATTGTGCTTCTTGTCATCTCACACAAAACACATTAAAATTGTTTAAACTTTAAATAACCTAGCTCTACTGTCAGTAGCTATTCTAAGTGTTAAAAACCATTTTAAGGCTTGAGAGTTGTATACATGAATGTGGAAGGGGCTTTTGTGTTTTTTTCCCTCTTTAAAATGGTTCTTAGAAAACTGAACCCTGTTATTCCTTAAAAATGAGGGCATCAAGTCGCTCCTTTCTCATTTTGATTTTCTTGCAAGAGCCATAGGTTTTGTGTTCCTGCCCTTGGAAAGCTACCTCTGGTTTTTGTCCAGCTATTGAGTACCTTTAGGAAGGAATGTTTCTCTTTGTCAGCTTCTCCTTGTGTACCTAGTAGTATTCAAGTTGAAAGGGAAATATGCTCAGTTGCCTTTGACCAAGGGTACTAAATACATTATTAGAAAGGACAGGAAAAAACGCAATAGTTTTTTGTTTTTTTTAACAGGTCTTGTTATTTAACAAAATTTAATGTGTGAAATATTTGTGTCCTGGACGCTTCTTTATATAATACATAGAATTTCTCAAGTGTACACTGTCACTGTAAAAGTTTTTAGAGTTGTGAGATCGTATTTATGACCTTGTGGATTAACTGACTTTTTTGTGTTACTAGGTGGCCAATATGTTTTACATTGTGGTGATTATGGCACTTGTACTACTTAGTTTTGGTGTTCCCAGGAAGGCAATACTGTATCCTGATGAGGCACCCTCTTGGACTCTAGCTAGAGATATTGTGTTTCATCCATACTGGATGATTTTTGGTGAAGTCTATGCCTATGAAATTGATGGTAAGATACTGCAATTATGAAGCAAGTAAAGAGAACACTTATCCTGATAAGGTCTTCTCAAAATCTTATGAAATTCCAAGTTTATGAAAGCCCCAGTACTGTTGGCATTGATTCCATTCATTGGAATATCTCCCTTTTGTGGGTTGCAGCTGTACAACTATGTAACCTGATTTTTCATTTTCTTTTCTGAAACTGGATTGGCTTAAAATGAAAACTACATAATTACAATTTCTCTCAAGGCTGTTCCTAGCAAGATTTTGGAATTCTGACCCACAGCTATCATGACAAAATATTGGCTCTGGTGGTGTACTATGATTTTTAAAAAGCCAGTAATGTGATTACAGCATAATATCTGCCAGAAACACTGTCTCTGGTATTTTTCTACCATATTCCTAAATGCATGGAGACATTTGAATTGCAGACCAGTGCATGATAGTTGGTTATTGCAAACTGTAAATGCCTCTTTTTTTTTTTTTTTTTTNTCCCTTCTCTTAAATTCCTTTTTTTTTTTTTTTTTTTTTTTTGTGTGTGTGTGTGTGCGCATCTATACCTGCTGGGAGTTCTAAAAGGTGTACATGTCTTCTCTGTATCTTTTTTTCCCAACACAGTATGTGCAAATAATTCTGATGAAAAAGTTGCTCATCTCTGTGGCCCAGGAACATGGTTGACCCCGTTTCTTCAAGCTGTCTACCTCTTTGTACAGTACATAATCATGGTTAATCTTCTGATTGCATTTTTCAAGTAAGTATATAGCTAATAGTTAATTTTTGCTAATCACTGGACAAGTGTCTATCTCATTGCAGTAAGATGACAAGATAAGAACTGATGCCAGATCAAAGCAATCCCATTTCCTGGAAGTTTTGTCAGGTTCTAAGGCTGCAAGCCCATAGCCGAGTCAGTGAAGTGTGTGATGTGACACCTGACATCTGTGAGATCAGGGGAATCAGAAGTTCAAGGAAATTTGAAGGCATTTTGTAACTTCTCTTTGTCAGAAAACAAACAAAATTTTTTCTTCGTCTTTATTGACTATTGTTCCTAAATTCACTTGATGTTCTCCAGATGGTTGGGTTCAATTGTAGTAAGTTGTCTTCTATAGTTCTCTGCAAGTGTTTGATTTATGGGCATAAGCAGCTCACGAACACCCAAGAAGGCAGACTGCAGAATTAACATGGTGTGATGTAAAATTCTGGGTTTAGTTAGAAATAATAATTTTTTTTTGTTCAGCAGACTTGAAATTTGATCTCAATGTCATTTATTTCTGAGTAAGGATACTGAGATGTTACCTGATAGGAGAATTTCTTTAGCCCTCTCCTTGCTCTAGATCATGCTGTTCTCTTGAATGTGTTTCCAACTTACACAAAAATAAATTTGCAGCACAAAACAAGTTTATGCTTTTGTCTGTTACTTAACTGGCTTCAGAATTCAAGATTTTAATCAGTGTTAAAAAAACAAACAATGCAACAACCACTAAATGAACACCAACAACCCCCCACCACCCAAAAACCACCTTGATGTTTTAATATTGTTCTGTTCTCTTTCAGCAACGTGTATTTACAAGTCAAAGCAATTTCAAATATTGTGTGGAAGTATCAGCGCTATCATTTCATTATGGCCTACCATGAAAAACCTGTTCTGCCTCCACCACTGATCATTCTTAGCCACATGGCTTCCCTGTTCTGCTGTATATGTAAAAGAAGAAAGACAGACAAAACTTCAGATGGGCCAAGTATGAACAGTTATCCAAAAAATTGCAGTAATGTTTTTGATATGGTTAAAGCAAACTGTCAGAAAAGTGCCATGTTCTTGGTTATAATGTGTATTGTGAAGAAAGTCAAAGTGGGTCTTAATTTTATGTGTTTTCAATATTGATAATTCTTGTGAAAATCACTGTGCTCTTCTGAAGAGTTTAATGCCAGCCCCTAGAAATCTCCAGTAAAACTAACCTATCACACAAACAAACAGATTAGATTTCTTGTTATTGCTAAAGAAGATTTTTTTCTTTCTATAAAACTTCTTTGAAACTTAAAAAAAAAATAAAATCCAGCTAAGAAAACTAGCTTCTGCCTCAAAGGGATTAAAGGGTAGGAGTAAGGAATGATAATATTGTGAACAGATCCTCTCAGAATTGCTATTTTCATTTTATTTTATTGTCCATCTTTGACCTTGAACGTTTTTTTGCAGTGAGAGAGGAAAGGTCTTAGGTGGCCCTCTGGTAGGGTTTTTTGGTTTGTTGGGGGTGTTTTTGTCTTTATTGTGGGGTTTCATTGTTAACATCCTTTGTGGAGTTGTGACTATTAGTTTTCAGCACCTGTACAGCTTCACTACATATGTGTCATCCTAACTGTTGATCTCTCTTTAGAACTCTTCCTGACAGAAGAAGACCAGAAGAAACTTCATGATTTTGAAGAGCTGTGTGTTGAGATGTATTTCAATGAAAAGGATGATAAATTTCATTCTGGAAGTGAGGAGAGGATTCGAGTCACATTTGAACGGTAGAATATTTACAAGTAAAATTTCTGAATAGATAATTAGAACTTTTACAGGTTTTTTTAATGTACTTTACAGGGGGAAAAATCAGCTCAAGAACATAAAGTGTTTATGCAAATTTTTATGGTGTCTTTCCATTGCTATACAGAAACTGATAATGTGATTGATGCTTCTTGATCTATAGAAGCACTCAGTAAACTGAGGCAATTATATTATTTAGTTTCCCATGATGTTTTAAGGAACTGATAGATTTCAGAAAGTGCTATAGGCCCTCTATTGATAGCTGTTTTAATTCTGTGATTCAGAAGTATGTACAAATGTTGTATAACAAAACATTCCAATGCTATCATATTATTGTGACATTGCAAAGTTGTTTTTACCCTTGATTAAATGGACAGAAGGAGTTATAATCATGTTTCTTTTGCATATTAAGAAAAATACCTTTCATATCTACTTCATAATTTGATTTTTCTTAGGGTGGAACAAATGTGCATTCAGATAAAGGAAGTTGGTGATCGTGTCAACTACATTAAAAGGTCATTACAGTCTTTAGATTCACAGATTGGCCACCTCCAGGATCTGTCTGCTCTAACTGTGGATACTCTGAAAACACTGACTGCACAGAAAGCCTCAGAAGCCAGCAAGGTTCATAACGAAATCACCCGGGAATTGAGCATTTCAAAACATTTGGCACAAAATCTCATTGAGGATGGCTCTCTCAGATCATCTGTGTGGAAAAAACACAGCATTGGAAATGTCTTTGGCTCTTTTCCACAAGGAGGCCTTGAGAGTAATAATGCTTTACTCTGTAACATTTCTATCCGTGATGACAAAGAAGTCCAACACAAGACAATAGGTCAGGAGTTGGCTCTGGTTCCCCGAAGAGAAGAAAAAAACTTCCAAGAGGCAGGTTCCTCAGGCAGTGCCTTATTTTCAAATGCCGTTTCCCCTCCAGAACTTCGCCAACGAATACAGGCTGCAGAGATCTCAAAATCCACTAGTAAAAGTAAAAAATTAGGCAACTCATCCAACAGTATGCCACATGTAACATCCCCAGCAACAAAGTTTTTTGTTAGCACTCCATCTCGACCCAGTTGCAAAAGTCAGCTGGATTCTTCAGCAAAGCATGAAGAGACTGTTTTCTCTAAGACTACAGAAGGAGATAATAATGTAGAATTTGGTGCATTTGTGGGTAAGTATAACAAAGTAGATTCTGAATGTCCTGAAGTCATTATTAGCTGCTCTTATCCTCTTGCTTCTGGCTCTGCTTGCCTTGCTTTCACCCAACCTTGTGTTGAAAATGGAGGATACGTTAATTGTGGTTTTATTCATGATGAGAGTGACACTAATGATAACTACAGCTGCAGAGTTGACAAGTGTGCTCACCAGTCCCCTGTCAAGTTAGCGAAGAACAAGCCCCAAACGAAGTTCTCTTTGTCAACGGGCGACTTGGCGTCAACAGTCAACTGTGGCGGCTCCCATGGAAAATTGAATATTAAAGATGAACTTTCCAAAAGTCAGCATGTCTATGCAATGGAACTGCAAACCCGAGATTTATGTTCTAACATCCTTATGGGACTACTTCATAAACTGTGGACCAAATCTAAGCCACAAGGTTTGACTTATCAAGAATTGTATGGTATTTTGGGTGTATTCCGGTTGCAGGTGACTTTATTCTACCGTTTTGCTCTGCTTTTTTTGCATTTAACATCTCTAATTTCCCTATGTTGCTTGAATGTTTTTTTAACTGAAATTATAATTTCTCCATAATTCTGTCACATAGACAATATTTTTCTATAAAACATTATCCAGTCGTTGAGTATAGCAGTTTTGGGCAATTAGCAGCTGTACAACTTGGTACGGGCACTGTAGATAAACCTTTTGTGACTCATTATAAAGCTCCTACCTTCTGATTGCATAAATCAAAAATATTGTCTATTTCTTGACATAACAACAGAACACTACTCAGGCTGATGGAGTCCTGGACAAATATCTTTGTGGTATCTGTGACAAGCTGAGGGTTCCTCCTATACTATATTTCTAAATACTGTTACAGCTGGGATCTTCCACTGTTGCCTAGGCTATCCTACATTGGGGCTATCATTTTGGAAGCTTCCAAAGTCCTTTAATACTATGCAACATTTTGCCTCCCCTCAAGTTCCATTTAACAGTAAAAAGGTGGATGGTTTTGGTTAGTTACCTACATATTTGAATGGTAAAACAGTGGCAGATTCATTGCAAAACACAGGTGTGGGTTTACTAACTGATCCCTGTAAAGTAGATAATGCTTTAAGTATGCTTAGTGTTTAGTAGAAGATTGTAATCTGGAATTTTCAGGTTGCCTGCAGAGGTGTTGTCTTGCTATAGTTGTTTAGGGATGTTTCAGTGTTTTCCAGAGATTTGTTGAGGTTGAATAAATTTAAATCACTAGACAGAAGTTTATTCTACTGCTGTGAAACCTGGATTTCTAAGAAGTTACCTACATTAGCTATTTGTGTACAAGTGCCTCATGGTTGAAAAAAGAAAGCAAGGCTAAACAGAAACTATGGACAGTGATTGTAAAACTCTTACCTAATCTGTAAATGTATTTCACCACTAATAACTTTGAATACTAACTATACTTATTTACTGGAGCCAGATTTTTTTGTATGTGGTCCTCTGACATCTCTAGCATTTAGAACATACCCTTCATTCTTACTGTCCACAATTTACAACACTTGTGATATCATACAGGTTTCAACTGTGAAACCAAGTAGATTTTCATTCATTCTAAAGCCACATGCTTGGGAAAATTCTGAAAAGTATTTCTTGCAACTGGGAGGATGAAGGGTATATTGTAAAAGCTACCTCCAGGAAACTGTCTACTTTCCCTTCATTTGGCAGGCATACATAAAAGTACTGTAAGCCAGGCCTTGTTCCTTTCCTGTGAAGAGCATACGCTTGAGTAAAAATCTAAAATATTAGCTTTACTTTTTGAATTGTGGTGCTCCACACCTCAGTGTGGGAAAGGCAATAGTTTGACATGGTTACACTCATCTTTAATTCAGCGTGTTTGTAATGTCTTCCCTAGTGCAAACAGGCACACAGACCTTAGGTGGTCTGTAACCCTTTGCTATGGTGATGCAGACTATTGGCATGGTCAGAACACTGAGGTTGCCTTTGATTTTGAATACTCTTTTTGAATTCACTGTGTCAAAGGTCACAGAGACAGCATGGACCTACAGCGGTTCAAAGAGGCAGCCAGCAAAATGAAGGAAAGAAGTGCTGATATTGAGGTGAGCATGAAAGACTGTGTCAAATCTGTTAATGGGGATCATTTTCTTTTAAACTGTAATGTCACAGTATGTTTGGAAAAAGTCTAAGACCAAATACAATCAAAAAACTTACACATTCCTTGCAGATTGCACTTTGCATCTGTTTCATGATAAAAAAAACCTATCGAAAACTCATGTAACCTTTACTGCCATCAAATACTGTTGCTTCATAATAGGATACTAGTAAAATAATAAACAAGCTCTGAGGTTATGAAAGCTAAGCTGACTACTATGAATCGAGATAAAATTAAGTATCCCATAATTAGTGTTTAACTAAATGTTTTACACTTATAAATTTCAAGATCAGCCTTTAGGAAGACTAGAGTCATGTACATTATAATTTATAGAGCAAGATGACAGTGTATATAATTGTCAAAAGTGAAAAAAATTGTTCATTATGCTTCCAAGAAGAAAAAGCTTTTTAATAAACTCATAATAAACTAAAATGAATAATTTCCATTTTCTTAAAGAATAATAAAAATTAGTAAAATGGAAAAGTGATTAATCATAAACCTGCCTTGCAGGTACTGTAGTGTGTATATGTGTATATATATCTGTATATGAAAACTAGTTCTTGCGACAAAGCTTTTGAGTTGGTACATACAAATTACTATTTGCAGTCACCATGCATTCAGGGGAGAATATGCCTGAGAATTGCATTATGACCATTTGCAATGCTTTTGTTCTGCTGAGTTGCTTCTTCTGAACCTTTCCATGAGTATAATGTGTGACCAAAAAGCTTTTTTGTGTGCATTTTTGGCACAGGTTTTTTAGTGTTATTGTTAACAATTTACTTTGTCCTTTTGATAGGAGCAACAGGAAGACTTCAAAAAAGCTATATTGGAGGGTATAGAGACAACCAGACTTCAGGTAAATAAAGAAAGTTTCCATTTATTTGGAACATTATTTTCAACAGATACTAAAAGTATTCTTTCCAGTAAAGACAGGGGTCTCTGTTCTTACCTCATTATCTGTAAACTGAATGTCTCCTTAGGGATGTAAAGAAATAGTTTTTCTGCATACAGTCACACATCAGATACACCTTTTGGACACACAGAGGCCTGTGTATATGTTTATGTGTGTGGGGTGTATTCTGTAAGAGGGAAGGGTGAAAAAGGATGGTAACAACTTCCTAACTGTTATAATTTAGAAGTCAAAAGCAGAGCACAATGAATTTTTACATTTTATTCAGGTAACCACTGGAGTTAATAGATGAGTAAGCCCTATGCCACTCTACAAACAGTCCTAGTTAGTGATGAAACCACCTTTCTCCTTTTTTGCAAAAGAAATATTTTATTGTCAAAAGTTGAGCACCTCAGTACATATTCCAAGAATGTGTCATTGCCATGAATGAGTAGGTCCATGAGGAAATTGCATTCATAACCCATAGGGTTTTAGATGGCAAGAGTTTACCACATTTTGTTGCTATTTTAAGTGGGTGCAAATTGAAATTTAGTTTCTGCAGAGCCACATTCTTATATAAGAATTGATAGCCAACAAAGGCATGAAACAGATGACATGGTGCTTGTAGTGATCCAGTGTAATCAACATTTCTGTAGTAGTATCCTACTGGAATATTCCCTTTCAAAGAACTCTTTGAGTGTGGGTTAGGAGTATTAATGTGTGCCTAAAAATGTTACAGCTGGGGCTACTGTGATAAGAACATTTTAATTTAATTAATGCACTCAACTTGTGCATTTTGGTGCAGTGAGGTATTTGAAGTATATCCAGAAATTTTGAAGAATCCTGGCCAGTCTTAAAAAGAAAAACTGGGCAGATTGTGTTCCAAGAGTTGAAAGCAATAATTATAATGATGACTGATGGTTTTGGTAGGGTCTTCAAACTGATACAGGTCTACGACAGTCCAGTTCTTGTGGTGGGTTCACTGACCCTCTGACAGCCCACTCAGAGCAGCGTAAGTCTGGTCTCTGTTCAGGTCCNTTTTTTTTTTTTTTTGGTAGGGTCTTCAAACTGATACAGGTCTACGACAGTCCAGTTCTTGTGGTGGGTTCACTGACCCTCTGACAGCCCACTCAGAGCAGCGTAAGTCTGGTCTCTGTTCAGGTCCCCTAATGTTGGCTCTAACTTACCTTGCTAATGCATATCCTAAGAAGATGCAAAGGAAACACAAATGGTTATTGAAATATTTGCATGTTTGGTAGTACTTGAATCTTCTGCTTCTTGTGGTTCTTCTAGCCATGGCAGCTCAGCAGTTCTGTCACCTTGTATTTGCCACAGACAGCCAGAGTTGTAAAAAGCGGACTGATCTTGTTAGGACTGCAAACTTCTTTTAAAGTTGTGGGTCAGGCTTGTTTCATGAGAGCTACGTTATGCTGTCTGTTTCCCTGTTAGGAAACAGGTGACAGTGACAGCTGTCCAGTGTCCATTCTTTGTCCAGTTACAAATCTCCTTCGTTTGCAGTGTACAGCAAGAGCAGGAGAGCATCGAGTGAAGACGCTCAGCAAGTTGACTCTAAAGCAGCCTTACTGACGGTTTGTATCAACCTTTTGTGACATTCTTGAGCACAACTAGAAGCTGAACAAATAAAGGAGAAGAAACAGATAAGGAATAATACTGATTTGTGGACTTGCTTGTTCTAGGAGGCAACAGGAGACCTGTTTTCACTAAGGGAAGAAGTGTATGTTCTCACTATGAAAATCTGTGCTGCTTTCTGTTTGTAGAAAAAAATCAAAATTCTTTTAAGGAAAAGAATTACTTGTATAATCCATAAACAGTAGTGAATATAGAGCCTTATTTATTCTTTTAATTGTAGTTAACCATTTCTTGGTTGTATTTGGGTCTCTCCATTCAGCTGCAGTTTGGTACAGCCTGGTTTATTTCCAATAAACAGGCTGTACTCCAAGAGCTTAAAACACATTACCACCCCACCTCCATCTGAATGCACTGTGCTTTCCTTACAAAACTGAAGCTCACTTTGTTTTTCTCTCCTTTGTTTTAAAGGATTGGCTACAAGGCAGACCTTCAAATAGCAGTCAAATGTAAGTAAGCTTTCTACAAATGGAGGAATTTTATCATTGTATTTTGATCTGTTTTTCTTCAATAGTATTTAATTGCATTTAATGATGAAAAAAAAACTCACAAAGTTTGAATTTTTTCTTCTAATAAATAAACAAACTTATTCACTGGAATCACAGTATCATCATAGAATGGTTTGGGTTCAAAGGCTCTCCCAGCGTATCTCTGGAGCAGAGGGGCCAGCCCTTGAAGTATCTTTGTAGCCACCTCTGGGCTCTCTCCAGCAGGTCCTTCTTACCCTGGGGGCCCCAGAGATGGACACAGTGCTCCAGCTGGGGTCTCTCACAGCAGAGCAGAGGGGCAGAATCACCCCCCTCAACCTGCTGGTCACTCTTGGGATGCAGCCCAGGATTGGGTTGGCTCCCTGGGCTGCAGGTGCTCATGGGTGGGTCAGGTTGAGCTTTCATCATGCTTTAACAGGTTCTGTTTAGATTAATTGTGTCACATGTTGGTGGGCAAAACATGAAAATGGCTGTGTTGACACATAGTGAGCACCTTGCTTCCTGGTAAAAAGTCTTTACCCAACCTTTCAACTGTAACCACCTCTGAAATTGTGCAGACATTGCTCTCATTAACAATTACCCCCTGAGTTAACTGTTAAAGCCATTACCTTATTTATCTGATAACAGAAGGGTAAGCTGTTGTGAACAAGTTTTAATTAGAGCACCTCTGTGGGAACAAGCTCTTGTGATGCAAACTTTACATAATGTTGTGCATGACTTGGAGGTATTTAATGTGTACCTCTAAAAACATGAGATTACTTAACAGTTTTCCATTACTATTTTGTAATTAAGAAACCTGTACTGCCCTTGAAAAATAGGAGAACAGGATAGAAGTGGTACTGTGAGGTTAACAAGGTGACCTAGGATGATGTGGCAAAGTCAGGGAATACAGAGTGAGTTTTGAAGATGACTGTTGTTTTTGTGGCATTTCACAGGCCATCAGAAGAAGATACATTGAATGGTAAGTTTTTCTGCTCTAAAGGTGAGAGACTTTTATATAAAACCAACTGCTTGGGTCTTGAATGTAAATGTATTTAATTGATGGTAATTTGGATTTTAATGGACACACAATATTATGATTTTTTTTTTTTAATAAACAGTCTAGCATTAAGCGCTACAATTTTTTTTCTCCTGAGGTACTAAAGATTTAAGTGCAGTATTTAATTTTCTTCACAGCAGATCCTTTTCAAACTGTAGTTACTTGGCCATTGATCTTTGTGTGTGATATTTTAGTACAGAAATTAGTAGCAAGAGTATCTCTTTTTTTCTTCTTTTTTTCTCCTTAATCTCTTTTCAGGCATTGCTTCTCCTTTCAAGCCTATCATGGATATCAATTACTATTACTCAGGTCAGTCCCTCTTATGAACTAATGTTTGTATTTTTATTGACATTTATAAGATCCTTAAATTTCAGTAAGTGCTGTGATTTTCCTCTAGCTGTAGAAAGAAATAACCTGATGAGATTATCACAGAGCATTCCATTCACTCCTGTGCCTCCAAGAGGTAAGAACTGTATTTCTTGTTGCTGGTTCTCTGTGGTCTTTTGGAGAAAAAAAAAAAAAAACAAACCTTATATGGGTTCTAATTTAGTTTGATCATTCTAATATAGAAGGATCAAGGAAAAGTTCACAGTTTCTCACAGCAAGTGTGAAACTGAAGTCTTAATGAACTAAAAGAAGTCTAGTCTCTGTCTTAGAACACTCAGAAATATATGTGAGTATGACACTTTTTCTAGGGCAACTCACTTGATTATGAAATGTAGATTTAATTATAGTTGTCCTCAGAAATGGTGCTACAGTGATGGTAGTATTGCAGTTTTTTAACAAACTATTCTTGAAGGATTCCTTTAAGTTGTCTTCACCTGTTTGAACTGTAAACAAACATTTATTGAGTGTTCTTAGTGCTGTTTGAGCAGTGTCATTTACAGATCTAAATGGACAAATTTTGCAGCTCTATGAAAAAAGCTGCACAGGGGTCGTTCCACTGGACACTTTAAATTTTTTGTTAATTCAAGATGTTTGTAATGACCTAATACTGCAGCTTGTTGTAAGAAATGGTGGGTTTTCAGTGCTTTTAAACTTGGAAAATGAATTTCAGTGATTGGTTTTTGTGCTGCGCTGCAGGTGAACCAGTCACTGTGTATCGCCTTGAAGAAAGTTCTCCCAGTATCCTGAACAACAGCATGTCCTCCTGGTCACAGCTGGGGCTCTGTGCTAAAATTGAATTTTTGAGTAAAGAGGAGATGGGAGGAGGTTTACGTCGAGCTCTCAAAGTTGTATGCACGTGGTCAGAATATGATATTCTGAAATCAGGACATCTTTATATCATCAAGTCTTTTCTTCCTGAAGTTGTGAATACTTGGTCAAGCATCTATAAGGAGGACACTGTGTTGCACTTGTGCTTGAGAGTAAGTTCTATCTTTTTCAATTATTAAACATGTACAGGCATTATATGTTAAAGAGGAATCGTTTTCCCAACTGTAAACTAGCATATACTTACTAGAATAAGAAAAAGAGTTAGTCTGGGTTTCTATATGAGCAAAAGGGTTAAAAACTCTGCTCCAGGATGGCTTATTTAATCAAGGAGCTCAAATTCTTAACACACAGATATAATTTAAAAAGCAAGTAATCTTTGACCCTGTCTTGGGGGAATAGACACTGTTCCCACTGCCTGCTTGGCTCTCTGCTGTTCCCTGTTGTATAGTGCAGCTAATGAGGTGTGGGTTTGGCTCACAGGAAATTCAGCAGCAGAGAGCAGCACAGAAGCTCACCTTTGCATTCAACCAGATGAAGCCCAAATCCATCCCATACTCTCCAAGGTGAGTGTATTTAAGCTGCCATTATATTGCATGCTTTTGGCTTAGGGGAATGCCTACAGGGTTGTTAACAGATGCATTAAATATATTAAGATACTCATATGTGATATGTCTTGGAATATTGCTGTGAATGTGGCAAGCAGCATTGTCCTTGGCAGTATTTTGCACTGATATTTTCTGCACTGATTCTAATCTAGTGTGATCATATAAATGGCTTTGTATAATAGTTTAAAAGTATTTAAATTGTTAGTAAATCAAATAAAAATCTAATAGTAATGATAGATCTCTATTTTGGAACTATATTCATTAAGTGTACTTTTTACTAGGTTCTTGGAAGTTTTCCTGTTATATTGCCACTCTGCTGGCCAGTGGTTTGCAGTTGAAGAGTGCATGACCGGAGAGTTTAGAAAATACAATAACAATAATGGTGATGAAATAATCCCAACTAACATGCTGGAGGAGGTTATGCTGGCTTTCAGCCACTGGACATATGAGTATACAAGAGGAGAACTGTTGGTATTAGATCTGCAAGGTAACGCCCTGACTTTGAAACTAGGATTAGGGCCAAAGTGTATGTGGGTTTTCCTTTGATAGCATTTTATTAAGAATTTGTATGTTTGTAAATAACAACAAGCATTATTTAGTGCTTCTTCTTCTTTAGTTTGGATCTGAGATTTTCTTATTTAATCATATAATGATAAAGGTTGGAAAGGACCTCTAAGATAGTCGAGTCCAGCTTTACCCAGCACTGCCAAGTCCAGCACACACCATGTGCCCAGGGGCCACCCCCAGTCAGCTTTTAAACCCTGCAGGGATGGTGACTGCATCACTTCCCTGGGCAGCTGTTTCAGTGCTTGGTAACCTTTGCAGTGAATATATTTTACCTTATATCCAACTTAAACCTCCCCTAGTACAACTTCAGGCCATTTTCTTGTCCTGATGCTGGGGATTGACCCCCACCTGGCTTTAGTGTCCTTCCTAGACAGTGATAAGGTCTCCTCTGAGCTGCCTCTTCTCCAGGACAAACACCCCCAGTTCCCTCAGCTGCTCCTCACAGGACCTGTGCTCCAGACCCTTCACCAGCTTTATTGTTCTAGTATGGTATTAAATCGTACAGCAACACCGAGACTATAAATAGATACATCTTTTCCTAATGAAATGTGCCATAAAAAATGCTATTTTTTGGCACCTTTGTATAGTGCCAATGTGGTGAGCTGGTTTTATCCTGAAGTCTGTGCCAGATATTCTGGCAGTGAGAACTGTATAGGAGATTTTTCTCATGGGTAAAAACTCAAGCTAGAAAATGCAAAAAATAGATGGAATAAATCTGAGAAGTAAAAAGTGCTTGTTTAGGAGCAATTTTCTAAGGGTAGAGAGTCATGTATAGTTTGGGTTGGGTTTGTTGTGGGTTTTTTTCTGTTTTTATTCTTGGAGAAGCTGAGAAGTCATAGCTAAGGATTCCAAGGCTTTTTAATATTAATATATTTATGTAATCAGAAGTGTATCAGATTTAACTTTTTCTTCATGTGCTGTCTGAAGGTGTTGGTGAAAATTTGACTGATCCCTCGGTGATAAAAGCTGGGGAAAAAAGGTAAGGGTAAAGAAAGACTTAAAGTCTTATAAGATTTTCACTGGAAAGAGAACACATGCAGGTGATGTTGATGTGCACTTTGTTTCTAAGGTCACACGATATGGTGTTTGGTCCGGCCAACTTGGGAGAGGATGCAATAAAAAACTTCAGAGCAAAGCACCACTGCAATTCCTGCTGCAGGAAACTGAAACTTCCTGGTGAGAGCTGCAGTACCCTCCTTCTGAGACACTTATGTCATGAGATGTTGTATGATACATAATGAAATAGTTAAGGCATGCTGTCAAAGTGGAGCAAGTAATAAACAGCAGTTTTGTAATTTGACTTTAGGCTTCTGATTGAAGCTATGATAAAAACATTCCTTTTTTGACCGTGCAAATCCTGGAATTCCTCTTCATAAGTGCATTTGTATGTCCAATCCTTTGCTAGGCATTTATGCTCCATTGATTCTACTAGCTCAAGAAATACTAACCATTATGACGTTGTTCTGTTTGTACAGATCTGAAGAGGAATGATTACACACCTGACAAGATCATTTTCCCTCAGGATGACGCCCCTGAATTGACAATTCAGCCTGGAAGCTGCACCAAAGATTCCGATCCGGCCAATTCTATTCGTCTGATGCTCTGATGATGTGACCAACTCAGTGGCTGTGGAACCTCAGAGTTGTCACTTAGCTTTCCCTCACTATAATGAAAAGAAAGACTTGTCAAAACAAAGATTACTGTCTTAGAAGTGGAATTTTGGCTGGTCCATAATGTAAGAATTTTATGACTTGTGATAACCATCTACAGAGCAGCGTGGCAGCTGATCATTCTAAAGGTGGAATAATGACAAGTATTTAAGATGTGTTTTTAAAGGGGCTTTTTAAGCAGAAAGTTTTATTTTTTATTTTATTTTGGTTTAGTGGAAGATTTTCTTCCTGTAGTCCTGTGGTGGGAAATATGCCTTCCACCAAAAGGATTTTGGTAGTTGATATTTTAAGGTAAAGCATTTGTCTTTTTGGCATTTGTCTTCTTTTCAATGAGGAAAACCAGGAGAAAGCACCTACCTCTGTAATGCCAGAGTATTCTTAGAGTGTTTTCAGAAGTGTTCCACTAATATTTTCTCACCAGGTGTCTTTTAATCTGACCTTTTGAAGAGGACAGAGCCAAATGAGGTGTATATAGGATGCCAACAGACTGAAGTTGAAGGTAGGAACTTGATATGTTCCAAAAGAGAGAGAGAGTGTCTCCTGAGTCAGGATTCTTTCAGCTTCATGACTGTAAAACTGGGCTTGGTTGTTTTTGTTTTGTGAACTAGAGCCTGAATTGTGCATAATGAAATTTCTTGTTTTACACATTTCAATTTTATCAAGTCACTGTCAAATAGTAACAAAGCCATGATAGACTGGTATAATCATATTTAATAGAAGAATTAGTTTGTGCTGGTCCAAATAAGTTGCCTTGTAAGAACACAAGTTGGAAGTGCTTCCCCTTGTACGTACGTAGTGACTGCTTCAGAAGTTCTGCCTTCCAAAGATCTCCTAAAACCAGTATATCGAAACCGAATGTACACGTAACTTGTAAATGTATTTAAAATTGTGTAGAAAACATCTTTAATGTTATGTTGTTTGTGGTACTTACTTAAGAGAGACTAGGGTTGGATTAGCATTGTGTAAAGTTCGGGAGATTGCAATGCACCTTCATGCCAATAAAATGTAATTTAACTGTCCCAAATACTGTTGAGCATTCAGCAAGAAAAGAACCTGTGTTGTCCAACTGAAGTTTCATGCTGCGATTTTTTTTTTTTTTTTGTTACATAGGTACTAATTTGTAATTTTTAATTAAAAGGGCAGTATATAGCTCTATAAATTTTTTATTCAGTAGTGTATCTTATAGATACAGACCTAAGGCACGAACACAATAGTTGTTTAAATGGTGTTTTATGTTTGATGGGGAAAGGTAAAATGTTATAAGGATATAATACTGTATACATTTTGTATATCATTAAATCTTTAAAGAATCTAAAATAAATTTATTCTTGTTTACAGACTTCTGCTCTCAGTCTCAGTCTGAAAGGTTGTTTTGGTGAATTTAAGTAACTCTTCATACAGAGAAGTAGAATTTGCCGTGCTGGATCAAAGCAGTTGTCTTTGAGGTATCACAACTTTGGCCAACACCAGAAACTAGGGAGGTAAAAAAGTGAAAACTGTCATAGTTGTCAAACACATGTGAGGGGATTAATGAGTAAATGAGTCAAAAATAGCTTTTCATGATGTTTAATTAGGAGCTGCTTCTTAGAGGTGCCTGACTGCATCACCTCCTGTTGCTGGGAGGGAATGGGCAGATATTTGAGATGTACTTGCACCTTTCTAATGCCAAGTACCAGCAGCACTGAGTCTGTAAGCATGACTTGCTCTGCAAATTGAGAGATTTCTAGAGAAGTCTCTGGTGTTTTGAAAATGTGACCAAATTTCAGTGTATGAAAGAAAAAAAACATTTTGAAAAAATTGTAAGTAAAAGCTCGGAAACTTCCTGTTTCTTCACAAATACTTAACTAGGCACAGTTATTTTTTAGGCATGTTACTGGTCTTCAGTAGTTCTGCTTGTGACTCATCTCTTAGCAAAATAAACAGATGTGACCACCTTGTGATGGGTGTGAGTGATCATGGGGAGTGCACCTTCTGCTCAGTCTTGCAGTGACTCAGGCCTGAAGCTTTTTCAAGACCAAAAAGGGAAAAATGTGGTTGGGAAATGCCTGTAAGACTTGGAGAGGTTACCACTGTTCATATTTCTGTGCATCTGCCTGGCATGAGCAGTAGTTTACTCTGTGTGACTTATAGCTTGAATTACATGAGGAAGTGTATATCTAAACTGATGGGGGAGAAATGTGTAACTTTCAAAAGTCATCTGCCTCATACTTGCAGAAAAAGAAAAAAAATCCTAAATGTCAAGTACCCTTTAGGGAAGGAATTGGAAAAGTGTGGTGTCAAAGTTAAAAAACAAGTTGGTTTGAAAAAGCAGCCTGACTGTTTGGACAGTGCCACATCCTGCTAATGTTGGGCAGTAGGAACATGAAAACTATTCCATGAAATTCAATTTGTTTGAGGACATCAAGTGTCACTCTTCTGCTGAAACCTCATCAGTCTTGAAATGCTCTATAAATAGGGAGGAATTGTGATCCTTTAGCTTTTAAAAATCTGAAAATGCTTCAGTGAATTTCCTACTAGGAGGGTATTTAAAAGAGTTTTTCTCATATAGGGAAATTAATAAGCTGCATCATTTAGACTTTTAATTAATCCACCAAAGTCATTGTTGACTGCTTTCTTGGAGTATTTAGGTGGTGAAACATTTCAGAGAAAACCAATCCTAAGGGCACTGTGGCAAAATACACAGCTCCAGGGGAGCTGTTTTTTTAGCTGCTGCTCAGCAGCCTTGTGATTTGGAAAAGGCAGGGTTTGGTTTTTAAGCCTGTGACAGTGATTTCCTACATTTTAATTCTTTGTGGTTGCATCTCAATGCCATACTCTTAACACTGCAGGAATTTGGAGAGGGAAAAAGACTGTAGCTGGAGACTTGTTAGTAACAGTTCAAATTAAGTGTTCCTAAAAGACCAGTTGGGAAAAAAAATAGGATCTTTTAATATGGAACAAAGCCTCTGAAAAAAAGTTCTGATGGTTTAATCTTTCTTTTCACAATTAACTCTTTTCCTTGCAATAATCTACTTTGTGGTGGGTGTAATGGGAAGTTAATTCTCAGCCCCAGAGCTTGAAGTAGGTAGCATCCATATGGATTTGTGTATCGTGTTACGTTAAAATAGTAAGTCGAAGTCTTGATTCAGATTCCACAAAAAGTGGGAATAAACATAACCAGTTCCATTTACAAAACTAAATCAGATTTTGAGGGGTCAATAGCAGTGACAGCTGTTCCAGGAGTGCCAAAGACATCCTTTGCTTTACGTTTAGCAAGTATGATGATTAGGAGGATCTTTAAATCACCTCATGGGCCACTTCTGTGGATGCTTCTTCCCAAGTTGTCTGTTAAATAGGGAAAAAAGGGAAAAACTGCTGCTCTTCAGTGGTATATGGAATTTAGAAATGAACTGCATTAACGTAGCTAATTAAAAGCCATCTGCCATATTTTTTTTTTTGCCCTCCCCCCACTCCCCCAGGAAAATCTTCAGAACACCAAGAAACTAATTCAGTACGATGTTTTGAGGTAGCTCCATCCTTTTATGGTAACACCCTCGGTCATCACTGTCCTTCCAGCAGAGCCTGGCAATAATAAATCCTAATACAAGTATGAGCAAACACGGATAAAGGTGTGTTGGGCTGAAGCCTCCTTCTCAGTGGAATGGGTGGGTGCCCCTCTCTTCCTGAGGTTTCCTGGCACATGGAAGGAGATGGAGGCAGCTCTGGCCAGGTGTGTTCCCTGCCCAACGTAACCAAGTGACATCACAAGGGGCTGGGGCAGGAGTGGCCGGGGTGACAGGATGGGACACGGGACGGAACACGCCGGGCACCGCTCGTCTTTGCTCTATGGAGATGGCTGCGGTTTGAGGGTTCCCTGTCCTGCCTCAGAGTACAACATCAGCCTCTAAAACAGAGCACCAACAGCAGTGAGCACACGTGGGTGGTGTAGGGTCTGTCTTCAGCCTCTCAACTGCCTGACTGGGGATGGGGAGAGTTTGGTCCAGGAGCGACTTATGCAACCAGAAAACAAACCTACGAAAATTTTCCTAACATGAATTAAGTAACATCTGATTGCAAAAATCTGAAGAACAACCTGCTATGGTAGCATCTGGACTGCAACCTATGGTTTTAGAAAATAGGTGAGTACTGTACCCCTGAGGAAATGAAATGTAATATGCACTGTTAAGCATTTTGCCCTAAAGATTCACAAGTGAGTGTACTTTTTGAGTAACTGTCTATGGAGTAAAAGACTGAATGGAATTTTAGGAATAACTCTAAAACCTCAGGTATTTAAATAATACCTCATAATGATGTATTTTACCATATTGGAAAGAGCTTAGTGGAGAAGATAAGTCTTCACCACTGTAAACCTGGTGAAAATAAATTCTGAATGTAATTTTTAATGTAATAAATGTGGATGTAACTTTTAAAGAAGAAACTGCAGCATTTTAGATTTCCACTGTTGTGGATTTTTCTGGAAGTAGGTGGAAGGATGGCATGGAAATGGAAGTATTCCCCCAAGGAAGAGCTGGAGGATATGAGCAGCCTGCACCCAGGGCTGACGGGGCTGCAGAACCTGGAGAACACGTGTTACATGAACGCGGTGCTGCAGTGCCTCTGCAGCTTGACCCCGCTCGTGCAGTATTTCCTCTCGGGAAAGTGGAACTCAGCCCTGCACGAGTGAGTTGGTTTGTTCACAGTACTGAGAGCTTTCTGCTTGGCACTACTTTCCTTCCAAAGGATACGCGTTGCCATGGGAATGTCCAAGGCACCTGCCTGCTCCCCCCCAGGCAATTCCAGTTAGATTGGCCACCAGCTGGTTTCTTCTCCTTCGAGAGCCCAGCTTGTTTCCTTGCTGGGTCCTTCAGCATGATACTTTTCTTGCCATATTGATGGCAATACCCGTTACTGCTGTCTCAGTGATGATTCCTACCACTTTCTGGGATCTGCAGAGTCCCTCAAGCCAAGTGACAGCTGCCAGAGCTGTACTGTACCTGCATCTGTTTTCTGAATTTCTGTATTGTGTCCCATTTGAAGGCAGATACTATTTTTTCATACATCACCTGAAACTCTCCCCTTTTTTCCAAGGGAGATTGGGGAGTCTGCAACTGCCTTTGGCTGCCTGATGTCCGACATGTGGCTCGGAGAGTTTGACTATGTTTCCCCGGAGGCTTTTCACTCCATCTTTGGGAAGCGGTACCCAGCTTTTAGCAAGAGGACTCAGCATGATGCACAGGAGTTCCTCATCTGTGTGCTGGATGACCTCCACGAGGCTTTCAAGGAGGTGAGAGCCCTGCTGTGGTGTTTTGGGAACTACAGCTGTTTCCTCTGCGTTTCATGACTTAGCAGTCCATGTAATAATTGCCTATCGTCCTCTTCTGAACTTCATGATGGGGCCACTAATAACTTTCCTTTTCTACCTTTATTTCATACCCATGTACACACAATTATTAATTTGCTTCCTGTCTAATGCTCCAGCAAACTGCAGCCCCAAATGACAATGCTGGTGTAGCTTCACTGTCCTAACCTCTCCCTCTCCTTCCTCCTTCACAGTTAATGTTCTTCCCTTTCTCATCTGCCTGAAAATTTCACATCTGCTATGCCCCCATGTCTTTCTCCCCTCTAGAGCCACTGATAAAAGAGCTTTTCATCCAATTAATGCTATCAAATGTCTGAACTGCTGTATTTTTGTTACTCTTCTCTCAGAAAACAAATCAATCTTACTGTGCATCTATGAACCATCAAGTAAAGTAACAGCAATTTAGAGCCAAGTCCTGTGGCAAGACTAACAACTGATCAACCCAGGCAGTGGGCAGCACCTATTAAAACCCAGTGAAGATACTTCTCAAACAATTGCTTATCTACAGTTCGTTAATTTTTTTTTTCTGTATAGCCAAGCCAAGAACGACAAAGCCCTGCTGCAGGAACAAGCACAAGGAATAGCAGTGGCACGTCTATTATAACACAGTTATTTGAGGGACAGCTCAGTTATGGTATCAGGTGTCTGACGTGCAAAGCCTTCAGTGACAGACCCGAGAGCTTCACCGTCCTCTCCCTGCCCATCCCTTCCACCAGAGTGTGCTCTCTGCAGGTACAACAGCCAACCCATTCCTGCTGGTTTCTGCTTCATGTGGGAATAGTGGCTTAGACCAAAAGGTGTTATGGGAAAGATGCAGGGGTTTAGTTGCTTTGGTCTCCTGGGCACTAATGGATAGTCTTGGATCTGGTCTCTAGAGAAGTGGGCTGCCTTTACTGGGCTCAGAACCATGGAGGCTGGTAAGGTTACAGGAGCAATGCTCACTAGTTGCCAGGGGGTGAGGGATATTAATATCATTCAATAGCAGCCGTGAAGGTTTCTTCCAGTCATCCAAGTATTTCCTGCCTTGGTGGGAAGAATGGAAGCCAGTGTTGGCTGCTTTGTCTTGCAGATTTGTGAAGTTAGCCTTGCTGCATCACACTTCAGTTAGGAGGAGCAAATTCATCTTATGTTGCTTAGCACCTTCAGGGCTGAAGGGAGATCTGTTCAATCAAGTGATGTTTTTCTTTCCTTTGACAGGATTGCCTGGAATGTTTTTTTCAGCCAGACACACTGACTCGGAACAACCAAATCCACTGCTACTGGTGTGGAGGCAACCAAGATGCAACAGTAAAGGCCTCCATAACCAAAGCACCACGGATCATTATTTTTCATCTAAAGAGGTATAGTCTAAGTGGGGTAGGACACAGCCACTTCCTGGGTAATGTGAGACATGAAGGACAGTCACTTGTGTTTGCCTGAAAGGAAACAAATCCCTGCAAATAAGTGGGTTTAGTATTTTTGATACCTGAAAGCTAAAAGGGCATTTACAGAAATACAGCACTCAAACATGCAAGTTGCATACCTGAATTCTCTTGCACGGTGTTCTGCCTGTGTACTGCAGCTCACCAAATTTCTCCCTATGCTCGGGACCTGCTTTCCAGACGGAAGAGAAACTCCACCAAGCAGTGACTGACTACAGCCCAGTGCAGTGGCTCATGCAGTTCCTGTGGCAACTGAGAGAGTTTGTGGCTTGGGTTCCAAGACTGGGGCTGACACTGTTTTGCTTGCTGCTGCTGTGGTTGTGACACTCTAGTTTTGTTTACCCCTTTACTGAATCAAGCCTAAACAGAATGGTGCATGAGAAAGGAGCACCTGGGTTAGCAGACTTCACTAGCCACACATAGCCAGATGCTGAATTTATTCGAAATAATTTTTTTTCTTAACAACTTTCCACTTATAAAGGAAACTACTCTGGGATGATTTGGCTTCCCAGAACTATGTTATCTTTAGTTCCTATTTAATTTTCCATTCAGCATCTGTTTTTCTCAACATTCTCACACAACATCTGGTCCCCAGCTGCAGCTCTTGGCCACACTGTAAATGTTTAAAAGTGCAGTGAAGTACTCAAAGTTACAGAGGGAAGACGGCTGGATCTGGCATGAGAGAAGAGCTGACACTGGCACTGAAGTCCAGTCCAAAATGTTCAGGACACAGAGAGTGTGATGCAAAGATATGACTTCAGGCTTTGTCTGAAGGATCAGGAAGCAAGAGCTTTGCTTTTCTTGCTGGACTTCTCATGTGGGTTTAGTGCGTTTTCTGTCAGTTTACTGCAATACACAATGTTAACAGAGATCTTTCTTTCAAATGCTGGATAGTCAGTTGTTGGTTTTCCCTTCTCCTAGGAAAGTCAGTAAAGCAATGACCACAATGCAAACAGAAGCTGAAGGTCATTTAAAATCATTAAAAATTTCATTTCAGATTTGCCTGGCAGGACAAGCACAGAAGGAAACTCTCAACCACTGTCTGCTACCCATTCAGTGATCTGGATCTCTCTCCCTACATCTCTGCATCATGTTGCAACAAGACAGAGTACAGCTTGTGTGCTGTAGTGGTAAGCTTTGCCTTTCCAGCTTTTACTGGGAATGCCCTGCCTCACAGAGCAGATGAAGCCTGTGTTGGTTTGGAGTTCACGTCTAATGGTTTATGATTTAATGTATGTTTTGTTGTACTTTTTTTGACCTGCCATGGACATAATCCAGTAATGGTACGTAACTAAAGGACAGAGACGTCATTTCTCCCTCTTCCCCAATACCCCAATTTTAAAAGAATGCTCTCCTGGCACATAATGCCTCCTCAGGATGAACTCGCAGGCTGATCCTGCATGAATCTTGTTTTAAAAAAGGACATGGCTCACAATAAGTGGGGCCCTCTTATAGTGACCTGTATCAGGGCTAACAGTTGGGCTGCAAATGTAATTGCAAAATAAATAAGCATGATCATCATCCATTTACTCTGTTTGAAAGAATTTATTTGAATTAACATTCCCTGCCCTAGGCCAAAAGGGGGTACAACCCTCTGTCCCATCTTTTCCAAGTGCATACATAAAACAATTGCCAGTTCCTAGCTTTGCCTGTAAGGAGACAGAACAGGACTCTGGTTTTAAAAGACTGTGTTATTTGTTACAGAACCACGCTGGAGATCTGGATTATGGCCACTACACGGCCTTCTGCAAGCACTCAGTCACCAAACACTGGTACAGCTTTGATGATGCCCAGGTCACCAAGATCCCAGACTCTGCAGTACAGGCTGACACAGCTTACCTCCTCTTCTACATCTCCCAAGGCTACTGAGACCCTGTTAGTCCTTGAAAATCAACACTGAGTAGGGCAGCACCTAGAATTCACCAGCAGCATTAGCCAATTCCTGTTTCATCAATAAACTAGAGCACGTGCACTACTGATCAGCTGTTGTGGTCTTTCAGGAAGTGATTCCTAGGAAGGACAGTTCCAGCCTCTAAGCCATGATGGAATGTGCATCCGCTCCATGTGCACAAGGGCTGAGGGTTGTTTTCCATGACAACCTTCTTGCACCCCTCAAAAGAACACAGATGTTGAGTACACAGATGCACTTACCTGGAAATTCTGGTTTTTCTGCTGGTTAAGTACAATAGGTTGCTCTAAGCTGCCTTTCAGGAACTAACAGAAGGATACCAAAGTGAAAGAACTCAACCTGACCAGATGGTGTGCTACAGAAGAGAGGATGGAGTGACCATTAATATATAAGAAAGAAAAAGACATTGTTCTACTGATTTTTGTTCCTCCAGCACTTCAAACTTGTTTGCAGCTTGTAAGCTTCTGGAAAACAATCAATATTGGTCTTAATTCTATCAGCAAGACAGACACAGGTAAAAGCTCAGAATGTAAGACTTGAATGCCAACCTAATCAGAAAAGGAAAACTAACCCCAATCCAGAGCAGGGAAATACGTAAAATGCAACTAAAAGAAGTTTTTAAACTAATCGGCTCTATGCAAAACAATATTTTTTTTTAATCTAGAGAACCTTTAAACTGTGTAAATATGGTTCAGACTGTAATTAGGTTCAATCTTGATCATTACATAACAAGCTGAGAATGAAAAACCAAACTCGAACATACATTTAACAGGATATATTTTTAAATAATTTCTTCATTAAGGTCTTTAATGCATGTGTACATGAAAATTTATATTAAAAAATTAAAAAGGAAAATCTTGTTTAGAGTAACTCTGAAGTGCACAAATATTGACAAAAGCTAACAAAAAATAATACAGCTCTGCTTTTTTATTAAGTAGTGTTGCAATTACTCAAGAGCTGGCAAATAAATGGAATCCTCTGAGTTTTAGAGATTCTCACAAAAAGGACAACATTTTATTATATACATAATTCTGATGTGCAAGTATGCAACCAATATGTACACTTACATTCCTAACTGTTTACATCGTTCTAGAGTATTCACAGTAGAATCAAGCTTAAGGTTAGAAATGTGAAAAGGCCATTAACAGTGAAAGAAAAAAATAAACCAAGATATGCCTTGGGATTTTAAGACATTTTAAACTACTTGTTAATAGATTTTAGATGACTATGCTAGAATTTAATTTTGGAGCAGACTAAAAATATAGTTCTTTTTTAAATAAACAGTAATGCAAGTATGCTTGTAAATGGTTTCACAGATGGCAGTATGACCACAAGCGTTACCCATCAGTCTCTGATTGTTAAGCACTGCTCTGGCCCGAGCGAGCCCTGCTGGCAGACACCCTGCTGCAGCCCTGCCACTCCTCCAGAGACTGTCTGCTCTGCTTTTGCATGTTCATATGCATTCCCAGGCCTACTTTGCTCTTGAAGAAAGAAAACCAGTTTCCTTAACCCCCATTCCTTTACGTGGCCATATCTACTGCTCGCTGTTCATAGGAAGTATAAAAGAGAATGTAAGCAGCTGAGGACTTCACCGAGGACGCCGAGATCTCAGACACTTCGTGGTCATCAAACTTAAACCAGCGCTGCTTTGAAGCGTTTTTGCAGTAGGCTGTGTAGTGCCCCCCGTCCAGCCCACCGTAATGATTCTGTGAATGTAAGGCAAGGATTAGTGGCCTTCAAAGCTGCCATTTCTTCCCTGGTTAGGAAAATAATCTAGAATATGAAATTTTTACTAAATCCCAATCGTTCTTTTTAGAATGCAACTTAAGTCTGCAACTACAATGCAACCTGGCTGAATCGCACAGGCTACCCCGAGTCCTGGCATAAAGTGCAGCTGGATTTTGAAATATGACACAGTTACTCACCGATACTGAGAACAGATTGTATCTCTTCAAGGAAGTCTTTGGACCAATAACATACTGTGAGAGGTCAAGAGTTTCCAGTGGAAAATCTACTGAAGTTTGAAGCTTTTGTTTCCATCTTCCATCATAGGAAAATCTAGGGAATTAAAAAGCATCATGAAAAGTTAACAGGTTGTTCACAAACTATTCAAGTATATTAAGCATGTTTGTTTTCCCTGTTTTTAACCAGGATGTGATCTCAACTAAAGGCCTCAATTCTGTTAATGCTTGCCCATGTGTTTCTTAGCACAAATAACAAGAGCTCACTTGTGAAAGTACCTTGCGAATTACAACATTAGTAAACAAGCATCAGATGAAAATAAAACTCTTGCAACATTACAACTGGTAATATATCTGTGACCTTCTCTAAGTAAAAATGCTCAGCTACTGCCCTGGAACAATTCATTCCATCAAAGCATGGTAATTTCATCCTAATTAATATTCACCCATCACCATTTCCTCACCGTTTCAAGTGCACAAGAAGAACAGGTGGTAATTTCCAAATTTCTATTTTTTTGGAAGAATCCCTTCGAGTTTTGCAATGGCTACAGTAAAATCTATTGTTATCAGTGAGCTTTTCTTCTTTGGAGAACAATCTAAGGCATTCCTAAAATAAAATACAAACAGAGATTGTGAATGGCAGGTGTTTATGGAAGTATAACAAAAATGTTTGTTTCCCATTTGGTTGTTAACCTGCATTGGTTACCTGCATCCTACATTTCACTGAGGAAAAGTGACTTAAATGTATGCGTGGAAGCAAATATTACTGCAGATATTAATTAGCGTCCTTCAAAATATACAGACAATATTTTGTTTATCAGAGAATACTTACACTGTGACCTACCAAAGCAAGTAATATACATGCTGCTATTGCAGCTTCAGTATTTCCATCCTGCTTCTAATTTAAAACTTTTAAGGGATGACCTATTTCTTTAAACTTCAGAAGAATTAAAAATAATGCGGATTCAGATCTGTCCATGTTTTAGGTCAGTGCCAATTAAGCAGAACACTGACCAACCCCTTCAACTAGAGGGTGAGCAGAAGCAGCATCACAGTGAAGTGCCAGAGGAATGCTGCACTCCAGGAGCTGTTTCTCTCCAGTGGCCCATACCTGCAGAGTGCATTTGCTGGAGGATGCGAGTGGTAACGACAGATACATGAAAGCCTCGAAGGTTCGGGACCTCTTGTGACACGTCAGACACTGCACGGTGGACTTGAACTGGCCTTGGAAGAGTGTCACAATAATGGACTCATTGAGCTGTTTGTGTTTGTGCCAGGCTATTTCTGCAGCACTTGAGTCATCAAGGTGATCGTTATTTTCTTCCTTGTATCTTTTCCTGTTGTCAGCCTGGATAGCAGAAGTTTAAATATCACAGCAATATATTAACATATAAGTAGAAAGTCTCATCTATAAGCAAGCGTATGATTGAATATTCACAAGAATATTTAAACATGTCAAATTGGATGTAGCCATCCAGTTCTTGTATAGTGAGGCTTCTTCTGTGACTCCCTCCACTACCTTATACTGTTTCATACTGAATTCCTACTTAATTCTGAATACTCATATTTCGTTTTATACAAGGTTGCAATAACATAATCTTCTTATGGAATAAGAAGGTATTTTAAAAATTTATTTCTCTTGATCATCTGACAGATATATCATTTAAGTGTATTGCTTACTTTATTTAGGTCTTCATGCAACCCATCCATTAGAAACAGAAGCAATTCTTGGGAGTCCTGTTGGCTATATCCTGCAAATTGGTCATTAATCTTCCCAATTGTAATTTTGAAGTCTTTTGGACTGATATATTTATACTGTCCTGCCCATAAGGCTTTCATTATTACACCAAATTCTTCAGCCACTTCACCTTTATGCCCCAGGAAATTTGACCTATAAATAAGAGACAAAAAAAACCATCTGAGCCATTCAATAACTGGGTTTTACTATTAATGCTTTAATTCAAGACATGATCCCTATTTTACAATAATTTCTTTAGACCAGGAAAAACTGGCTGTTAGACTGAGTTAAATGTCAACACTGTAATTTGGTTCCATATTCCAGATGGAAGGTACAGCTGTTTTCAGCATGTTTTGTGAACTATTTAAATATTCAGTTTGGTTTTAGGAGGCTCTAGTACGCATGTATTTTATGAACGTGGTGACCATAATTTATTTATCACTGTCCAGTAAAACCTATCTAGTGACACACATGTATTTTGAAAATGTCAAGGTGCCTAAAAGTTACCATTTGTCTCCTACTTAAAAAAACAAACAGCCCCACTAAGTGTTCTTCTTGAATTGGCAAGTATAAAGGCAGATGAGAGATTTTTACCTGTTGATATCAGCTTGATAGAAGTTTCTGTTGAAATACTCAGCCAGGTGAGGTGCATTGCACAGACACTGTAATATGGAATTCATGTAGCAAGTGTTCCCTAGGTTACGCAGTCCTGTCAGAGCTGGTCCCGATCCCCCAATCACAGGATTAAGATTCCGAATCTGCGATGCAGAGAGTCTGGAAATTTCTGCTTTAGTGTAACAGGCAGGTCTATAAGCAAGAAATTATATTTTAGGAGTCTCAGACTTGACAAGGTTGTGCACATAAACCACAGACACCACACCTCTCACCCCACCACCCACAGGGACTGGACTATCCTGGCACCAAATGCCATCATTTAGGGTATTCAAAACCAGCCAATGCAAGTGAGAAATCCATATACACTGGCCTATAATGAAACTGAGTTTTAGGCACCATCAGCTGTGAGATTTATGATTTTTTTCCTTTATTTCCTTAATTCATAGATGAAGAATTAGCTGTTTAATACAGTTTAAAATCTGAAAACTTGCATTTTACATACTGTCAGAAGATAGTCTTTTGGTATGTTTATACAAAAAAACAGAACTTAAAATGCAGCTGTCATCCAATTAATAGATTGTGACCTCTGAAATTCCTGCTAATACATAACTATTATATTGATTTCTCAAAGATAACTGCTCTATACATTGAACTTTCAGCAATGGAATTTCAGTCGACTACTCTTGCATCCTTTCAAACCCACTCAGAAAACAGAAATTAATTTCAATTGGTTAAACACAAAGGAAGTTCTTTGTGCTGTCATACTGCCCGAGTTGTGATCTAACTTATCAAACATACTTATTGTCACGATTGACTGCAGGAGTTACAGGAATTCTTTTCTTGTCTTCCTCCTGAATGGCCTGGGTTATATCTGGGGACGAGTAGGAGCGCTTCAGCTTGGAGTGTTCTCTCTCCCGTTCAACAGTCACCTTAGGCTTGGCCTTGCGAGGCGGGGGGGTTGATGGAGGAGTGGCTGGAGGAGCCATTTCTGGTGGGTACATCTGAACAGTATTTGTTGGCGAGTGATAGTAACGATAGGTTCCAGTGATGTCATCCAGGAACTTGGGGGAAAAAACCAAATAGTTTCAAACCCAAATGAAAACCCATCATTAACTTACCTATTAATAAATTACTACAAGAACAGCAGGAGTTTTTCAGACATTGGGATATTAAGTTGAGACTGGCTTCAACATTCAATGGATTACATTTAGTAGAAGGGAGCACTTACACTGAAACGCCCATTAAACAGCAAATACCAGGAACAGCAGATGAACTGTCCTAGTTCCATTACAAATCATATTAAAATTCAGAAAGTAACTGGAAGTTAAAGGGGAGTAAAAAATAATGACACAAAATCTAACTTAGAAATAAGACACAACTGAGATACAGGACCACACAAGACAGTTTGATTTCATATCAGAAGAGGAGTTACCTTTACCCAACCTGCAGGCAGCCCTGGGACTATCCTTCCCATTTCCTCACTCCGCGCTCTCATTAACGGCTCCCGCTGGGACTAATGAACAAAGAGAAAAGTAAGGTATGTACAGTCACCTATGCAGAGCAACAAGCTGCCTGTGACTTCTCGATGGAGTTAGATGACTCAGTGCAAACAGTACAGTAAATCCTTGATTATTGATAGAAATACAATGTATTGCAATGGTAATTTAGTATTTTCTATTGCTCAATCTAAACAAAACCCATTTGTTGACACATTCCAAAAAAAACAAAAAACAAACTAACCATTCAGTCCCATGAAAACCTCAAAACTCAATTTTTCCCTGAAGAATCAGGAAATAGTAGGAGTATGTGCTTCTGTTAAACACATGAGGCTGAGCTTTTTTCCCCTCTTAAAACAGCACTTGAAGGTGTATGCATGAGATGACGAACGTGTGGAGAATGCTTGTTAATGCCACTAGAAATACATCAAGACTTCTAATGAAAGTTTCAAGTATTTTTTCATATGAATATGACAAATGAAAAAAAGCAAACAAACACTGTGAACATGGCATAGTCTTTTCTTAAGATGATGACTTTAAAAATTAGAATGAGGTGGAATTTAACATAATATAATAATCATAAAGCATCTGTGCTTGATTATTTTGGCTACATACAATACATTTGTATTTACTTTAAGTCTTTCAGTATCTTGTTCAGAATCCTCTCTAAGGGGTCCTGGCTTTTGAGCTCCACTGTCTGGTTGTCCTTTAACCCCCGTTTGCTGCAAAAGATTTTCAGAAAAGCCTTCAATTTTCATCTGGCATGTCAGTAAAGAATGCTGATAAAGCAGAGTTATACCTTCTTTTTTGGCTGTTACACGCGTGTACCACAACAAAGTGGTTAAAACAGGTAATTTTTATTCTTTCTATATACTATAGGCAATTCACTGGAATAGGTTTTGAAACTGAATGTTGTATTACAGTTTGTTCTGTAGTTTCAACAGCTCAGGAATAAAGTGCAGAAGTTCCACGTATGCTACTTTCCACCCTAACAGTTGTGGGGTTTAATATTTGTTGTTAAATTTCAAGTGTTTTTCCCTTTCCCTCCTCACTGGTCAAACCTCTCCATGGCAAAGGCAAACTGTGAAGCCAACATGAATTTAGTTGATCATAGGCCATCATTTTGGGATTATGTGAAATTGCTCTGTCAGTCAAAAGCTCATGAATGACTGTGCTAATTTTGCACAGGAAGATTTATTTTTGCTTTCTTGTGCATTTGGATTAAACAAGCATCAGAATTTTATCAAATCACAACTGCAATTGCAAAAGCAGAGAAAAATATCCTAATGCATGTTCTTGAGAAGTGGTTTTAAAGACATCTGTTCCACTGTTAGCTGTGCAAGTGGCTCTTGTTTTATGATCAGATGATTTGTACATGGAGAAATTTTGCAGTATTTTTCAATAATGAGGAAAGAAAGAACTGTGACACTCCTCCCTTTCCCCCAGGGTTTGGAACTGGACCGTTTTCAGCAAAAATTCTAGATGACGGTGTTGCTTTGCTTCCTGTGCCAGGCAACAAAATCTGTTCTGTCAGTGTTTCTACAGCTGGGGGCACTAAAGGGTTTCTTGTGACAGCATTGTGTCCCTAACATTACATACAGTACCAAGCTGGGACAAGAGATAAAATACCACCAGGCTTCTATTTTTGAAACAGAGGGCTGCAGTCTATGAACCATCATCCCTTCTAGCTCCACGTGAGTGGGAAGTTTTATTATCCTGTGGGGATTTCATGCTGCCCACCGACAAGAATGAAACAAGCTTGTCTTGGGTATTGTGTCTTGGTTTTAACTCTCTCCTCTACTTTTATGTAAAACGTAGTTTAAATAAACATCCAATTATGTATTTCAAACTGCTAGATTAAAATTAGACTATTCAGAATGACTTAAGTGCACAAGTACTTCACATTTGATGATGATTTTCTTTTTCACTAACCTTGCCTGAAACAGTCACAAAGGTCTGAGATGCATCTCCCAGTGCCCGTTTCTGTGCTTCTGGTGTTCGAGTTCCCTTTTCTCCTTCTTCCATGGATATTCTGTCAATCTCAATCCTTTTTGCACCAGTGTTTTCTGGTTCATTTTTATTTTGCTTTTTTGCTTCTACTGCTTCTCTGCGTGCTCTTTCTTGTTCCTTTTCCTCCTGTTCTCTTTTTATTTGTTCATCCCTCTCCTTCTGCTCTCTGTCCTCTTTTGATTGTTGTAGCTTTTCTTTGTGTTCCTTTTCTTTCTGTTCTTCTTTTGCCTTTTGTTCTTGTTCTTTTTCTTTTCGTTCTTGTTCTTCTTTTTCTCTCTTGAGCCTCTCTTTCTGTTCCTGTTGCTGCCTCTCCCGCAGTTCCCTTTCCTGCCTGTTTTTCTCTAACAAAGCAGCAGTTTCTGCATGGACCCGACTTTTTTCTTCTTCTGTCAGAGTGCTCCTTGCATCACGCACGGGCTTGGTGGAGCGGTCTGGAACCACTCTTCCATTCTCACCAGACTGGCTGTCACTGACTGTACTTGGGGGTTTTGCTCTGTTATCACCAAGGATTTTTAGTGAAGGCTTTTTAGAACGATCCACCTGTAACACAGGTGCAGAACACAGAGTGTAGAACAATTCACTGCAGCTATTACTACTCCCTTAGCTAAGCTCTTCCTAAGTGAGATTGGTAAGAGAATAAAGATGATATCAAGTTGACTTCTGCAAGAGAGAGTGATCTTTCAGTTTCATTAAACCTGCTCAGACTATTTGTTAGTAAAATTAGGTATTCATTCCAGGTGTGAACTAATAAACAAGCCCTAAAGAACCATAAGGACAGCATTATGCACTGATTACCACAAACCTCTATTTTTTAACATTTTAGGGGCAATCAGGCAGCCTTATTTGGGCTTGCCTCTCTCAATCATGTGACAAAGCAAAGGTTTAAGGAAGATCTGCTTGATGGGAAGGGGTATTTAAGAATGCCTTATGCTTAGCTGTTGCCAGTAGGTTGTTTTTGATGCTGGAGTGAATGTTCTGAAGAAATAAACGCTCATCTGGTTCAGGGACAAACAGAAACAGGGTCTTTAAGTTTCACAGTATAGGGTCTCTTGAATGAAATCTATGTTAAAAGCTGTATCTAGAAGGTTGGAAGTGAAGAGCTTTTAGCCTTGTCTCCTAAGGAAAGTATTATTTTAGTGTAAGAACGCTAAAAAGGTGTTTTTGTAAAGTTTTATTCACGTGAAAAGAAGAAACAACTTTCACTGCTGGGCCCAGAGCGACAAAACACCTAAATGTTTTATTATTTGAAGGAAGATAGAGTGGCTGGAAATCAGACCTGTGGAATTGCCAAAGTAAGCCATGGCTTAATTGTCCTCTCTGTATTTCATACTCTGTGCTTTAAGTAGAAAGTTTGCTTACAAACTTTCTGAATTAGTGATCAGCTGCTGACCTTGCATTTCTCATGTGTTCATGTAAAAATATTTATGAAAAGTTCTGCTATTCTGTTGAGTGTATTTAGTTTCACGTAATTCTGTAGATCAGTTACCACAGCTTCACAGACTATTAAGAGTCTCTGCACCAATATACTCATGTACAAGGCTTAAACAAATGTATTGAGCACGTTTGCTTGTGGATTTAGAGTTCTGGGTGTGGTGGGTCTCTAATATGTTAACCATATACTAACTGAAAAAAAGGAACAGGTCAAAAAGCTTACCTCAGGGATACTTCTTGTAACTGACACTGGATTAACTACAAGGGAACTGTCAGATTTTGGAACAGCAGCATCCTGTATGTTTGGTCTGTTAAGTGATTTTAGTCTCTCTTCCAAATTATCTCCCATTTCTTCATTTTCAGCAGTAACAGGTGGCACAGGAGCTGGCTCTTCCAGAGATGGATATGTAAAATCCACTGCAGGAGGGGGGGACAGGAGGGAACCATAAGAGAACTCTCAAAACAAAACCACAGAAGCAAAATAAACCTCCCATTCCAACCTAAAATTTACTTTTTAGCCAGGACAAGACTTTCCTAAAAACACCTGAATGAATGAGAGACTCATGCAGTAACTACAAATGCTTGGTGGGGTGTCATCCTTTATACTTACAAGAAACAGTGACTGCTTCAGTCCTGCCATGCTGGGGTGGAGTTACTCTAGCATTTGTTGTATATTGGGGAAAACAAAGGAGCCAGTTTTCATAACCTCCCTCTAGAATTAAAGGTTCATTCTGCAGGATGGTTTTGCTTTCCCACTGTATGGAAAAAAAGTTTAAAGTTAATTGATACAAAAATAGAAAGGAAATTTTTACAGCTTAATAATGTTGTTGAAATTTCTGTGCCTAGTCATTAAATTGAGAAATTGTTTTTGAGATTTTTAAACAAGAATTAAAGAGGTTGAAAAAAATAGGGATCCTCTCTGTGCTTGGAGAATGCCCAGCACAGCTGGGTTCCTGGCTCTGCCTACAAGAGGGTGTGACTGTTTCCAGTGCAGAATGAACCACTTACTGCTACTTCACAAAACAATCCTCCAGGCAGAAAAGTACTTTTATTACAATATTTGCTTCAGTTTCTTATCTGGTATGTTTGCTGAGGGATTAGTGATTTAGAAAGCATAACATTGACTTTCTGAAACCCCTTGAGAATTCAGGCTTCAGACTGTCCTCCTCCTGATGTCCTCAGCATTAGTACATGAACAAGACAAAGACAGTTTAGAGAATAGTCTGTAAAGCAATAAAGAGGGAGAACTGCCTGAACTATCTCTGAACCCCAGTCCTGAACATCAAGGTAACAGAAAGATTTGCAGTCTTTCACAAGAGCCACTGCTATACAGAGGAGGGACAACACAGCCATAGAGAGTTTTGAAAATGCTGGGCATCTGCTCACTGTGGAGTCTATGAGTTTCCTGCACTGATGAAACTCAAATTTAAATTAATGTTTACCTGAAAGTTATATTCAATTTTGCAGAAAAGTTAACCGTGCTGAAAATATTTCTGGAGCCTCCTTCACTGCAGCCCCTCCATCGTAGGAAGTACCTGGCTGACAGCACTGCAAGGAATTACTGTAGCTAGTACAGGAGAGAGGGTGACTGTTCCTGGGAAACAGGAATAAAAGCACTTTCCCAAATAACTGTGTCAGCAAAGAACTCTTAAGGCGATGAGCTGCTTGCTGAGGAGGTGAGTTGACTCATTCTGCTGTTTACCTGTTTAATAAATGATACTATCCTCTACTAGAGTACAGTGTGACACTTCAAACTACACTTCTGCTATGAAAACAAGCAGGCTTTGAAAACTCAACCAACTGAAGCGTCATTAAGGTCTCCATATACTTTGTAAATACAAGTGCTCCAAGACCTCATTTATGAAGACGAAATAATTAATGAATTAAAAGATGGAATTTGCCAACCTTAAAAAGTGCATCTTTCAGGCTCTGAAGAGTTGTTCCCAGCTTTAAGTCTTCAGCAGAACTAAACCAGTCTAGCAGTATAACATAATGGAACTGTCCTCTCCTCTTCCATGGATCTTTAGAATCCTCTGGGAGCCTAGCTTCAATCAGATTAGCAGTATCTCTGAAATGTATTAACATTCATTTAAAGATTCATGTACAAGTAACATTTTGTCCAACAATATATAATCCATAGATGTTTATGTGCTTGGATAAAATAAATATGCGTTGTCTTGAAGTCAGTACATGCAAGAACAGAGCTGTGCAGCTACATCTCACCCACTGGTACGCAGCAGGGACTCTGACACTAGGTGTACAAGCTTTAAAAGTATGTAATTTTTTAGAAGATGAAATATTTCACTCTCATTTAACATCATGTCTTACCCAGGACGGATAGATTCTTCTGGGACGCTGATGGATTTTGGAATACAGGATTCCTGATAATCCTTCAATCTTCGAGCATCCATTATAAGCAACTCAATATTTTTGTCTGACATCATTGCATACAGTTTCTCAGGTGTGACTGCTCCTTGAAAGAGAGAAGCAATTACATGCAAGAAGCTACATTATAAATGAAGATAGCTGTGAATGGCTTTGGTATCTGACTGGTGCAATCAAGACTGCAAACAGATGAAACAGAACTTAAAAGTCCCACAAAGTCATGGAGGTGAGACATTACAGTGAGGACCTTTGGCTCCCACTGCTGTAGTGATCAGCATCTGATCTGTTAGATTAGACAATACTGAATATTTCAACGATAAACAAGTTTACCTTACTGTGGTCTCATTTAAATCAAGTATATAGGTAAGCATTTGTGAACTATATGCTGCAGATGTTCCTCTTAAGAACTCTAGAGAACATTTTCACATAGTCATTACAGGAACAAGAAGCAGAAGGATGTGAGGGGAAAGGAAAGAATTAGTATTCAACTGAGTAAGCTGTCATATTTCAGCCTTACCTGTCAGCTGTGGAGCTGTTTTTCTTTCTAACGTGTCCACTTCAGGACTAGTTCAACTTTAATTACTGAACAGTTGAAAAACTAAATATAGTTTTCTAAGTTTATGAGAAGTAATGAAGGCTTTAATACAGAGCTTAATTAATTACTGATTTGTTTTAACTGAAATGCAGGATACTAGCATTTCGTTTCATCAAAATATTTTAACTTCTAAGATGGAACTGCAGCTGTGAGGTGATTAGTGCAGTTATACAGAAACCTTCTTCACATTTGTGTGAGCATTGCATCCCTTACCATTCAGGCTATCAGACGGATCCTTTCTTTCCAGGGAATGCTTCGTCTCACCATTAATCTGTGTTATAAAGGAAACAGAAAAGGTTTAGTATGTAACACTCAGAACTAAGGTGGCCAACAGACAATGACTCTCACAGAGTTCAGTTTCAACTGGTCAGACAGTTAAGCCACAGGAAGAAACACAGCACAAGGAAGCTGCTTCTGAAGATGTGCTAACAAATGTACTCAGAAGATACTAGGGCTGCTGCCCTGACTCAACAGAAAACAGTTAAAAAGGTAATACAACCTAGGACACCATCACCTACCAGAAGAAATTCTTGAACTACTTGTCAAGAAATAAGTAAGTGTTTCCATACTACTGCTAAAAAACTTTCCCCTAAAATGGAGACATGTTATTCTTAATATCAGTTTGTCACCATTACCTTGGGTTTCTTGCACGTGATTCTTGTACTAATTCTAGCAAAAAACAGAATTTGACTTTACACAAAACTCAGTCTATCTTATACAAGACTTGGAGGCTGCTAGGACTTCACATATTCCAAAGAAATATCAAAGAAGGGTTATGGAGAGTGTAAGTTAATTCAAAAAATCCCCACCTTAATTCTGAGCTGGCAATAGCTACTAGTAGAGACCAAATTCTAGATTGAAACTATACATTCAGACTGAATTAGAATTTGTAAATATCTTCACTTACCCTTTGGCTTTTTCCTTTGGAATCCGCAGCACCTTCTGAGGAGTTTTTGGCTGAGCTCTTTCCATCATCTTTTGGTTCTTGCTTTTTCTGCAGCTCTTGTCTGTCCCTCTCTTCAAGTTTTTTCCGAACTTCAGCTTCCTCGTATCTATTGGGGGGAAAAAAGTGCCTTTTATTCAATATTGTGATTTTGGCTAAGCTTGGATTATTAATATCAAAATCATAAAGTCTTCAGGCAAAAATTGTAAAATAAGTATTTAGAGTTTTAAAAAGTTAAAGTAGTGTCAGTTTTTGTATTCCAACAAACTCCATTTTGCTTCCTAACTACATGGTCTTATTTTTCTCCCAATTTTGGGTTGGTTTTCTTATTGTTGAATCTTGGTTTGAGTCCTATTACACAGCCACTGAGTGTAAAGCTATTTCTTTTCTTTAAACCTGGGGGTCATGCTTAGCTATGGTATCTCTGAATGTTTTTCACTTTCTGCAGAAAAGGGTAGGTGACTTACAAGTAAACTCCAATACAATACAACAGTCATCCCAGGTATTTTATTTCATTTTGCAATGGAGCCAGTGGGGAGTAAGTTAGCTCAGTTATCTAAATTTGCTTTTTCTGAGAAGCTGGATCAGAACTACTTATACAATAATCACCCTTAGGATGTAAGTTGACTCCATGATGTCTCACCTGTGTGCCTGGGGCTTGTTTCAAACACTGAGCCTACAGGAAAGCCAATGCAAGAACCATGTTGACTCGGGAGTTCTGAGGGATGAGGTCTTGCATACAGCTGTCCTTTTCATAAAGCCTCAGACTTGAAAATTACCCTCCCAGCCTTTCACCACTGGAAGGACAATCGTGGTATTGTAAGCCAGTGCTCTCCAAACTACAGCTTTCAGATCACCCACTGGAGGTTTGTACAGTCACATCATTGTTCAACAGTATTCACTTACGTTTAATACAGCTGAGAAGTTTAAGGATTGCTAGTATCATAAAACAAAGAATGTTTGACCTAACAATTTGGATGACTGAACCAAGAAGTTAAACATGAACACAGAACTGTGTTAGTAAGTGCTCATTTTAACCAGGTGTTGCGTAATGAGGGTTAAAATAACAATGACAATACAGCTGTATTTCAGTTCAAAAGTACTGTGTTAATAACCTAGATCATTTAATCAAATATCAACTCCAGTGCAAGTCTACTGCACTAATTGCCGACAGTAAGAGGAAGGAGGCAGCAAGTCTGTCATTTTGGTTTTTAAACAGGCTTCTCAATTTGGCACAGGCATTTTAAGTTAGAACTGAGCATTTTGTTCCACTTGGAGTTAATGACACTAAAGCATATTTCATATTTACCTATCAATTTCCCATTTATACTTCTGAAGCACATAGTAGGTCATTCATGTAAGCATTCCTGCCACTATACAAGTTTCAGCAGCTCCACTTTTAGTTAACAATTAACATTCAAATAATCTGCTGGCCTGCTGCCTGCCTATACAAATAATTTCACTGAAACTACTTCTGTAGTTACACAGGAGTCATGTTTCATTTCTGTTACCTTTAAATATTTACACATTTTGCCAGAGTAGTTAAAAGTTACTACATCAACTTCAAAACTCTGTTCCTTTCATTAAAAGACATAAGGTATTTAAACAACAAGTCTCTACATTTTGGGTTTGTCTGATTCTAGAAATGTTTACTCTTAAGAGTGAATTTGTGAACTGTAAGACTCACCTAAAGAAAAAATCTAAAGATTGTTTCATACAAAGTGTCATAAGACATCTTTGCAAAGTCACTCTACACACACATGTAACTTCACTCAAGGTTCACCTAAACTAACTGTATAGATTTAGCACTTTGGAGGGCATAAAATATGCTTTTACAAGAATAGTTGGGAGGAGGGGGGTGAGACATGACACTTGTGAAGGGACATGTGACCTGCTGCAGAGAGAGAGAGTTAAAAGCGTTAGAAAGAGTTGCTAAGGATGCAAGAAACAGAGAAGGCTGGAAGTAAAAGCTACTGTGCTAAATATCACCTAAAGATAGATCCTACCTTACAACTTCTTACTAACACAATTTTGTGGCTTATGGCACAAAGATGTAACTTGACAGCTGTCAATCAGGTACCCAAAAGCCCATTACCATTTCCTCATTTACATACTGGCAGAACTGTGCATTCCATATATGTGGCTGCAAGTGGCAGAGGAAAGGTGTGGCTGAAGAATCAAAACCTGGCATTTCTTAGTGTAGACTACATCCAGACTAGGGGGATTTTTTAACATATCTGATTATTAGGAACATTCATTAATATATTTGGGTTGAGATGACCTTATGAATCAAAGGTTGAGGAGGAAATTCCTCTTGATCATCTCTACTGTATATGTACTTCAGATCTTGTGGTTTCTTTTTATTAGTCAACAAACAAAACTGGGAGACACTGTCAATAAACCAAAGTTACCAGGAATTATCAGAGAGTGTATAAAAGACAAGTTATTGGAGTGTATGGCAGTGAAAATTATTTCTAGTAAAAGACTGCTGGGAATAAACTTAAGCTCTCAAGAGTTTCAGGTACCTGTGGTTTACTCTCAAGTGCAACTGCTTACTACTACACAGCATGAAAACCTGCACTGCCACAGGTATGGGCTCAAGGTATATGGAACAATGTCTTAGCCATCAACTGTATTACATACCTGAGTTTAAGGCTGTCTGACAGTATTTCAGCTTCATCGAGAGCTTTTTTTAAATTTGTAGGTCCCAGAATTGAATGAAAATAATCCTAAAATGACAACATCACATCACATAAAAATACAGTTTAACAATGCCTACTTCTATGCATGTATCTCATTAGTCACTAATGTATGGAGAATTTATATTATAATGATATTAATGCCAACAAAAGGAACTACTTGGAATCAAAATATTTTCCAGTTAAATATGAATTTGTAAGTAAAATTGTTTTATAGCACTAATAAATAAAGGGTAGACAAGGCAACTTCACCAAGAAAGTCTGACTGGAAAAAATTAGAGGAATACCCTTCCATGACAAAATATTCACAGATCTGACAATTTATATAGTTCATACATTAAAAGAAAACTGTAAAAAAAAATTAACAGACTTGTCAAAAAACAGGAAAGAAAAAATAGCACCATAAGTGAGACAGTTTACTTAACATCACTGTGATCCTCTGAATGTGCATTAGTGCAATTCTCTGTACTTCTCATACTTTGACCAATGCAGAAGAGATCAGTCAGAAAGCTTTTATACCTGTTGCTGCTTAAAATCAGGTCTCTTTCTAATAAGGTTATAAACAGCCACATATTTCATATATAGGATGTAAGCTTTTTCTTCATCTCCGTCCAGTCTGCTTTCCTCTGCTGCCTTGAAAATCTTAACGGCACTCTGCACATAACTGAAACCAAAGAGGAGTAAAGCACTTAATTGCTGACTTGTCCCCAAACACCTTTTTGTTACAAGATGCCATCTTAAGTGTTTACAGACTTCACCCATATATTAATCATTTGATTTTACCACCTTAATATAAAGCTTTCATTAAACATGAATTGCAATCATGTTCCTCCAAATAATGTTTATCTTTGCTAGTTTGTTTATCAGCCTTATTTAAAGTCTTCCATAATTAAATTCCACAGCGAGAGATGGAAAAAGGTACTCCTCCCTTCTAAGAATAACTTTTTTTCTAGGAAAAACTACGTCAGACAAAATTAAATCATTGATTGTCTAAAAATGCTAGAGGCAAAGCATTCAGATACTTGCTAAAGGTTTTATCATTTTTACAGATTTGCATTTATGCAGCCTTTCCTCTGAGTATGCAGATTTTCATGGGCATGTGCTCTGTCCAAGCCATGTTTTGGCAGTATGCCAAGCGACCTTCTGAAGGTAGTAACTGTTATCCAATGTGACAGTTCAGAGCCATACATAAGACTACAGAAGATTTTACAGCTAGCAGAGATAATGAGGGAAATTTAGATCCACAACAAATTTGTTCTGGAACCACTAATATTTTAAGTAATAATTCAAAATCAATTATAACATATATTACCTTTTTGTACTGGTCTTTTCAGGTTTTACTTCTGTCTTCTTGTTGAGATCTTTCAATGAAGTAGAGAGGTATAGCTCCTTAGGTACAGATGCCACAGCAGGCATGTTAATATTGTTACTTACGTCCCTTCTAGGATGTTACAGCTTCTTAGAAGTCTCTATCAGTATTTTTCTGGAGGAGGAAAAGAGGTAGGAAGGGCCAAATTATATTCCAATTACTTTTAGTATAGTAGTTATAGTTAACTGTGTAGGTTTACTACCTAATTTACCTCACCTTATGTGAGCTAGCAAACAGAGTGTCTGAACAATGAACAGTATAAATTAATCCTCCCAATGGGACAGAATTATTTGAAATCGCTTCAGGTAATTGATCAAGAATGTCCAGCAATATGGTGCTAATAGAAAAATAAAAAGAAAAATAAGAAATGCTGACTCATGAATGTTCAAATTCATCATATCCAGCAAATTTATTCTACTGAAATGCCAGCAAGTATACTCCCAAAAATTAACTGACTCCTCTGTACTCTGCAAATACACACTACCCCCTTTGAAAAATGACTTCTAATGTCTTGCTAAGAGATAAGGTGAGAACAGGAAGGCTGCTACAATTAAAGTCAACTGAAACGTCTGGGACATTCTGTAGGTCTACAACTCCTTGGTGCCATTGACTTTGTGCCTTCATTTGAAAGTGCTCTCCAGGTAACCCTGAAATAGTTAAGCAGAGTTTGGTCACAAGGGACTGTTATATCATTTTATCTGAGACAGGGAAGTTCAGGAAGTCTCCTGCAGACTCTTTACATCCAGTACACAGTGAGCTATTTTAGCTTGGGGGTGGCAGGGGAGGAACTGAGCTCCCTCACAGGCAAGTGGTGAGACATTAAGATGTAAGTGATACTGAAGGAATTAAGGGGGACTCATTAAAAGAAAGACACTCAAATGATATCAGCAAGTTATTTCCTAGAAGAGAAAAGCCACCTGGCTTTTGGCAAGATGAACGCAGAGCATTTCATTTTCACTCTCAATGTGATGATTAGCATGACAAGTGTGACCAAAAAAACCAGCCAGTGACCTCAGAGCGGAGTTTCACCTGACCAAATTGATCAGTAGCTGACTGCCACTGAATGAGGTAGTCCAAATTTCCCTCCCTCTTTCTCAGGCTGGTCTGGTACTCCTCCAACCCCTTACTGAGCCAATTCAGCCTGCTGAAGAAGCAGAAAGGCTACACAGCTTGTGCAAGGGCAGCAGTTGGCACGCGCAGTCAAGAATGAGAAGCTAAGGTGGGAACAGGATTCCTTCCCAAGGCTCATAGCTGTTGTACTCCTTGAAGTATTACTGCACAGAGCATTCCTAAGTTGACTATTGTTGGTCTAGGAACTGGTTATCAAACAAAGACACTAAGTAAACACAAACCTTTGGTTTAACGTCTGGTATGCCAAGGTCAGACTAAACAATATTTAGCAAAATATCTTATTGCTTGAACACGGATGCTGTACTTACTAATTTCCAACTAGATATCAGCTTTTTAAAATTGAAAAATTTGTTAAAAATCCCCTCTTAAGAGACTAATTTCCAGATAATTCTATAAAGTAATAAAGTCCTCCAATACTATTTTTAATACATAAAATTAAAAAAAAAATCCCATCTCTCACTCATCTTAAAACACTGTCTTTTCTATATGACGTGTCATACATTCAATTATAACTTTCAGGAAGATACTTAGGAGCTGGAAACAAGGCAGATAAATCTTTGGAACTGCATGCAGTATGAACAAAATACAGGCGCCCCCTGCCCCAAAGAAGACCTTTCCAGCATAAAAGCCTTTTAGCCTAAAACAAAGACAGACTTTTTGGAACCTCATAAAGAGAGGCTTCACTCTCATTAAGATTTTAGTATTGCTCGTCTCATTCTACCTTCAGAGCATGTCTTCACCTGGCTTTTTTTTTTTCTCCATGGAACTGTAAATAGACTTTTCCTTTGAAGCTTTAAGTCCTTTCCAAATATATCTTCAATGTTTGCTCTGTTATGTAACCAGTATTTTCTTAATCTTAAGTGGCAGCATTTGCTTGTGTTCTGACAGAATATCGTAACTAAATACGCAGTCTGTATAAGACATGCACACAGCATTAGAGGGCTGTGTGCATATGAGCAAAAAAAGCTCAAGATCATGTGGAAGATGAACCATTTAATGATGTCAGTAAATTCTCAAGTGCTGCTGACACACCTCGAAAAGGTTAGACCTTCTGGAACATCATCTATACAAATGCAGAACTAGGAAATAAAAGCCAGCTCTGAGCTTTGGCCTGAAACAAAAAATTGTCTTCCCAGATTTTCCTATGGTCACTAAGTTATAACTGCAGGTCTTCAAACTGCCATGCAAGTTCGCTGCTGAACTTTTCTGATAAAAAGCAATTTTTATATCTTTCTTTAAAATATGAGCTTCTAACCACACTATCTGATGAATGAGGCATTACTCTTTGACCTCCCACAACACCACACTTCATATAATATGCTGCAGTGAAATGAGTAAGAATGGATAAGGAATACTAAACTTTTTTAAAAGTCATATTCTCAACCACACACTTAAGCGAAATACACACAGCATATGTCATAAGTCAATATGAGATTTCAGTTGCAGTTTCTAAGTCATTCTTCTATACAGAATCTTAATTTTGGATCTGTAACCAACATTTTCAGTTTATGCATCATAAATTCCCTAAATGGATTTTAGTTACCACAGACTGACCATTGTTGACTGCCAGCTGACGGCTCAGTCTTAGCTCATAAGGACTCTTAAAATTTCTTAAGCTTTTACTAAATTTTAAGATGTGCTTTACCTTAATTTTTCCTCACACTCAAAAGAACAGGGTTTATTTCCTTCATTTTTGAGCAAGCTTTGGGAAGACTATGATTTCAGAGGCAAAATCAGCTCCTTCATTGATAAATATTGCCATCTGATTTTGACCACAATTTTTTGCAGATATCAGATTCCTAACTGGCCTAGTCTCAGTGGAGGAATCCAGCAAAAACCAGTTGCAAGAAGGCAGTTTGGAACTAGTCAACATAAAAGAAAACTGGATCATAAAACCATGAATACAAGGGCTGAAGAAGCTTTAATAGCAAAATCGATTATTAGTCAACCCTATGAGGAAGAAGAAACAACCTATTTCAGGTATGTCAACTCTTTTCTTAAAAACTAAGATCAAACTCAAAATCTGTGACCTTTTCTACTGCCAGCTGAAGTATTACCTCTGGCTCCTTTCTCATACTTACAGTGCCTTTTCATACCAGGCCAATATCTCAAAAATATAAGTGAAGTCATGCTTGTATGTTTATGGGCATTTGACATACTTAGAATGGATGGTTTTACCCTGACAGGGAAACATACCTGTTGGTAACAGGTTTTTCAACATCTAATTATCATGCCAGTTTTACTAAGGATATGAGTAACCTTTAAGTGGAATGACTACACAAAGAGCAATGCACAGAAGCAGTTACACTGCATGCGGTGCACACACTGACACATTGTGAAATTCTGACACAAGTACTGTGCATCACCAATTCAGCCATGTAATAAAGTAGTATTCAATTATTTTTGTCTCTAGCACTTGAGCAGATGAGAAATAGATTTCTCATGAACATTAAATTACTCAGTTTTCTCAGAATTAAGTTTTACTGTCTGCACTTAGTACACAAGCGTTGGTTTTGTTACGCTTATCGGCGTGAGTCTAGAGACTGAGAATTTTATGATGATTGAACTACATAATCTGTTCTGTGAGTTCTCTAGCTCTCTTCCAGGCTCTGGTATTGTTAATACTACAGGCCTTGGTCCTGTACCCTAACGTTCATAGGATGATTATAACCATGGGAGCTTCTTGTGGCAAGCTCGGCCACGCACCCTGCTGAAACCTGCACTGCCAAGCCTCGCAGTGACTCTCTCCACACAGAGAGAAAACCCTTTGACAGACAGCCATCCAACAGTTAACTGATTCCTAGGGGAAAGAAAGACACTATAAAGTTTCTTTAAAAGAAATACACAGCATTTTCTGCAGAAAGTTTGAAAGTTATTCTATCTAAGTAAAACCACAAATAGCTCCACTTCTTATTTAGATAAATGAACATTTGCAAGGCGTAGGCAAACAGCAGAGGTGATAAGAAGCCGGGGAGGTGACGGAGAGGCAGAAAACTCCTCCAAGTTTCTAACCGGGCGGTCAATAGCGCTGCGGCGGCCCGGCCGGGCTGTGGCAATCTCCATGACACCGCAGCTCGCCGGCCGCAGGAGTGCGGCACTCTGGGAAGCGCCGCTTCCCTGCCATCTTTCTCCGGCCGATCTCGGGCTCGGCGGCGGCTCCTCCGGCCCCGCTCGCTCTTCACCCTGGCCGGGCGAAGGCTGGAGGACTGCGGGCTGCCCAAGGTCACACCGCCGACTCCCCGCCGGGGCAGGCCCGATTCTCCCCGCGCGGCCCAGGCCGGCTCCCCCGTCCTCCGCAGCCCCTCGAGGGCCGCTCTGCCCGCACGGCGGGGCCGGGCCCGGGGATCCCTCCAAGGGCGCCCGCCCCTCTCGTCACTGCCGGAGTCCCCCTGCCCCGCAGGCCTCGCTCCCCGCCGGCCCAGAGCCACC
>VXBQ01000414.1:175822-217944 GCA_013400175.1 Phainopepla nitens | reverse complement strand
CTCCGCCGGGCAGTGCCGTGCGGGCCGCGTGGGCACGGTCCCGAGCCCCGCGTGGGCCGGGGGGCCCGGCGGGGCCGCGGTTCGGGCTCCTGAGGCGGCGGGGCTGCGTGCGCGAGCTTGGCGCCAAAGGTGCCCTGGGGAGAGGCGGCTCGGGCGGGAAGGGAGCGGTTTCCCCTCCGCAGTGCCCCTCACCCGCAGTCTGTAACTCTTGCTTTGGACTCTTAATAAAGCGTATGATGGGAGCATAAGAGCGGGATACGATATGTTAGTGCGAATCGTCTTTTTTTTTATTGTTTCCCCCAAATAGTCAAAGTAGTTTCCGTAGGTGGGACGCTGGTGGCAGGTCGGTGAAATCCCCTGTAGGAAGTCGTCTGTGGTAGTTCTTAAGGCATTTGTGTATTTTTCTTTAACCTGCTTACTAAGGTGGCTTTGGTTTAACGGCGATGTGCTCAGAGTTGTGAATGCACACCCTCTAGTTCTTCAGCCTGTTTTAAGTTATTTATTACTTCTGAACTATTAGTAAGACTCTGCAGTTAGCTGAGTTTTGTATGCACACAAATATTTGTAGGAGAACATAAGTGTGCCATGTGAGTAAGGGTAAGAGTATATGTGGCGGATCGGCATACACTAAATAGAGACTCTAGTTCGTGACCCACTTTCTTTGCTGAAAACACTTTGTTTTCTAGTTCGGTTTTTTTTTAGGCCTATGTGCCAGACAGAAATTGTCGAGGAAGATTCCTCATGATAAAACGGATGTTGTAGGTAGGAGGTGGATGATTTTTATTTGATGGTATTTTCAAGCTTAATCAACCTGAGACAGCCTCCTAAGGCTGTGTTACAGTTCAAAGGGTACATCACAAGCCCTTGGATTCTTCGTGTCAATCACAGCTGCTGCAGATTATTTTGTTATCTAGTGCCGAATTTATTTGTGAAAACTGTGTAGCTTGTTGGCAGTGCCAGTCCAAATCTTGGTGCCAATGGTTCACCTTTGTTGCATAATAATAATCTTTAGATGTTACAGATCATGGCCAAATCTGTGCTCTCCTTTGTAAGAAAAGACTTTTCTACTCTGTTATTTAATTAAGTTCATTGTTGATTGGTGCTTATTTAAGTTAATGTGTGAGCCTAGTAGGAGAACAGACCTGCATTAATAACAGACCTGGCTGTCTTTGCCACTAAGCTATTCAACAATGTTTGCTTTTCTTACATCAGGTATTTTTCATCTGATGCATGTGTGGCATGAAGGTTATGTTGCTGTTCAAGCAAACTAGAGAGAATCTAATTACAAATACAACAGAGGAGATTTGAAAGCACTGCAATTAACATATTAGTGTTATTTGCACTATCATGATAGAAATGTGGATAGTCTAAGCCTGTGATATTTATATTAATAATTGAAGTATTGCTTGTGAAAACATCATCAAAAGATGTTTGATTCACATAGGAACCAGACAGGAGCTTTTTGAGTTTATCCCATGTAAATTGCTGTAATCACTGCTAATTGATATGTACATTAAAATGATGCCAAAGTGTTCAAGAGATGCTAACTATATGCTGTTCTTCAAAATATTATTGACCTTAGTATGGACAGACACCTAAAATTAGCTAGAAATGGCTATTCTGAATTTCTAGCAATACTGTGAGATGTTGAAATCAGTAGGTTGGTAGCATTTATGAAGGTCAGGTCTGGTGAAGCAGGTTAAATTGTTTTTTTCTAAAGTAGTGGAAAGAAAAAGACATTCTGAAAGGGCATTCTTGTTCCACATGTAATGGAGGTGAGAGATGATGGGAATCCAGCCATCTTCGAAGTACAATTCTGCCATCTGTCACTTGGGCAGGGAAAGGTGTTTAATGAGCCTTTAATGGAGCTTGGTGATTGCAGATCCTTATCAGAGATATGGCCTCTGTCAGTTTGGGTGCCTTTGCTAAGTTGTGTTGCTGCAGTCCGCGCTCCCCTGGAGTAAGGCGGTCCCTTTGAGGACAGAGGCTGGGCTGGGAGATCTCCCTGCTGGCAGATGTTCTGCAGCAGCTCTTCTGTGCCTGCTGGTCTTGACCAGCTGATGCTCAGCACTGCAGTGGTAGAAGAGGAACAGCTCTGGGTTCTGGGGGCAGGACACCAGCCTGAGAGATGCTGCAGCATTTTAAGCCAAACTTATTTTAATTTGGACTGCAGACTCTGCTGCTCTGTTTTCACCACTCTGTAGACTGTGGTGTGGTAGCCCAGGCATCCCAGAGTGCCAGGTTTTCAGCTCCACTTGCATCCCATGGACCCTATTTCACACACAGTTCCACCTAAACTGTTGAGTGCTATTCTATATCCTTCTGGTGACAGTGTGATCTTCAGAGTTTTATAGAGTGTATAAAAACTAAATCTAAGATGGATGTGAAAAAGTAGGATAATTTTCTTTTGAACATAAGTAAAATAGCAATAATATTTTGATGTTATTTTTCCAGTTAATTATGGCATCTGGCTAATGATACTGTGCAGAATACATTGCAATAATGTGGAAGTTCAGGAGGTGCTTAATCCAGAGAAGTCTAAACCCAGCAGAAGCTCTTCCCTATTTACTCAGTTGTAGACAAAACCCTCTTTTCACACAATTGTGTAGGAGCTCTTACAAGTCTGAAAGCATTATCACATTGCCATAAGAATAACTCCAACAGTCTCAAGTGAGCCAGTGATGTTTTTATTCTCTGAAAAAGTCCTCATGCAAAGTGTTACACAGCTGTCATGCTAGCAGAGCTCAATGGAAATGATACAGTTAGTGAAGAGAACCCTCTAACACTGTTCAGCAGAGTTGATTTGAACTCTGTGGAGTAGCAACAGAGTGCTCTTTGAAATAGCAATCTCATTTCAGTTTTAAATGTCTTATTGTATCTTGCTTGTGATAGTATCACTGCACTCTTGTGGTGTTACTGAGGGATCTCAGAGAGCAGCTGGGAAGGTTTTCTGGAATGGGAGGTGGTGACTGCAGACCCTGCTCTCTGTGTCCCAGTGCTGTGGTCAGTACAGGGAAGTTGGCTGTGTTGTTAATCTGGGATTTCTTACACCACTGGTCCTTGGAGTGGGCTGCCAAGTGGAAATCAGCTTTGGGTTGACTACTCTTCAGAAATTTTGTGAGTGCCAGTATTCATTGGTTAAAAGTGACTAAAGGTGCATGAGTTTTGTTGGAAATGCCTCTTCATTTCCTGCTGTTAGTGCATTAGTGACGTATAATGGGATTTTTATTATTTTAGTTGAACAGTGGAATTTTGCTGGTTTTTTTTCTTTTTTCCACTAGATGGCCCAAGCATGCTTCAAGTACCCCATGAAACTGAAACTTAATTAATTTCTCTTTTACAATTCTACATTATGAGGCATATACCAATCTGTGTGATGCTTTGTGCTTGTTTAAAATACAAACACTTTATATGAACCAAGAGTGTGTTGGTTAATGTAAGGAATATGCTGTAATGAAAGGTTATTTTTTCCTTGATTGGAACATTTTTTATCAAGTGCAGTATAAACTTATAGCTTTGCATTGAAAAGAGAACTGGTGTGCTTTCATTGGCTGCTCCACAGTATCCAGGGAGGCTCTGAAAAGGTGTTCTGAAGTTTGTCCCTAACACCTCTTGGGAGTGAGACTGGTATTTTGCAGGCCACGATAATTGATTTTTTTGGGGAGTTGACTTGACTTTTGCTGCATAGGGTTTTCATAACAGCTTTGCAGTTCTTTTCAGTAGTGTATAGATGTGGGCAGTGGGTTCTGAATAGGCTGTTGAATGTACAGACTAATTTAATTTGCCTATTTTGGTTTAACAGACATCAAGTATAAGCTTGTTATCATGAGTGTCTTTTTGGTTAGTGGAGGAAGATGGGTATATGCTGAAGGCAGCTCTTCCATGAGGGTGGTTGAGCACTGGAATGAGGCTGAAGAAGTGGTAGGATGTTCATCCATAGAGTGACATTCAAAACTCAACAGGACTGAGCCCTGGGCCAGATCTGACTGGAATATTGAACTAGGTGACCTTGAGAGGTCCCCTTCAGCCTTAATTATTCTGCCATTCCAAAAGGAGATTTTATTAGTTCATTTGCTGTGCTGCTGTTTAAACCAAAAATAAATATAAGGAAAATGGATAGCTGTGTTTGAGGTAGTTGTAACCTCAGTATTTTCAATTAAGTTCCAGCTTTCCTTTGTTTCTGAGGGCCTTGATGTGTTGGTGTTAGACCACCAAAAAAGGGTGCCTGTCTGTGAGTGTAATTTTTCCTCCTTAACTTGCAATCCCTGCTGGGGGTGAAAAAAGCCATGTAAAGGGAGTGCTCTGTTCCTTCAGAGGACTTGCCAAGTGCCACCTCTTGCCTTATGTTTGGTGTTGTTACTTCTAGTGCCTCTCTTTAACAGGTGTGACAGATTTTCTGTTATTCCATTCCTTGGGATCTTTCCTAGATTTTCTCTTTTGCTCTTTTTCTTTATGGGAGACAGCAGTTGTCCCTTCCTCTGCATCTGTGTTCCTTTTTTCCTTCCTTTTCCCATTGTCAGTGTTTGTCCTGTCCTGCCACCTTCCTGCTTCTCTTCCCTTTCCTGGCTGGGGACAAATCAGTGTGTTCACACGTACCAGAAGGATGGACATAAATGGAGTGTTTTGATGACAGGGGTATTGCTGCCTGCAGTCAGTTCTGTAGACAGAGGTAATCTGCTCTAGTTCACAGCCCTACCAATACATGTTCAGCACTGCACTTGCAGTATTTTGGTCTCCATTCTAGTTTCTTCCAAAGTCAACAGCTTTCAGTTTATTGAGCAATGTGCCAGTTGAGCCAGGTACAGAGAAATTTCTAAAGGTACTATTCTTGTGATAGATTTGCATGTTTAATGAGATTTCTTTCCTGGATTGATACATTCTTCACTTGGTGTAGGACATTGGCTGCATGGCCTCACAACTGCTGTTATTAGTAGTACAGGCTTAACTTTGTGACTGGAAACTAAACTGATGAAAGCAGTTCCATTTTTAGCATCCTGATAGTGGAAAACATAGCTATAGGTATGCTAAAATGTTAGCAGTAGTATATTTTGATTAGTAGCATAAGTTAATGGTTTAGTTCTAATTTTTTTTTACTGAACAAATTTAACAGCAAGCATGAAATGGGGTGAGTTTAAAAAGTTGTGGTTTTGGCAAATCTTTGATGCAACAGAAATAGGTGTAATTTGTCTACATATATTATTGCAAGTATTATATGGAAGCTAGGTGTAAAAAGGACGTTATCTGATGGTGATGTGAAGGTTCTTCAGCTGGTATCTCAGCCATGTCTCAAAGCTTTGCACTGCACATGTTTTTAGTAAATGTAGACAGTTAAAGCAGGTAATAATATTTGTTTTCCTGCAAAGATTTTATGTATCTGTTGTATCTAGCACAATAATACACTTATTGTGTCATTTTGCATCTGGGGATACAGAAATTGTATTTCAGAGTGAACAAAAATAGTGATGGACAAGATGTCAGAAAGATGTTGTGTTTCATACCTATCTCAGTGCAGTTACATAGTGGTGCCTCCTAAATACCTGTAGGCATTTTGGGTAAGTGGATGTAATGCCTTTGGGTGTATGACCTAGCAGCCATGATGTGGTACTGTTTGAAAGCTGGAGAAAGCTGCAGAAGGTTGCAATATCAGGTGAGAGCTTTGAAACCACCTGCTGCTATAAGAAATGTGCATCTGGTTCAGTTTAAATTTTATTTAACTTTACAGCTACAGTGGTTACAGAATTGTAGTAGTGAACTCTTTGCACCAGTATCAGTTCTGTTTTGGCTGGCAAAAGTAATTCTAAAATCAAACTGCTTATTGCAATTAATGAAACTTGTTCTCAAGGCTAAAATATCAACCCCAGTTTCTGAACTTTTCAGAGTAGTTCAGAAAAAATTAAAAAAACCAAAGAAAGGCAACATGTGTGTATTTAAAATAGTGTTAATGTTATTATTTTGTCTTTATGTTCCTTTATGTTCTTCACTAGATGTCACTAGTAGATTTGGGAAAGAAACTTTTAGAAGCTGCACGAGCAGGTCAAGATGATGAAGTTCGCATTTTGATGGCAAATGGAGCACCTTTTACCACAGACTGGGTAATGAAAAACTTTTGCAGTAGAGAATGTAAATTATCTTACTTTTTCCACCTGAAGAAAGAAATACTATTCTTACAATTTAGCATTTATATTACAGTTCTTCTTGGAATTCTGCATTCACATAATGTTATGTCTAATTCAAAATTAAATTTGTCTGTTTCTTCATATGACCTCCTGCTGATTTTAGTAACAGACTGTGAATGAGCTCATTCTCATGACTTGCAAGATGAACTTTGGAATGGTCAATGGGAAAAAGCAGCAATCATCCTCCCTAGTTATTGTGTTTATGCATTTAGTATAGTAAGAGGTCTGAATTACAGAAACAATTCTAACTTCCTAATATGTGCAGCTGAGAGTTCCCTGATACAGGGGTACTGAGTTGTCTTTTGGAGGTGCTGATTTTTGAATAGGTTGTAGAGAGAGGTCGGGTACCCAAAATTCCTAGGGCATTTACAAGCTCTTAAGAGCCTTAATCTGCTTAGTGACCTAACTTTCAAATTAACTCTGTTTTGAGCAGGAGATTTAACTTAATTGACTTCCAAAGGCCCCTGTTGACCAACACTAAAAATGAGGTTAGGCCCCTTGAAGTGTTACACGTCAAAAAGACAGAAAATAAAAGAGTAAAAAGAAAGCAACAACAAACTTCCCTTCCCTGTTCATGTTCTGTAAAGCCCCAACAGCTTCTGTCCTTGAGACTGCGAGGGAAAATGGTTTTGAAGTGGTGGCTTGACACCTGGGTTTGGTAGCTTCAAAGTAAGAAGAAATGCTTCATACTGACATGTGTTAGATCTGCATGTCTTGTGTTCCATTGCAGTTGGGAACATCTCCACTTCATCTAGCAGCACAGTATGGACACTACTCCACCACAGAAGTGTTGCTGCGAGCAGGCGTGAGTCGCGATGCCAGAACCAAAGTGGACAGAACTCCATTACATATGGCAGCATCAGAAGGCCATGCCAGCATAGTTGAAGTCTTACTTAAGGTAGGAACTGCTGAAACAAGTCTGAAGTGGGGTTATTACAATGGTTTATGATCAGATATTTGCAATTTGCTTTTAGTCATGAAACCAACATTGAAATTATAAGTGTATGAATACTTCAACTGTATGCACTGGGAACTTTGTTTTCCAAACAAACTGTAATTTATTTTACATTAAAATCATCCTGATTTCAGGTGAATTATTTACTGCTGTTTCAAAATAAGAATACTCCCAAATTTGATATTTTGTTTAGTAATAGATTTCAGAAGTAAGATGTGCTTTAGGGAATCTGTAATCCTTTTGAGGTAAATAATGCATTTGGTAGATAGATTGGATTACTTTTAATAAATATGTAAATGTAAGATAACAGGGCATTCCTCATGGAGAAAGACAATTTTGGGCTTCATTCTGTGACCAGCATTATTTAATCCAGAAATTTCTAATGACATAATTTATGCAATGATCTTGTTTGTAGCATGGTGCTGATGTCAATGCGAAGGACATGCTCAAAATGACTGCACTTCACTGGGCTACTGAACATCACCACCAAGAAGTTGTAGAACTCTTGATAAAGTATGGAGCAGATGTTCATGCTCAGAGTAAATTTTGCAAAACGGCATTAGATATTGCAGTAGACAATGGAAATGAAGACATTGCAGAAATATTACAGGTAACTCTTAATTCCTCATGTTAAGAGAACTTACAACAAGGTACTTGATTACACATATCATAAACTAAGCTTTTACTGTAGCAGCTGTGACACCATATATCAATAATGCCCCACTCCAGTCTAGTTCATTACATGAAATGAGATTAATGTTAGTAAACATTACTTGGTCAAAGAACATTTTCACCACCTCCAAAGTCAAGGATAAGTATTCTTTATTTTCTTAAATTTGAGTGATGTAATGCGCAGAGGTAAGTGGAATTTTTACAATTGAGGTGTAAAAAAACCCTCCCTTCTCTGACAGTATATTTTGACTATCCCCTGGTATTCAGTTACCTTCATATATGGATATTAATTTCCTAACAGTTGGAGTTCAGACAGGAGAGAAGAGATGGAATTTTTTCCAGAATTAGAAAAGCTGAGATTGAGTTGTTGGAGAATTGGTTATAATAGATAATTCCATGGAAATGTGTGCTCACTGTTCAATGGTGTTGTTAAAGGCAAATTAAGTGATAAGTCTTACTGAGAAAAGAATGCAAAACAAATGAAAAATATTATTATGCCACTGTATAAATCTGTAGCCTCCCTATGTCTTTAAATGTCTGAACTTCTGGTGTGTTCTTTAGCCTCCTCCTGACTGCAGAAAGGGCATAGTAAACAGAAGTTAGTAGTAATTCATAGAAAGTCAAAAAGACTGCCAGATATATTTCATGGCAATTGCAAAGCTGTCAGAGTAGCTTGTCATGACATGTAATCTGCCCCAGCAGTCTTGGTTCTTCAGACTTCTCTTTTAGATAAGGGAGCTTGCTGATCTGCAAAAGGGCCTGGTCCTCTCTGTTTACAATAACCAGTTGGTAGGGAGAAGTAGTGGTGTGTTGTTAAACTCCTCCACTCCAACAGACTTTCTGTCCTTAGATTTCAGCCAAAAAGAAGTTTCTTATGTACTTGGAGATGGGACACGATGTACGTGTATTGCATGAGTGTACAAGGTCAGCAACTCCTTTATACCTGCAGTGGGAATGATGTTTTTACCTTTGTGTCCCAGATTGCAATGCAGAACCAAATCAACACGAATCCCGAGAGCCCGGACACTGTGACGATACACGCAGCCACACCGCAGTTCATCATTGGACCTGGAGGGGTGGTGAACCTAACAGGTCTGGTATCTTCTGCAAATACAGCCAATAGAACAGGCATTCAGGTGCCTAAAGGATAGCTGCTGGGATCTTAAACTTCCCTGATTTTCACCTTTTACTGAAAAGGTTTGAGGAAAAGCAGTGGTAAGAATAGTTAACCATATTCCTCATCAGTGTTTATTGTGTGTTGTAAATATGTACATAGCTAAAACAACAATCTTACAGACATAAATTTTCAGAGGTTTTATTTGCTTAACAAACTTCACTTCAGACTAGCACTTTGGTTCAGCAGAATGCTGCTGAAAATAGAGTGTGTGCTAGAAGTTTCAGTGCAATAAAAATAGAAAAAGGGACTTCATTGGTTTTAAATTTATCAGCTATTTTTTTTTTCATCCTTCCAGATGAAACTGGAGTGTCTGCTGTACAGTTTGGAAATTCATCAACATCAGTATTAGCTACGTTGGCAGCTTTAGCAGAAGCATCAGCTCCACTGTCTAATTCTTCAGAAACACCAGGTTAGAAAGCTAAGTCATTTAAAATAATTTAATAAATTTAAATAATTTTTAATAAATTCATTAAATTTATTATTTAATAAATAATATTTAATAATTTTAAAGTTTCCTTCAGCACGTGAAGTAGCGTGGTAAATAATGATTCTATGGGTATAGATACGGAAGGAGAGCAAGGAAGGAGGAAGGACCATATTTATGGGGCTATTTTTTCTTTTTGTATGGAACAGCTTCTTTTTAGACAAAATCTTCCCTTTTCTTTCAAGGTTAGAGGAAGTTCTAGCAATGTTTCTTTCCAGAACTAAAACCCAACACTCAGTTTGACACTGAAAGATCAGAACTGTTTACCACAGCACCTAGTATTGGCACTTGCAGTTTGGATGTTTTTGTGACAGTGGTCTTTCTTACTGCTGAGGCTGTACTTGGAAGAGAAATCGAGTTCAATACAACTCTACTTACTCGTGTGGGAGTTTCTGTTTTGGTTTCCTGAATAAACACTCTGTGAATATTTAAGCAGTATTATAGGACAGTAATCTCTAAACATAAAGATCTTCAGAAGAAAATGTCTGCAGTCATTATTTCAACTACAGAGTGATTTTTTTGTGTATGTTATATTGCAATTAACTTAAAAGATGAAAGCTTCAGAGTTTTATCTACCTTCTGTCATCTTGAACATCACAACATAGTCTATAGGGTTTTAATTTCATCTCTGTAGATAGAGAGCACTCTAATGTCTTTTATTTAAATCAAAGGCTTTGCTTTTACCCTGACAAATTGAAAATAAAATACAGTGCTAGTGTTCTTGAATTTCCTTGATTGTGCTACCAGTGATCTTGCTCTTTGTCTCAGCATCTTGTTGTTTTAAAAAAGGAAGGATGGTAGCACAATACCCCATCTGCAGCATACAGTGCAAGCTGGGGTATGTGCTGTAGTTCTGAATGCAGGCTTTCCTTTTCCTACCTTCATTTGCAGGAGTGATAGAGGTCTGTGAGAGTTCACTGCTTTATACTCCATATTGAATCATGAATTTGAAATGGATAGTTGAGCTGGAATTTTTCACTTTTACTTACAAAATTATATACATACCGGGTTTGTTTTACTACTTAAGCTTTATCTTTCTTCTTCGGAAGTGTAAAAATGTCAGCTCAGCTGAACTTTTCATTTAGTCTTGTTTCGTGCTTCATATAAGAAGTAAAGTTGTTGTGTTTGAAGCACTCGGGGAGTACAGACAAAACTTCTAAAGTTCTTTAGGGGTCCTTTAGTCTCTTACCATCTTGAAGACCATTATATTAAGTGGAGAAATCTGGACTGGGTCCTGAGGTACAGTGGCAAGGCATTGGTTGAGAAGTAGCTTCAAGGTAGTATTTCAAGTTTAATTTTTTTTATTCTGGTATTAGTGTAACCTAGTCCAGCTTGTGTACAATGAAAAAGTTCTTTTTGTTCTTAAAAGCAGCTCCTGTTCATGCTCACCTGTTAACACTGAACCCAAAGCATCAATTTTGAGTGGGTATAGCAATATTATTATATTGAGCAAGGATGATGTTGCGTGTATACGTCAAAATGTGAGTGCTTTATGTTGGCCCAATGAAAGACTATTTAAAGTATCATGCATTGTAAAGTGTTCGTCAAGGGCGTCAAGTTTTGAAAGCCATGGAAGAAATTTTTTCTCAGCTGTACCAAAATGCATTTGAAATCATAAAAGCTTCATTTATAAATTGACTTAATTCCTTTACTGATCTGTTGCTAGTTGTGGCCACAGAAGAAGTTGTGACTGCGGAATCCGTGGATGGGGCCATTCAGCAGGTGGTCAGTTCTGGAGGCCAGCAGGTTATTACCATAGTTACGGACGGCATTCAGCTGGGTAACCTGCATTCCATTCCAACCAGTGGGATAGGGCAGCCCATTATTGTGACCATGCCAGATGGGCAGCAAGGTGAGTGCACACTTGAATGATTCCAGCTTGAGAAACTTTTTCAGCTACAGTAATAATAATGATTTTTTGGTGCAAATAGCTTGGACCATTTTGTGTACATCTATGAATTCTTATATTAGAGAAGGCTCAGACACAAGCCTCTGCAGTTCAGTGGGTTAACACTTCAGCTGAGTCTCTGCTTTAGGAGAGAGAATGGAAGAGTTACTAAACTATGGAGGAGACATGGGACATTTAAGAGAAAACTGATAACTACTTACTTTGCCTTCACTAAGTTTGATTTTTGCAAACTCGTTACAAAAATTAGAAGATGGAGCAAAACAAAAACCTTCTGCTAATTCTTCACTGTTGCCTTGCTGGAAGTACTGTGGGGAGCTGAGGCTTGGATTTAGAAATCTGGTGCATGAAGCAATCTGTGCAAGTCCCATGGAGTATCAGTACACTGACACACTGACCTGACAAATGTCAGGTCTTACATGCCTGAAGTTTTAGAGCAGCACTGACAGAACCAGTGAAGCCAGAGTGACACAACTTCTTTTTTGGGCTGTATGTACTTTGTAGAAGCTGCCAGTGGGATAAATCCTATTTTGTGATGTGTATGCTTTGGGTGGTTTCTTTTAAAGATACTCTGCCACTATTTAGATAAAAATGATCCCCTCTCTGGTTTCTTCATGAGGACTCCCAGTATGAAGCTTGATGAGTTGTACACGGGAGGCAAATTATTTGGTTCACAGTCTGCCTGAACTAGTACACCTTGTTATCATGAGTGGGTGGGTGTAGGTAGCAACTGAGGTGACAGTCACGTTTATTTGTCAGATGGCTGTGTGAGGAGTTAGAGTATGACTTTACTGAGAACCCTGCTTTTCTTACTCATGGCTAATAACTACTGGATTTTTAGATTAGTTAAGGTATATTAATCAAAACAAAAACAAGATTTGTATTTAGTATTTATTGGAGAAACATTATATAAATTGTCTACTACAGAAGTTAGAATTGACAGACTGGTGACTCAGCTGCAGTTCTCTGCCATGTCTGTTTACTCTGTTGAAAATGCAAGTGATATTCCAGAGCTAATTACTGTAGGCCTCAATAATGAGGAGTTTTAAAGTTCTTTTGTAGTATGTAAGCAGCTAAAGTTTTTAGTAGATTTTCACTGAGCTTATTGTGCACTTTATTATATAGATGTGCTTTCATAAGCAAAAGTATCTGCCTTTTTTGCTGTTAATAAAATGACTTAAATAATGGGAGTTTTATATAGTGCAAATATTGTTAGAAATAAATGTATTTACATGTACAAATATGTTTTCAGTGTTAACAGTTCCAGCAACAGACATTGCTGAAGAAACTGTGATCAGTGAAGAACCGCCAGTGAAGAGACAGTGCATTGAGATTGTTGAAAATCGTGTGGAGTCTGCAGAAATAGAAGTAAGGAGTATATTACATGATCTGTGTTGAAAGGTGTTCAGGACTGAGTATCTGGTTGTGGTTTTTGTATTGTTCAGGAGGTTAATTTCTGTGTTATCACAGAATGAAGTGTGTGAAACAATTAACTTGTTCAGTCTCTCCTGTAACTGAAATTCATCTTTTACAAAGTTGTTGTAAGAAGAAAATAGGAGGGCTGTTTGCTTGATCCTGTGGTCATGCATGTAAAAGTGGCATTTGTTTAAGTATATGAGAACATTATTTTGTTTTTCTTGAAGATCACTTGCTGCTTTTTAAAACTGGGTGCTGATATGTTATCGAGTGACTTGACTCTTTCCGCCAGGAGTGAATGAGAGTGCTGTACCCTCATCTTTCTGTTACAGCCACATGCTTCTGACTGTGAGATCATTTTTAGCAATGTTTCCTTTCCATTCATGGTATCTAGATAACTGCTGATGGAAGTGTGAAACAGTAAGATTCTGTGTTTGTTAATTTTTATCTGTGTGGCATCCCCCACCTTCTTTTTTAATTCTGAAGCAGTTTATTATTACACAACTTTGCACCATCCATTTTTTTAAAGACTATGCTGCAGAAGATCTAAATATGTTGAGAGTGCTTTCCTTTTTATATGACAAATGGATGTAGCTTTTCAGTTTAAAATTGTAGCTTTTTTTTATACTAGCCACAAACGGTCAACCATCTCATTCCTTTTCCTGTTACTTCTAACTGTGCTGACCAATTTTGGTCAAAAGTTTATGAAAATTACTGTCTGCTTTGACTAGACTGTAAGTTCTCATTTTGTCAATTCCATGATATTTCATTTATCAAAGGTTGTATTCTCCAACTTCTGTTCATATTATCAAATTGTGCCTAATTGAATACTTTTTGGTTGTACAGTATGTGCTGTATGTTATCCATGTCTAATAACAATAATTACCACCTCTCATCATTTGCTTTCCGTGTCCCTAAGTTGTTGCATCAAATACTTTTGGCCTTTGCAGCTTTGTGGTCATTACAGATTATCCTGACAGTTGAAATTTTCTTGCTGCATTTTTTAAAATGTATGACTGTTACAATAAAAGCATTTCTTTTGTTCACACTTTTAAAAATCTGCCTGAATTATTCATAAAGGAAATTACATTTCCTTAAGTATTTTAGTAATTCTCTTAAATGAATTTTTACAAAATCCAGATTGGTTAAGGGATAAATTGACCCGTTCCTAATTGCAGATAATTGGTATAATAATACCAGTAATTCTTTTAAGGGGATTACCAGTTTTATTTATATATGTAAAACATATTTCTCAAATATTGAAAGAAGTTGGTTTTGATGAGTTGCTTGGTCTGTTACTTTTAAGTGGAAGTTTTGATGATTTTTTTTTTGTCCCTGCCTGTACAACTGGAAGTGCTCATGCAGACCTCTGCCTCTGTGTGAAGGCCAGTTGACTTTAGGGGCCTTGTGGTTCAAGGGTATGGTGCTACCTTACTTTAGTAGCAGTGGCATTAAAGAAGTGCACACAAAGTTGGTTCACTTCAAGTTTCTTCATCACAGACAATGGTAGATATTTAAATTTGGAGAGAGTGGGACCCCTCCCCTCATTAAAATATTTTAAAAATATTTTAAAATGTGGAAATACAGAAAACATTTATTGTTTGTTTTCTTTGCCTCATGCTAGTTCATTCCTTTATTATAAAGAGTTGATAGTTGATTCAAGATTAAATGCTTTTTTCAGCTGCTTTAAATTCATAGTGTGTGAACAGTTAACTGTAGTTTGAAAGTTTTTGTAGTTGAAAATCCTCCCATCCATGTGAGGTGACAAACTTTCCTGGGAAAGTATTGTGGAACAACAAAAACTGTAGTGGTGTTTCTAAATTTTCTATTCTGGGTCTGTTAAGTTAAAACATTACAGCTCATTTTGAAGAGTGACAGCAGTTTTCCTAAGCAGTTTGATATTTTAAACATGGGATGGCAGCAAAAAAACCCTGTCACACAGATACTCTGTTTTTCATTTTCATGCATAATTCATTAACATATAGTGATCTTTATTTTCATTCTTTAATTTGACTGTTCCTCCCATGTTGTATGTTTAAAAGGTGACATGCTTTAGAACCAGGACAATCATTTGATTAGACAAAAAAATAATCATAATTGTAAACTAATTATATTCATGGATTCATATCCTGTGTGGTTGTGTTTAAAAGAGTGGCTGGTTATTTTAGTTATAGGTGTTCCTATTGTCAATGGAAAGTTACATGTAATGAAGAAAATTTCCTGGTACAATGGAAGATTCTTTAGAGCACTGAGCATCTGCTAATTCGATTTTTATCTGGGTAGGTGATACAAAGGGACTCCAGATCTCTAGAACAGTTTTTGCTGTGTTCTAAAGAATGTCCCAAGAACACTTTCTGGGTTTGATAAAATTGGTAGATGAGATACAATCCTCCCTATTCTAGATGTCAGAGTTAGAGAACCAGTTTTGACCATTGAGTCCGCAGTAGATATGTGTTGGTCCTCCAGAAGCATTGGGTTCTTTCCACTGCCTTGTCACACAGAATAGTTGGCTTCATATCCATAACTCATTCTGTTTGTTGGGACTGTGACAGTCTAGAAACTACACCTGTTAGTTGCTGGACTAATCTACGTGCTTTGAATTGTTAGTCTGTCTAGTAGATACTGGTTTTATCTTCTGGCCATGCCTTGGAGGCTTGGGTTTTTTCCTTTTTTTCTTAGCCTTTCCTTAACGCACTGTACTACTTCAGAGTATGCAGCTTTAGTTCTCTCTTCTGTGGGAAATACTCTTAAAATGTTGTTCAAGAACCTCCCCACTTCCAAATGTTTGCAGTGTGCACACACTCCACAGCAGTGATTCCATCCCCAAATGTTTGCACATATTCCATATCAGTGATAGCCCCTTGCTGTTTGTAATACCCCACAGGACTTCTTGCCAGTGAACTACCAATGGTTCTTATTTCTATGCAGTCTGGTAGATAGAGCAGCTTTGCTTCTTGACAGTATTAGGTTTTTGATGTTTTTTATGAGACCAGTTCCTGGGGTAGATAATGTCCAGCTCAGTACATCCCAGCCCTCAAAAAGGAAAGGCTGCTTTCCACATGTGGAAGGACCAACTGTTTTGACTAATTCCCTGGGAATTGTCTTGTAGCTCTGTTCACCAAGGCAGTAATCCATGAGGCTGTTTTGCATATGCTGTTGGTCCCCTCACACTACAGAGATAACTTTTGGGAGTAGCAGTATGCTTTGGCTGGGCTGCTGCTGCAGGATTGTTGGTGTGTTTCAGGTCTTCTGAGGTGTAGGCTCTGCTATTCATTTGGCATCTGTCAGGCTAGTTGCTACATGGGCTGACCATCCATAAAGTTGCCTTAAAAGCAGAATCCAGATTTTCAGAAGTGGAAGCTGTACTTCCTTTTCAAGCAAGTAAGCAAAATCAGATGAGCTCTCATTTTACTAGCCTATGCTCCACATGAAGCAAACCTTAGCCTGCCACCTTCAGCTCTTAAAGCCCCTTGGAAGATCAAGCTGCACTTACTGGAGTTTTTTCTGTGTTGTAGCTAGTTTCTTTATAACCTGTTAGTAACATCTCCTTCACCTGTTGTTTTTGCTGTTCAGGTGCTGCTGTTAGCAATGATCTGACCACCTCTGTCATTGTATTTCAGCACACTCAGCTGACATGTGACTGCTAAATATGACTGTGACAAGTGCTGACAACAGCAGCAAGTAGAAGGGAGGCAAAGAGTATTTTGTATTTTTCTGACCATGAAAATATGTGTGTGCATCAGAGGTGAAGAATAGGGATGTCTTTATGGGAGTGTGGGGACCTGAAACTTCTAACAACTGTTAGAGATATTAAATGGGAGTGTGATACTGAACTGCTGGGATGGGAATATGGTGAAAAGACAACTTTTTTCCACTGGACCTCAGTTTTTTGTTAAGTTGTTTTTCTGGGAAATGGCTTGTTTCTCTGGCAGCCTTCCTTACTGTTCTTACTTAACAACCACCATAGAAAGAATGATTTTAAATCCAATACTACCTTACTCATAAAAGTATGATGCACTTCAATGAAATGGTATTTGATTGAATATTTGATCAAAACAAAACTATTTCCCAAGCAGATTGCTTTTTCAATTGGGCTCAGAGCAACATCAGACAAAATGACAGTACCTACATCACTGGAATTGGAAATGCGTTCTCCTCGGTTCCTAAGGCAGCTTCAGAGGAAGTGGCAGTTCCCATATCATTTTGCTTGGAAACCATTTTATATCCACCCCCACCAAACTTGTATGCAGGATTTCTACAGTTACTTAAGGATTTTTCTACTAGGTGCTTTTAAAAGGAAAAAAGCTTATCTGGCTAATTGCCTGTTAATTCATAAAGATACGGTGTCCTTGGGGAAGTAGTGAGATCTCTGGATTGCAGAGTATCAATCCCTGTTTAGAAACAGTTAGGTTTGTGCTTTGGTCAGTGGGCAGCTGACACTCTCCAGTGCAGATGGCTGATAGGTAAGAGCTTGTCATTTTTGCTGTCTGATTAGAAATACAACAGCAAGGGGACACGCCTGTTAGATTGAGTGATTGGAGAAATGTTAATACATTCTGTTAGTATTTAATCACCACGCTTCCACTTTTTTCATGTAGCTCTTTTTTGGTGAAGATTTGCGTGGTACCTTTGCAGCTCAGTAGACTCGGGTTTACTGTCTCCACACTTCCAGTCCTGTGTGGGGAGATAATTGGGGTCTGATTTGCACAGCAGCATTCATACAGGTTTGCCCGAGTAAGAACTGAGCAGCTTCTCCATGATACCCTAACACTTGAACTGCATGTAAAGGAAAAGTATTTGCCACTTTAGCTTGTATTTAATACTTATTTGACAAAATATTGCTGGTTCTGTTTCTAATAGGAAAGAGAAACTCTTCAGAAACAGCTGGATGAGGCAAACAGAGAAGCACAAAAATATCGTCAGCAGCTTCTAAAGAAGGAACAAGAAGCAGAGGCCTATCGGCAGAAGTTAGAGGCAATGAACCGCCTCCAGACTAATAAAGAAGCTGTTTAATAAAAAATGAACACACTGCAAAGCCTGTTACTTTCAAAAACCTGCAGTACAATCTTGAACTGTACACTGTATAGGTACAGCCATGGAATTTCATGCTAGAGAAGATGCTACAAGTTGATAACTGGACTTAAGCCGTGAGCTCTGATTAATTTCTTGTAACATAAAAACTCTGAATTTAGAAATTGTGAAAAGTATTTAAAATTAAATACTGTAAATAGTTGGTTTTTTTACAGTTTCAAAATGAGTTGATAAATCTTTTTGAAGGGATCCAGAAACATGAAAAGCCAATGTTTTTGTGAAATTTTTGATTTTAGTATGAATCTAACTTCTGAAAAACAGAACAGTTTTAAGGGTGATGTTGATTTAAGCTGACAATTTGAAATTTGATTATGAAACAAAATTAATTAACAGTTATTTCTACATGATAACAACTCAACTTCTCTGAATAAGACATTTCCGGATGGAAATCTTTGTACAGCTTTAAGTAGTTGTCTCAGATTCTCTGAAAACCATTTTTGGTTTTTTTTTTATTTTAGGTGGTGAAATTTTTATATTTAATTTCAGATATATCCAAGTAGAATTACATGTATATGAAGCTAATATTTTTTAAACTTTTCAGTTTGTACATATGCTGCATGTTTTTATAATTTCTACACATACATCTTGCATAGGTATTTTTCAGCAAAGATGAGAAAAATTATGAGAAAAATGTTTAGCCTATAGGTCATTTCAAGTAAGCTAGCAGCCAGTTTTATTGTGGATGGTATATTTCTTGGAAGAATGTAATTTGTAATTAAGAAGAACAAGACAGTATCTTAATTTACATATTAAGAGGCAAAATTTGATAGTGGAGGCATTGAAACTTCGTGTGTCTTACAATTTTCCTGTACAAACATTAAAGTTCAGCAATGAATAGAAAAGAACGTCTCCACTGGAACACAAATAGGAGCTATTTTAGAATATCCCTATTGATCTCTCTTCCCCAATAGCCTTGAAATTACTTCAGTGATCCATTTTTTTTAACGGACTTTTGCATTTTAATTACGCACTTGGACAAGTAATTTTTTTATGTTGTAGTGATGCTCTTCCTACCCAGCATCATTGTTCCTCACTGTGATACTGTGTTTGTGTGTCTGTGCAGTGATCTATTATGCTTAAAATTTATATGGCACGTTACATCTTCAGAGCATTGTAAAATCTTTTAAAGAACCCTTACTGCACTGCCTGAGGCAGGTAAGTGAGAGTTATTGTCTCAATTTTATAACTGGTTTAAGTGCAACACGAGGGACTGTTAAATGACTGGCTTAACACTGCGTGAACCTGTGGTCACCTGGGAATGGATCTCAGGAGTTCCTGGCTTCTAGTCCTGTGCTTAGACTGAGCTGCCTTAAGATTGTTCAGTGCTGTGTTACATTAAATTTTGAACTACTGTGCAGATCCGTTTTTTGTAAGATAAAACTCTTTGTGCTTTGCTTTGTCGTTTCATGTTCACTGCTTTTATGGAATTGTTTATATAAACTTAAGTAAAAAGTCTGGTTTATCTATACTGTACACGGAAGAATTACCCTTAAAACTGTACTCTGGCCTACTTTTTCTATTTTACAATTAAATATCTTTTCCACATACATATAGTGTAGAATTGATTCAATTGGTTTGTGTGTGACTGAAATGGCCAAAGCTGTTCTGTGTTAACTGGAAAAGCACGAAAAACCAGTTTTGGGTATAGAATGGCCTTAAATGGTAGGAGGGAGGAATGGGGAAAGAATTGCATTGTACTGTACCAGGCTTTGTCAAACTGGTCAAAATTTGACTTAGGTTTATAGATTTGGCTGTTAGGAAAAATTCTAAATGTCTTCATATTGTTATATGGTAAATTTGATTTTGATTAGCAAATTCGATCTAAAAATAACCAAAAGATAAAAATGAGAAATCGGTGGTGGTGGTTTTTAGAAGAATTATTTTCATGGGCATCATCATGCTAGTACTAGGACTTGAAGCAAACCTTGTGCAATGGTTAACTGGAAATTGCTCTATTTTAGGGAATATTTCAGGAACTATCCATTGTGTCACTAGCAGATTAAGGAACCAGTTAGCCAAGGCAAAGGTGCTGTTTAGGCGTTGCTCCAATGAATTATTTTGTGATCAAAATCATGTTTGTGTCTTCACATCCCACAAATGTAACAACAGTGTAATCTCTGTGATTTCTTAATAATGATAAGAGTGGCAGTGTTTGAGTGGTGATAGTGGCAACGTTCACATCCAAGTGGAGAGTTTCCCACGGTTGTGACAGCAGATGTGGGCAGCAAACAATGAAATGAACCTTTTCTATTCATTCTGTTTCCTGTGAGCAAATATTCTATTCCTCATTGTCCATAACAAAACCCTTCTGAGTGCAGTGTAGCTATAACAAAACCTTATTTATCACCAGCAGTATTTACCCTACCTGTAATCCATTATCAGCTATTTTATTTTAGTTCTGAACAGGACCTGCTGTTTGTTCTCTTCTGCACAGAACAAGAGATCAACCCGATGAAACCGTCACCTTTGAGCTAAAACGTAGGGTGTATGTTATGTGAAATATTTGTTATATAGTTCAGCTCTGAAAACGTTATTAAAAATACTGCTCCTTATTTGCTGTTCCTGTTCCAAATTAAAAACAGAAACGGAGTTAGCTACCATCTGTTTCTTTGAACAGATGTCCATATATATTAGCATATTAATCACTTGTAATGAGCTAAAATCAGAGTTTTTGAGACTTTGGGCTCATTTGGAGTTGGTCCTGTGCTTGATGCCTGTCCCTTCTTAGCTTGTTCCCGTTTATGGGATCATTTACAGTACAGCCAAGAGATGTTCATAAATTCCTATTAAACATGTGGGCAGCTTGTTACTTTTTTCCTAATGTTTCCAGAGCAATATGAGATAAGAGATGAATATGCATATACTAGTTTTTTGCACTTCTCTCAATGCCTTTTTATCAATTTGGGTTCTTTTATTTCAGTATATTAATCTGATGTGTGTCAGTGCATCTTTCTCATGTCTATAAAACAGTTCCTTCTCAAGTATCTAATTGCAGCAGAAACTAGGAAAGGTTTCACACTGTTCTGTAGACAGTGTGCTGTGAGAAAAATGTAAAAACTTTCTAGAATTATGTAAGTGGTTGTGCTGCATTAGAGTACCTGGGGCAGAGAATCAAAGCTTCTCTGGCAGCCAGTTCTCTCCTGTGAGAGAACAGCAAAACTGCTGTCAGGTATCAGACACAGGATCTGCCTAGCCTGGCATCATCTCTCCAACAGGTCCAGCCCCAAGCAGGAGCCTAGGGTATGGCAAAAATAGGCAAGAATATATTGTATGGGAAATATTTTCTCTTTCTGGTGCTTAGTCCACAAGTCCTACCTCTCTCTTTTCCCAGGGCTGCCTGGTGCAGTGTAGAGCAAGTGAAGATGGATAAGGACTCAACATTGAGTAGTGTCAGATTGTGCTGCCAGAGAGAGGTCAGGATGTGTTTTCAGGTCCTAAAACTGGAACAAGAGGCAATCTATAAGGCTATTCTTTCAAACTAAGAACAATCCAGGTGAAGGACTTGGAGGAATTCTGGAGAGACAAGACTAAATCCCAGTGCTTATGCATATCACATGGGACAAAAGAAAGCACAGTGAGGGAAAATGTGCATTTTTACAGCTCAGTGGTCTAGGCTGAAATCCATGGAGGAACATCACCCTGCTTAGTGTAACCTGCTGTGATCTGAAGGGCAGAAAATCCACAAAGAGGATCATTGCTGCTTCACATTGTAGTTCTGGAACTGGCAATAACTCTGAAGCCTTTCCTTCTAGCAGCATGGGACTGACAGCATAAGGACTGAGGACTTGTGGGGATGTAGGTATACGAAGCAGTTCTCAGGAAAAGTCCCTGTCTCCCTTGTCAAATTTGTTCTGTGCTGGTACCTTGTTTTCATGGCTACTGCTAGCAAAGTAGCTGGGTGTGCTGGTATAACATCTGCTAGCTTTTATTCGGTTTTGAAAGCTCCTGAGTTTTTTCTCTCCCACAAGTCTCATGTTAATGTGCCTTATATTCATTGTATGGATTACTGTGAGACTTCTGAAAGATTGATTGAAAATGGGAAAGTGCAGAGGCAGCTCCTCTTAGTGATACACTATCTTACACATCAAAAGGGCACAGATGAGAACATGAGAGATTGTAAAAACCCTCCATTGGGAGGAGTTAGATAAACACTCACCAATAACCTGCCTGTTAAACCTTTTCCAGAATGTGTGAGTCTGAGAGATAAAGGGAGCTATAAAGGGAGAAGCAGCTGACAGGGCACCAGACCAAACTGACCACAGCTCCCAAAAGGTTGTGGGCCAGGTTTGAAGAGGTGCATTCCTAAGGAATCAGTATGGAGCCTGAGGAGTACAGACAGAGAGGTGAGTGATCCGTGGCTCTTGCAAATAGGTAACATTTGCTCGTGGAGATCAATTGTTGTAGGGCTATGAGTGACACCCAAAATTAGGATGGGCTATACTCTTTTATTTGTGCACTTGTCCTTGAGACTTGGATCTGCTGAGGCTGAGGCGAAAATGTGTCCTAGGGTTTAGTTTAAATTAATGGATTTAGAGTCTGTGGGTAACAGCCTTTTTGGTTTTACATCTAAGATGCTGTGAGAAAGCTGCAAAACTGTAATTCTGAATAAACTTGTGCTAAGGGGTTATGCACAGTAACTCTTCACTGGCTGACACCCTGAGACTGCAGTGATACTTGGACAGTTCTGGAGATGGAGAGCCAACTTGGGTTCCAGGGCTGCAGGAGATTGCCTTAAAAAGTGGAGAAAGGGTGTGGAGATATGCAGCTGATTTCAGAGGATACAAAAGAGGGTTTGCTATAATGACAAGGAAGTGTAGGACCTTATGAAAATTTAATTCCTGTGAAATGCAGCTTCAGTTAATTTGTAGGCAAGAAAATCTAACCTTTCAGTAACCAAACAAAGTGTGCTTTTACCATGATTGTGTTTTAAAGGTACACTTGAACTATTCAATGATGTGACCCTGTTTTAGAACATTGTTAGATGTGACAAGTAGGGTGTAGGAGGGAGGAGCTGGGAACAGTATTCCAGTGCTATTGGAATCTTTGTCCAGAGCTAAGGACAGATTGTGTGGAGTGCTGGTACTGCTAGTTAGTGTTTTCATGATTGAAACTGAAAACACTGGTTTGCGTCTTCCAGGGAAAGAGATGGTGGATTACATTTGCCAGTACCTGAGCAATGTGAGAGAGAGAAGGGTGACTCCTGATGTACAGCCAGGTTACATGAGAGCCCAGCTGCCAGACTCTGCCCCAATGGACCCAGACAGCTGGGACAACATCTTTGGAGATATAGAGAAGATTATTATGCCAGGGGTAAGAAATAAAGTATATCATGACGGGAAAAAGCCATTATTACCTGGGGTGAGCACCAAATCCTGGGAATGCACAGGTTCTGCAGAACCTGGTTCTAAATAAGTAAAGTACCCAAAAATGTAACATAAATCTTGTAGATGTTATGTCCACATTGTGTTCCTAACTGTAATTTTAGGGGTTAGATTGCGAGTGTATTTTTTAACTACTTTATAGTAGTTAAAACTCATATTTGCTTATAGGGAAACAAATTCAGCAGTATGAGAAAATCAGTAGCCTGCTGAACCATAAAAATCTTCATTTCAGAGTTGTGAAAACTTGGCACAGCAAGGTGAAACAACTCTTGCCCAACATCATGTACATACAAGGCTTGTCTCCAGCACTTTGAATGTAAATGTCTACTTCCTCTTGTACATAAATACTGCAGATTCTGCTAAGAGAATTCATACCCTTACCAAATTGCATGTTTTATGTAAGAAGCTTTTTCAAAGTCCGTTCTCAGATTTTTTTAGAAATGTTTGCAGAAACTTGATCTGACGTAGGAGAGACAATCAGATTACATGTACTTGTGGTGGTGTCCCACACACAAGCTCCTTCAGATGTGTAGAAGGGTTTATATAGTTCTAAATTGCTGTGTGTAGCTAAAGGCAAGTTGTTTGACAAAATGAGCAACTTTGTTGCAAGGATTCCCTTTATAAAGATAAATATTTTGATAAATCTTTCTGACTCTAGTCTTTCAAACTTGGCACAACATCCTTTCCTGTTCAGAATCTATGCCTGTTTAATTCAGATAAATGCTTTTGCTGTTATTTGCAATTTATCTGTTAATAATGCAGTGTTATCATCTGCTACTGCTGCCCCCTTGTTGATATTATCTCTGCAGCTCTCTGCTAGCAGATGTATAGTTGCACATATTATGTTGCTGTAATCCTTTTCTCTCTAAACAGATACTAACACTATTCATGTAAAGTTTTGTGACATTTTCAGACTTAACTTCTACATAATTCTGTTCTAGGTAGTCCATTGGCAAAGTCCCCACATGCATGCCTACTTTCCAGCTCTAACTTCCTGGCCTTCACTCCTTGGAGATATGTTGGCTGACGCAATTAACTGCTTGGGATTCACATGGGTAAATTTTTGGGGGCTATTTTAGACATTTCTCTCCTGGGTATAATATGCAGGAGCAGGTCATAGTCATTCTTTCTTGTTCTCTGAGTCAATATAATTATTTGTTTTAATCAACTGTAACGTTGTTGCATAAATGAAAATTGTCACTTAAAAAGAAACAACCCAAAAGAACATAAAAGAACAAGCATTACCTAGTAGTAAGAGGTGAATGAAGAAAATATACTAGAAATGTCTGTTTTCAAATTCTTTGCATATCTCACTGTGAGCATTGTTCCTTGTCATCTAGCCTCAGTGCCAAGACTGTTACAGAAGCAGTGTAAGCAATAGAGCACCCACCATCCATGACTGCAGGCTAGATTGGGCTCCATTCCAGTTTTCCTGCTCCTTTGAGAGAGCACACTTCCTATTTTTTCTCTTCTGAAAATAATTGTTCAGTGGCCTGGGCCAGAATATCTGTGTATTTTGTATCCTCCTGCAGCAGCTACAGAGCACTGCTTGCTTATGACTCTGCACACCACAGTAGTTTCTGAAGCCAGCGTTTTCCCCAGCGCCAAAACTGCCCAGATTTTTAGATGTGTGTCTCTGTGTAAGAAAGTAGAAGCTGATAAACCTATAAGAAATTGGTGGGTGTGGTCTCACACATGCAGCTGTATCAGATAAGCTCGTTTCCTCTCTTAGCTCTCAGCTGGATGAGGGGTCAGTGCTCAGGGTGAAATACAGCCTGATTCTCCTTTAAAATTTTTTTTCTAGGCCTCCAGCCCAGCCTGTACAGAACTGGAAATGAATGTGATGGATTGGTTGGCTAAAATGCTGGGCCTTCCAGCTAAATTCCTGCACCACCATCCTGACAGTGTGGGTGGAGGAGTATTACAGGTAGGGGAGATTAGACATGGCCTCATCAACATTTTGTTTTCAAGTGAATTTCTCTCTGGGTGATAGTTTTCCTGGGAAGAAAACCAACAAAATTTTCTATATGGGGCTGAATCCAAATTTGCTATTATTTTCCCTAATTTTAGTATTAAATAGGGAAGATTATAGAATAGAAACTGCTATTGCTTTCAGTGCTGTGTTATGGACAAACAGCAGGTCTTTTTAAGGATAAATGAATCAGATTTTATTTCTTCAATATTTCACATCACCAAATTTTGCACTAAAGTGATTCTTACATAATTAGAGAAGGAATCCTTGTCTCTATCCTTCTGCCACAGTCTTTAGCCACACAAGAAGTTATTTTTCCTTTTTCTCATGTCTACTTTTTGTCTCTGAGAGGTGCAAGATCAAGGCCTGAACTGTTACCTCCTTCCAGAAGGCATAAGAAAGAGTTCCCTTGAATCAGTGATGCATCTTTGTTATTATAAGGAGCTTTGATCATGTTTGTAATTTTATGGGAAATACTATGTTTTATCTGTAGAACAAAAGGAAAATGTGGTTTATTTACTCCCCAGAACTCGGTGCTGCATGTTAAAATATACAGCAGTTAAAAGGCTTTGTTTTGTGTTGCTGGCCCAGAGAGCTGCTCATCAGCTAATGACTCTCCACTGCGTCAGAGAAAAGCAGGAGTGGGAACAAAAGAGGGCATGGGCGGCTGGGCACTTCACTGATTTCAGCAGATCCCTGGCAAGACAGCAATGAAGTAGCGGTTTCAGTAAATGAGCAATGTCTTTGCAGAGCACTGTGAGTGAATCAACCTTGGTTGCACTGCTGGCAGCAAGGAAGAACAAAATTCTGGAGATGAAGGTTTCTGAGCCAGACACTGATGAGTCCTCGCTCAATTCTCGCCTCATCGCTTATGCATCTGATCAAGTAGGTTCTTTCGGTTCCAAGGAAAACAAATTGCTTCTGTTGTCTCCCTCAGCCTTTGCCGTGTGAAGTCGCATTTCTGCTCAACACAGGAATGCCTCACAAGCACGGACCAGTTCCCTTACTGCTGCTTTCTGCAGATGGGGAAACGAAATCAGTGTGAGGCGAGGTTTTTAGGGTTTGGCAGCCCTCAAGAGATTGTTTCACATGACTGATTTCTGCACTTCCTTCCTGATTTTCACAAAGCCTTACTCCAGGAACTAGGTGCTGATCTCATGCTGCTTCATCTTGTGTTTCTTCCCAGCCTCATTCCCCTCAGAGACAGGCATGCTCCAGGCATTGTCACCTAAATGCTGCTCCTGGTTGTGGGCTCCACTGTTGGCTTTTGCCAGCAGACTTGTTCTGTCCTTGGCTTCCTGAACTAAGCAATTATATTCCCCTGGGAAGACTGCCGCAGGAGAGACACTCATGCTAATTCTCTCTTAGTATAACTAAAAGGGCTGTATCTTGTAAGGTGTTTTGCTCTATCCAGAAGTAAACACACTTCAGAGGATTTATCTTCTTATGGCAGGGAGGAGGGAATAAACTGAGGTTGATTTATTTCTAGAGACTCCTTTAAGAGCTGAGTTTTGATAAATGGTCCTCCAAACCCAAGATGAGGATGCCTGTTATTATATTTTAGAAACCAGTACTCAAGTAAATGAAGCATTCTTTGGAATTACAGCATACTATTTCTTATAGTTACTCACAAAGAAGATGCTTTCAGACTTGTATTAATATGGATTACAATAAGGTTGTTATCTCTGTATTTCTTGCCACCACTGTCTTTCATAAGGCCATAACTTACCACAGCTGTTCAGCCTCAGAGCTTGAGTTCTTACTGTTTTTCTTATTTTAAAGGCACATTCCTCTGTAGAAAAGGCTGGCTTGATTTCTCTTGTGAAGATAAAATTTCTGCCTGTGGATGAGAACTTTTCCCTCAGAGGTGAAACTTTGAAGAAAGCCATTGCAGAAGACAGAAAGAAAGGCCTAGTACCAGTCTTTGTATGTTCAACTTTCTGGTTGCTGGTATTGACATAATGTTATATTCTTAATGTCAACATGAAATTACATACAAAAAATTTAAAATACATTAGCTGAAGGTTGAAATGTATACAAGATTTTCTATTTTATTAAATAAAAAATGTTAATGTTTTGACTGTCTGCAATAAACTGCCCACTTTTAAAGTGCTGCATTCATGTATTAAAAGAAACCAAATCCATTAAAATAGGTTTGGTTTTTTCCTAGGTTTGCGCAACTTTGGGTACAACTGGTGTCTGTGCTTTTGACAATCTCTCAGAACTGGGTCCAGTTTGTAAGTGTCTTTTTTTTTTTTTCCCTGATTTTGAGCTATGAAAGTATCTAGAAGATGCTCTTAGACTTTTTCATGCCAAAACCAAGGAGAGCTGAGTTTTTCAGACATGTCTCAGGGATGGCTGAAGTCAATACAAGACTGCAGTGATTTCTGTAAGATTTAGATTAGGATGCTAAAATACATTCTGTTTGAGATGGATGAAATTTGCCAACTGATAAATCTTTAATGGGGTTATTCAGGAAATACAGACTGTGTGGTACTGTTGTAGGATGGATACATTAATATTTAATCTAGCAAAGGAGTTTTGAAGGTAGTTTCTGGTAGGACATCCTCTGGAGAAAATCAACCAGTTTCATAGGTGAATTTGACATGACTGCAAATTCTATTCCAGCATAAATTCTGACCAGTAGCTGCTGAAGACCTGAGGAGCTTTTTCTTATGGGTCAACTTGTGGCTTCTATTTCTTGGTCCTTTTTTGCTTGCCACTATGTTTTTCTTTTGGCTTTGTGCAGCTGAGTGGAACTGGGGAATTTCACTTAGTGAAAGAGCAGGTGAGAGAAATCAAGTGTTAAAAAGACTCACTCACATGAAATATAGAATAGTGAATTTTGTTATAGAGTTTCAGTTACCTGTTTTCAGCATTATCCTATATTTTGGCTTTATGGATCTACACCTTTAGAATAAAACTAGGTTGTCAATTGCTTGTCTGCCTTCTCCAAAACACTGCACCTGGTTTGCAGAGAGGAGAGATTAGCATGCACTTTGATTCCCTATATCCCTTGCATAACAACAATGTCAATTCCAACAGGTGATGCTGAGGGACTCTGGCTTCATATTGATGCTGCATATGCAGGAACAGCATTTGTATGTCCTGAATTTCGATTGTTTTTGGATGGAATTGAATATGCAGATTCCTTTACTTTTAATCCTTCTAAGTGGATGATGGTCCATTTTGACTGCACTGGATTTTGGTGAGTATAGTCAAAGCACAAACAACACTAAAAGGATAATGTGCAAATTGCAAAGTTTTTCTCTGCACTTCTTTTGCTAAATCTAGTTCCTTCTACAATTGATAGGGTTAAAGATAAATACAAGTTACATCAAACCTTCAGTGTTAACCCTGTCTACCTCAGACATGCCAATTCAGGAGCTGCAATTGACTTCATGGTAAGTTATTATTTAAGTTGATATTTTATATTGCCTATAAAATTTTCAGACAGACTGTGCAATTCGTCTCACATTCTGGAGTATGCTTATCTTATAGCTGGTGTTACTACGTAAGCCAAATTATACTGAAATCCTAATGCAGAGAAAATAGCAAAACTTTGTAGTAAGCCATGGTTATGAAGATTAATTATTAAATTGCTTTCAGATTTAAGTATTTAAAATTTTTACACAGATGGAGATCCAGCCTTGCCTTTCTAATGCAAAGGGTAATTTCTGTGTATTGTGTTGCTGCAGTAATTCCTACTGATGCCATTTTGGCTGAATTCTTGTATCTCTGATATGTAATAAAAGAGAGAAAGGAGTAAGCAATGGAAAAGCCATGCTCTGAAACAGCAGGAGAATGAATTACATTTTTTCTTCAGATGAAGGTATTCATAGGAGACCTGAGAGGCATTTCACTGCAGATACATCTTACAGCAGATTTCAGTATACAGTAATACAAAGGAATATTCACTGCCAATTATTTCTGCTATGATCTCACCCTAGTCCTGAAAAGATAATTGTTTTCTTGAAATCAATAGTGCTTTTCACTGGAGTGGAGAGAGGGAGTGATGGAAAGAAAGATACCGAGTCCCTCTTGTGGTTAAATTGGATCCTGCACGTGATTGTGCAGCTTCCCTAAAATGTTCCTTTACATGTTTTCTCACTCTTTTCCTTGGAGTAGATGTTACTGTGTCTGGAACTGTCTACTGCAGTATCAAATCTTGCTTGGGAAAATGTTCAGGAAATTACAGGAGCTCAAGTGAGCACCTGTCAGTCCTAAAGTGTAAATGGCCACATCTTAAATTGTGATCATGCTCTTAAATGCAAAAAGTTGTTGTTATAAGCTGGTAATCAATTTAAAATTCTAAGCATATCTAAGCCATGAATTAAAGGGAATAGCCAAAATCTTATTTTTGCAAATAATTGAAAAATATGGGGGCACAGTGTTTCTTTGATGGCTCTTTCCTAGGCTTAGCAGATTTTCAGTAATATGACACTATTCATGTCAAGAGAGGTTTCTGACCTGAGTTGGAAGCAGGAGATGTAGCAGTGGAAGGGGAACTCTCCTCTCTGTTGTTTCTGCACTCACTGATGCACTGTTGTGTTGTCACAGCACTGGCAAATTCCACTGAGTCGTCGATTTCGTTCTTTGAAGCTGTGGTTTGTGCTTCGTTCATTTGGGGTGAAGAAGCTTCAAGCTCATGTCCGACAGGTGTGTGAATTAGCAGTGTGTTATGATGTTCAGTTCTTGGTAGGTGAGATTAGTAAACTCAGAGATGCAGAGATGGGTAACAGAAATCCTCTCACACGCAAAGCTTGCATGTGAATTCTAAATGCTTGCTGGTTTTACTCTAAGATAATCTGTAAAGACTGACTGTTTAGACAAAACATTTCCCATCACCTTCTTGACAGCACTGGACAGTAGAAAGGGACTTGGTCAGTCCCTACCTTCTGCACTTTATTGAGCCATAATCTGGAGAAGCTTTCTTTGAGGTCAAGTGGCAGCTGTTTGGGAGGCAGGCTGTGATAAATAGCTGAACCATCACTATTAAAATGTACAGGCTGAAGTCTCTGATGGAGTGTAAATACAAGGGGTCACATTGTGGATCAATGTTGCTGCAAAAGGACTCTAAGAGGGCACATTCTGTTTTCAAACCTCCTTCTAGAAAATCCCCATGTATAGGCCAGTTACTCATGTTCATTGTCAAGGATTTGGGCAAATAGAGAGAGACTTGAAAATTCTTAGCTTTAATGTAATTTTTCTGTTTGCTCTTATTCATGCATTGGAATTATGTGTTTCAGTAAGGAAAGGAATTCCTTTTAACTCCCCAGTTTAGCATCTTACAGTGGGTTTATGACAAACAAATAGATACCTTTTTTTTTTCCTTAATTATAGGGTACTGAAACAGCCAAATTCTTTGAATCCTTGGTTAAAAGTGACCCACTCTTTGAAATTCCTGCCAAGAGACATCTTGGACTGGTTGTATTTCGTCTAAAGGTAAAGATTGGCCCTTTTGCACGTCTCTTTGAAATGAACTGACCACAGCTCATCTCTCCCCAGACATTTATAATTGTGAATATACGTCCGCCTAAGAATTTGTGATTGCAATTCTTAGATATGTTTGGATGTCACTGGAAATTCTAACTATAGTATTTTTTTTTATTATTCATATTTAAAACAGGGTCCCAACTGGCTGACAGAAAAACTCTTGAAAGAACTAAGCAGTTCTGGCAGGCTCTTCCTCATTCCAGCAACCATCCATGACAAGTTCATCATTCGCTTTACCGTGACCTCTCAGTTCACTACCAGGGAGGATATTCTGCAGGACTGGAGCATCATTCAACACACTGCAGCCCAAGTCATTAGCCAGAATTATGGGTTACACTGTATCAATTCTGGTGATGGGGCAGGAATCCCCGCTACAATTGTTCAGCCTACTTCTGATGCCATTAGTGATATTCCTCAGCTTTATTTAGGCGGAGGGAAATACAAAACACCTTCCAGAAAACCAGTAGTTCAGCCTAAGAAATTATCAGGAAGTCCCAGTACGTGTGTGATTAGTCAGCAGGTGAAAGGGCAGGAGGATCCTCTGGATGACTGTTTTCCAGAAGATGTCCAAGATGTTACCAAACATAAGTTAACCTCTTTTTTATTCAGTTATTTATCTATTCAAGGCAAGAAAAAGACAGCGCGTTCCCTTAGCTGCACCAGCGTGCCAGTGCCTGGTAATCTGGAGCAATGTAACCCCAAAGCAGCAACCACTGACAAGGAGCCTCGTGCAAATGCCAGAGCTCTTTCCAGGCTGCCTGAAGACATGATGATGTTCAAAAAAGGTGCCTTCAAAAAACTAATTAAATTCTACAGTGTCCCAAGCTTTCCAGAGTGTAGCATTCAGTGTGGCCTTCAGCTGCCTTGTTGTCCTCTGCAGGCCATTGTTTAACAAGTAAGAGAGCTTGGTCCTTAGAAAGAGAACCAAAGTTTGCTTATTCACATGCAATACATGTTCTTTTGTTCAAAATGTAAGCTGTGGCAATGACCACTGAGAAAATGCCTGTGCTTTTACTGGTGAAAACCTCCTGTATTTATAGATTAAAATGTCAAATAAATCTTGTCGGCCTATAACATGAAACTTTCTGTTTTGTAGACTGTGGTAAAGAAAATGCCAGTTTCTACCTTACCAGTCCTGGTAATGGACAGTTTCCAGCTGGTAGGCTGGAACCACTTTGACAAAGTATGCTGGCCCCAGGAGGGGATAAAGAATTTAGGTCTCTATTTGCATCACTCGTTTTTGTGGTGATTTTTTTTGTTTGTTTGTTTGGTGGTGTTTTGTTCTTGTTTTTTTTTTGTTTTTTTTTTTTTTTTTTTTTTTTTTTTTTTGTTGTCGTTGCTTTTTTTTTGTTTGGGTTTTTTTGGGGGCGAATGGGGGGTTTGTTGATAACTTGACCTAAACTCTCTAGACTGATACGAGGATCAATGTGTGCAGACAATGCCAACATCAGTTTTGAACTGTGCAAAAAGAAGGATGTAACCTCTCTTAAGAGATTTTGCTGCAGAAGGGCAATTTTCCCCAGAGTTTAACACAGCAGCCCTGCTTGTCCATCTGTTCTAATCAGCTAAGGGAGGCTTTGTGCAACCATGTTGCAAAACGGTTGCCCTTGCAAAGCACCTGTGGCCTTTCTCAGCATTACCTAACGTCTTTACATCACAAATGCATGAGGAAAGAGATGAAAAATTATATTTCCCTTTCTCTCATAACAGAGAGCTAAATGGGCATTATGGAAGAAAGGGTCTCTATAGAGCAAACAAATGTTTCACTACAAGAGAGCAGTGATTTATGTATAAAAAAATTGGGGGGAGAAAAATCTATTAAGGACAAATTAAAATTTTAGGAATAGTACAGTTGAGTCAGGAAGCATGGTGATTGCTAGGACTTTTATTTTGGGAAAGCAGTGCTAGATGCTTGCTGCTTTCCTTGTGGCTGTTTCCAGACACCTACAGTCACCTCATCTTTAAGGCAACACACTCAGACAGATGGATCTTCCCTCTGATCCAGAACAACTATTCCCAGGTTACATAAACAATTAGCCTGGTTAATGTCTAGACCCTTATACATCATCAGCTAAGCTCATCAGCTAAGATGGAGGTAGAGTTGGAGTAGTTCTGTTTCATTTAGACAATTGCATATTCACACTTTATTTCTGCTAAAAAAATCGATAACCACGTTTCATATCACTTTTAATAGTGCTATTAAATCTTTCTGTTTACACAATAAACCAATAAACACACAGTGAGGATGGCAGTGCCTTTATGCCTAGTCTTAGATGTTTAAATTTATAATCAACAGTAGGAAGCCTTGAGTCAGACACTTGTAATTTAAAAACATATCTAATGTGCTAGTGAGTAACAAAGGTGTGATAGAATTTTAGAAAATTATGGAAAGGCTCTTTTTTCCTCACTTCTTATCCTTTCCTCCACCTGTTTCTTTTATTATGTAATTTAATGTATTTTATTAGAGACTAAGAATCTTTTAAAATATATATTGGCCTCTTAACTTGGAATACTTCCTTGAAAGGATAAGACTTTTCTGTCAGCAACAGACAAGAATGTGTATTTATGCAGAATAAGTATGTTGGCTCTATGTCTTTCAGAAAATGCAGGGTAGAGGGCAATGCACTAGATGGTAAAGTCAAAGATGAGCATGGAATGCTGGAATTGCAAAACACTGTTTCAAGGAGTGATTCAAGAAAGAAATCTGAACCATTGAGCAAAGATAAATAATGTGCATAAATTGCAAGGTAACTGTGGACCTGATTCTCTGTCCTGGCTTATGGTTATCATAAGGTGCTACAAAGACTGATTGATCCCCTTTTCCTTACTAAATTCTAATTGCAGTTCTACCACTGTGACATTCATTCTGTGCAAAAATATTTTTGAAATGAAGGAGGAACTGATATAATTGCAGTGATCCAAACCATCTGTGAAGCACCAGTGAGTAGGTACCCGGTGCAGACAATAGCTTAAGTGCAAAGGGGGCACTCTTTAAACACTCACTTTCACCTGGGGATCACCTGGCTTGAGTTAGGATATTTTGGCTATAAAACCCCCAAAATTCACACTACCCAAAACACAGGTCCATAGGTTTCTAGAGAACTCCTTTTCAGTGTGCAGCTGAAGTGCTCACATAAGGCAGAATGCTCACATTTTAACAGAATGTCAGTTAATGCATGTTTCCCTATGCAAAAGAATGATTAATTGCAGCCAAAAGCTCCTTTGGTTTCCTTGAAAAAAGTTAATATTAGTATGCAGTGAGATTACAGACGTCATTAGGAAAGGTTTTTGTTTGGCTTCCCCCTTTTCCTTTATGGTCAGATTTTCAGCAAAATGTACCAAATATCCCCTGTTATTTAATTAGCAGACAACAAGAAAAGGTGTTTAACAATGCCTGTGGCACACTGCATAGCTTATGCAATTATCTAATGACCTGGCACCTTAGCACTAAACAACCCCCAATAAACTTTCACTAAGTAACTCTTTAATAAACTTCGAAATCCATATTTTAATGTAGAGATAAGTTACTTTAATGACATAAAAACTGTAATATTGAATACAGCATAGTTATTTCCTTAGTTACTCAGACAATCTTGAAGCAAACTCCGTGAATTTCACCCTTCTGATTGGACTCTGACTGGACCTAGTGACCAGGGCTCAGTGCTTCTTGGTGAAGTCTAAACATCCATTACTGGGAATAATGGCTTTTTCTTTCTTACTTTTTAAAAAATAATTATTTTAAATTTTATATTTTGCTATGTGCCACTAAGGGGACAAATTCCTTCCCTCTTGCTCAGCCTTGTGCTGCCCTTTTATGTCAAGTCTGATACTTTCCAGCACAAGGTGAGTGGGTTCAGATCATTGATCTGCCAGGAAACTGCTTCACTGCAGACTTTTTTTCCCCTGCTAGATGAATTCCCTTTGCTGCTAGGTGAGCCGTGGCCGGCTCTGATGCAGCGCCAGCCCTGGATGTCCAAGCAGGGGGGGCGGGAGCGGATCCCTGCAGTTTGGCAGCGCTCACACCTCCAGGGAGCTGCTGCAGTTGAAAGCCGAGCCGGTGGATCCAGCCCAGCCGGGGCTGCCTTTCCACCCTGCTCCCAGGAGCCGGCCTTAGAACTCACGGGACTGAATGAGGAGCTGCCGGGGGGGAAAATTAACTGATTCATGCCTAGGGTAAAATTGGACTATCGCTATTAACATTTGGCTAAATTAGAAGGGTTTTGCACTTCTGTAACAGAGTTACTGTTTCAAACTGGTACCTCGGGATTTTTTTAGAAAAAAAAAAAAATCAATGCTTCACTCCTGGAGATAGATGTTTTCCATTGTTCTCCAGCTACACGTTTCTCACAAAGGTTTTCAGCTCAAGGCTTTGCTGAGTTTGCCAAAAGGCAAAGATAACTTGCTGTGATCCACGAGATGTCACCAGAGAGTAACAAGTAACTGGAAGTTTGTGTTAAATTTGGATTCAGGCTGAATGTACAGTTAATTAAGAGAAAGGTATGTAGGAAGAGAGCGTGGGAAAGCCCAGCACTCCTCATGCTGCCTGACAGAGGATGCTCCAGGCTGCAGAATTTTCTGTGCAGATAGCCTCTTCTCTTTTTTTCTCTTTTGTTATGGTTCAACGGGAGCCTTCACTGTACTGCTACAAGTCAGAATGCACCATTCCAGTCAGCTCAAGGGACAATAATCATACCACAAAACAACACTTACCTAATTGCTGATGAACGGCAGAGAGATGGGACTCAGACTGGATGACTGGTGGCTTCAGTGAACCTGTGCAACAGGTCGGCTGGGTTTGTTCTTTCTTTGTTTGTTTCACCTGACCATTCCCAGGAACAAGCCCAGCTGGGTATTTTTCAGGATTGCTAAATTGAAGCCTTCAAGCTTCGTTTTTCAGTCGCAAATATCCTTCTGTCGCATTTCAAATTAATAGCTGCTACAATTTCTACTAAAGGTTTATTTGCAGATTTACCAGTTTTTCTCCAAGGTTTCAATCAGATGAGACAGGTTGACCTGATATAATTAATTAGTGCTGCCAAAAGAGATCATTCTGTTTCCCTGTCCTCCTTATGTGAACTTCTAGTTCCACCACTTCCCTTGCTCCAGCTCTAATACTCTTCTGACAGTTCAGTGATGGATTCAGCTCACTAAGCCAGCAAAAAAACTGTATTTTTGGGGTGAGTTCTCTGCTGAATCACTCAGTAGAACTGGTTGATTGATGAGTCATATTAGTACCAATACTAGGTACTAGTATTCAGGTTAATACAAAGGAAGGAATAAAGAAATAATAAGCAACTGCTTGATCTCCTTTCCCTACATGCCTACAGCTCAAATTCTTTTTCTGTTCCCTTCTCATCCAGGAAGGAGTGTATTAACCAAAATAATTTTTGTAAATGTAAGAACCAGGTTCATAGTCTGTGCAGAGATAAATCCCAAACCTATTCACAGCAGAGTTCAAGCCATTCCATTTTCTCCCTCTGTGCCTGGCAGAGGTTCAGGAGATAAAGGTCCGTGCATACATGCTCTGGCACTGCTGAAACTGTGCTTGCATCAGCAGTTAATTGGTATTTTTCCATATCTTTCCCCACTTCTGAGGGATGATGCTCACAAATCTGTAATGCATCAGGATTTCTAGTAGGTCAGCCAGGTGAGTTGACTCGCTGGTCCAGTTGCAGCTGATTTGATACCACTGGAATACTTCGCAATCACCAACCTTGAAAAAAGTCTCCTTCAAAAGGAGTGAGCCTCTCCTGTGACTAGAATTTCTAAGGAAGTCTTGTCTAGTGGATTACCCTGGACCTTCCTAAAATCTAGACATTTAGATGTTACAGGGTGCCTTTACTTTGCTGCATTCTGTTACAAGCTCTTTTATGTTCCCTTATGTTAATGACATTGCTTTTGAAAGACAAAATGGTGCAACATGGCTGGGAACAAACATGTCATGGCTCATTAGACAAGGCCATATAGACAGTCCAGATTTGTGTGTTACAAGTGGAGACATACAGGAGATTGGCTACACTCCACAGAAAATGAGAGGTGTGTGACTAGGGTGGCATAAAATGTCAATACCCATTACTATGTATGCATTTACTAGCTATGGATCTCAGCTACTCCATATCATGGCCTGTCATTTAGCCTGCTGGTCAGAGGAGGGTATCTTTGAAACCATGGTGCTTTCTAGGCTATTGAAGCTAAAATTCTTCAACTATTTTGTATTGAATGGTGAGCTTAGATTTAGCTCTCTGCTCTTTTATGACTGGCTAAAAAAATTCTAGGTGAAGCTGTCTGAGTCACAGTGACACTCACCTTTCTGTTGCAGAGGTGTTAGAAGCAACTGCTATGAAATTCTAGGGACAAAATTTTAATATTCTGCAGCGACATGTGAGAGATTCCTGGTGCTGGATGGTAACTAAATTCTTGGCACTGAGCCCATCCTCATCTTTCTTGGATAGACATAGCTGGGATTCATCAGAACAGATGTGCTCTGCAGGATCAGAGGAGGGAGCTGTCAAAGCTCAGGGATTATCTTCTCTGCTTGTAGAGAACCTCCTCAAGCAGACTTTCTCAATTCTCATTCATAAAGTTGAGAAAATGTTTCCATCCCATGAATAGATTTTGAATTCTGTTGGCTCATTACAGACACATAGCAAAGCTCCCTCCAGAGCTATGCCAGCAGAGTTAGCTCAGAGCTCAGTCAGCTGGGTTAGTACAGCTACCTCACTCATAGCAGGCTCTTTGCTCTCTCCTCTGCTGAGAACTTATCTGTCAAGAACAGGAGTGACCATGGGGACATGAAAGGGTAAGGATTAAACAGAAATCTTAGCTGAGAATTTAGAAGTACTCATTTCCACCAAATTTTGACTTTGCCATTTTTTTTTCATTTATGATGGAAGAGTAATTGACATCCGTGTGTCCAAATCCAGTGGTTTTTTTAACCACAAACTTAAGCTTGCCTCAGATTCAGCATAAAACTCCCCATGAATTTATTAAATCCTCTTAAGGAGAAACTCAAATCAAATCCTTGTAGAATTTGTTGCTATCCTATCATCAAGGCAGGATTATACTCAGCAAACTTTTCAAAGGCAGTGCAGTATGAGCAATGTTCACAGGTGCTGCCAACAACAGCATCAAATGACAGGCTGTGCTTACCAAAGAACAGTGTTTTCTTAGAAAGAGGGTGGGGGAAGAGGCTTTGCTCTTATTGCCTGGGCAGCAGCAAGCTAATAGACAAGCTCTGCCATCAGCTTTAGTGTAGGAGTACTTCAGCCTCTTTCACATGAATAAACCCCTTCAAATTACAAGGTCAGTAGTTTGCTTCCAGATGCCACTCACACAATGGTTAAAGGAGCCAGAATTTGTATAATGTGATACAGCTGCAATTCTAACTCTAGTGTGAGTGAGCAGAAAACTGAATGTAGTTGTTTTTTCAGAGGCACAGAAAAGCTATATTAACAATTTCTATAAATATTCCTCAAGAAAGATGTGAAGCAGTTTTCAAATTTTAAATGCTTATGTACAACGGGCTGTGTTGCAAGACCATAAATTTAAGATTAAAGAAATTTCAAATGTCCTAGAGCCATGAAGTTCACTTGGCAGCCCTGAGAGAAAGTATTGTCACAGTACTGACCCTAGAAAATGTTGGCAGATCGTGTTACTGTATACATGGAAATACTGGGCTGAAGGAAATCTATCCCACCAAGTGATGTGCCTCTTGCTGCATGAACCTCCAGCATTTTTTCAGTAGTCAGCACTGCACTGCCTCTGGAAATGACAGAGTGTAAAATGTCAGGGATTATGGCCACCAAATCCTTTGCCTTCATAGAACTTCATTCAGCTCTGTCACCATTCTATAATAGAAACGTGACGTCTAAAATTAAAACAGATATTTATATGTTTGCTGAAACTCATCTTTATACGCGCATGAAGTGCAGCTAATCAGAATGTCGATTTCTGCAAACTCAGGGAGGAAAAGAAATTAATTATTAAGTCAGTAATTTCTTTGATGTAACATAGTTTATGATTGGCCAGAAGGACAGTGGAAACTCTTATCTTCCTGAAATCAGGTGGATTCAGTCAACAAGAACTATTTAATTTGCTCAAAGTTCCAAACTTTTTTTTTACTACTTTTAAGCCAAAAATTTAGTTTAACAATTATGTCACCATAGCTCTGTCATTGTGTTTTCTATTTCATTGCAACTTCTGTCTCCTCACTGGCCGATGTACTGCCCTTCATGTTTATGCACCTCTACTCCCTGTACTGTTTCCTTGGCTCAGTTACTGAGCCTTACTTTGGGTGGGGCTACATAACTGTATTTCTCTATATCCTTTTAGTATTCCAGCTACTTGGTTCCCAAAAAAGGAGTTAAATGATTTCCTAAGTTATCAGACATGCTTGAAATCCAGTGCAATGCATATTAATATTGATATATTGAATTATACATGTAGAAATGCATTTTTTATTGCATTTTGCAGTTAATTTTTTAAGACCTTTTATCAAATAGATATGAAGAGCAACGTTTGCCTAAATAAAATAATGTAGTAAGAATTGCCTCATACCAACAGACTTACAGTCTTACAGAAATTTGATCTATTGCTACCTAAGTTTCCTGCAGAAAACATCTACAGAGGTCAACTACTTTCACCAAAGGAGATTTGATTTCTTAAAGACAAAGGAAGGTTTTGGTCTTGCTTCCAAGAACATGAGGTTACATGGCCACGGGTTGTGTATGTGCGTCTGTATGTGTCTGTTCTCTCCTTCCCCTCCCTGCAACTTGAAGCTGCTGGCTGCTTTCAGGCACATTTGGGAAAGGGTCATAGGTCTCAGTGGTATTAGGTTTCTAAGAGTTTCATGATAATAGCTAGCTGGATAGGAAGAAAGAGACCCCTTAAAGGCCCTCGCGAAAAGGGGCAGAGCTCTTAGATACCAGTGTATCCACATAATGGAGATTCCTTATAAATTCTCATCTGTGATTGCAGTAAATGTGAATGTAGTAAAATAAGTTTATGTTTATGATTTAGCATTTACCATATGAAATGTAAAAAAATATAGGAGATCAGTTTTCATCTTTCTTGTGCTCCATTGTGGCAGATTGTGTCCAGTCTGATGGACAATTTGGCATTAGCAAGTCACACAGGGAACACGTCCTGACAAGGAGGAACAGAAAATCTTCCAAGAAGTATCCAAAACTGGCATTTGGGGAAAACTACAGAATCCTTCAATAACTGTAAAAGATAGATAGGCAGAAGCCACGTGGAGTTTGTCAGGAAGTTTAAATAGGGTTTGGTGAAGCTGGGATTAGGGAGAAAGAATTTCCTACCATTTTATAAATGTAGCTTGTTTAGCTGGATACTTTTAATTATATCTTTTCAGTGTGAAGAATGATAAAGCAAAATTTATATTATTAAATTAAAATAGAAATATCTTTCAAAGTACTTTGACAACAGTACACTGCATTAGCTCCATAATAGGTCACAAGTTAAAAGTAAGATATTTTTAATTAGAAAAATTGTTTTAATTGTGTGTAACTATATTTTGGCTGTTTTTAGAGTTTCAGAGTTAACTACAAAATTATGAGCTTAAAGGAGGGGGGGAAAAAAAGTAATTTTAATTTTTTGAGGTGCATTTATTCTTTCCATTTGGAATAGTTCAGAATTTGAACTTCAGGAAGTTTGAAACTTGCTTTCTAAGAAGCATACTGCATTCTTTTGTGTTGTTTCTGATAGCTAACAGATAAGATTTGCTGGGCCAAATTCTCTTCTTGGGGGTGATAGTCTGTTGGAATTTAGCAAGCAGTATCCTTGACAAGACAGTAGAAGGAAGTCTCTTACATTTGTATTTTTGAGCAGATTAAGTTTCTGTAATTATTGTAAAAATGTTGAGTAGATGTAAATGTTAGGACCACCTCACACTGGATTTACTGATCTTTTTTTTATCAGTAATATAGCAGAAATACTGGTAAGAAAGGGCAAGCTGTTCCTTAGCCTTAAATATCATATCCAAAGTCACGTGTTGCTGTACCACACTACAAATCTAAACAACAATTGAGGACCTCAGTTATTGGGCAGATGGAAATTCACATCTAAGCAGTAGTAAAATCCATTGAGACTTGTGGTTCTCTAATAGAGATGTGTTAGAGACAAGATCGGTGAAGCTAAGACAAGATACTGTCCTAAAACATAGATGAGTTTATAACTTCAGTAACTCTGGTTTCATTGTCAAGGATGACTTCTCTCTACTATGTCTCCTGATGCTTTTTCTAGTTCTGTAGTTTTAAACTAGATTTTTACTACCTATTATCTTATTCTCTCACGCTGTTGAGCCAGAATGTTGCTTTTCAGTAGCTAGAACTACACTGTTTTAAATGCGTTACCTAGTTGTCAGAATAAGGTGGTTTTACATAAGCCATTCAAGGCACCTTGTGTCATTCAAAAATGATGGACAGACTATCACAAAACATGCATAGAGTCCCATTAAAAAAACCAAATCACAACTTGCTAGTTAATATTCGTAGGCCAAATCTCAGCAATAGCAATGTGAAGCTCTTCTGTCTCAAGTTAAAATTCCATACTAAGGTGAGGTTTGCAGAGGAAATATCTTTACTAGATCAGCACATAATTTTGAAATAATTGGCAAGCTTTTGGTTAGTGAGGTGAGCTTTCAAGGTGTTACAATAATTCTAGCAATTCTGTGTAATAAAACTAACCACGTGATCTTTATAAAAAGATTTTTGATCCGAAAAACTCCATGCCTGCTTAGACAGCCTCATGTTTACATAAACTTGTATTTGAATGAATGAACTTGGCTTTCTCTAAATTTGAATGATCATTATTGGTGTTGTGGTCCTTGATTTATGTCCCTATTAAAATGTACACTGCTAGATCAAGTCCTTCTTGTAGAAGCAGAGGAATAAAGAGCTGCCTACTATACAAAAAGCAAGAGGACTCTTGTTTTGATGCCAGAGAGGACTGTAAAGAATGACACTTTCACACACCACAAATGCAAATTAATGATGCCATATTGGATGTTAAGGAATACAAAGATGTAAGCAAAGAAACAATAAGTAACTGCTTAAGGAGACAAATGAGGGTTTTTTCCCAGTGATCCAGAAGATGGTCAACTGAAGACAGAAGTGTAGTGATACCTCTAGAGTGCATTGCAGATGGTTAGGGCAGCCTGGAGGTCAGGTGACTGCTATAAAGAGTGGGAGGAAAATGCTTTTTACCATGAGTACAGGCTTCATGGTCAGACTGCAAATGTGCTAGTTAGGAAAAGAATTCTGCTTTGATTGTACTTAGATGAAGATTGGCTTGTGTCCGTGAGGAGCTACCCCTAAAAAAAGGAAGAAAGAGACCTATGAGATATGGGAAATAATGTTTTTACAAAAAAAAAAAAAAAA
>VXBQ01000414.1:125521-173600 GCA_013400175.1 Phainopepla nitens | reverse complement strand
CGCGCAGATCGGGGCCCGGGGCTGGGGCTGAGGATGCTCCGCGGGGCGGGGTCCCCTGCGGCCCCTTCGCCGCGGCGCTCCGAGCCGTGACGGGAGGGTGCGGGACGGCCGCGGGCTGAGGTTCACCCAGCATCCTCCCGCCCCAGCCTGCCGGTGCCGTGTTCCGATCTCCTTACCCTTCTGAACGGAGTGTATCTTAAAAGGCAGAATTTCCTTTAAGCATCTGCCAGGCTGTGAATAAATTAGAATGGCTGTAACAAGCCACTTGTGTTTCTGTTAATACTCCAAATAACATACATTGCTCTGGGATTATAGTATTAAGGCATTTGTGGGCTGAGCCATAGCTTTTTGTCTTTTGTAAGGGAGCCATAATTTTTGTTCTATTTGTTTTAAGCTTCGAGGAGTCTTTACAGGATGGGTGCAGCGAACTTTCCAGAGCACCCAGGCAGCCGCGGCCTCCCAGAACACCTGTGCTGCTGATGATAAGGCCACAAGCCCTGTGCCCAAGGACTGTCTTGTTTGCTCATACAATGAATGGGATCCACTGGAAGAGGTCATTGTGGGACGAGCTGAAAATGCTTGTGTCCCACCTTTTTCTGTGGAGGTTAAGGTAAACAATGAAAACTCACCTTAAATAGAAAATGTGGAATTTAGATCTAGAATTGACTTATGCATTATAAAGCTTAAGGTGTGATGTTTTACTCTTGAGAGTTCTTCTTTCAAGGTAGTTGTTTACATCTGTGAAACTTTACAGCATAGCCATGTTTGTGAGGGACATGCTTTTCTTTGGACTTTCAACTGAATTAGCTGTTTTAACAGAAGTCACTAACAGAGACAACCTCTAATATATGCAATCTACTCTAGTAATGTAGCCCTGATGTTATCGAAGCACACACACAAACTTTTGAGATAGTTGGTTGGGCTGATGAAACTTTTATATGGCTTGAAGCTAAGTAGGGTTACCTACTTAGGTAAAGTATAGTTAAAAAAACCCTGTAGTTTTCTACTTAATAGTCTGATTGAGTTCAGTAGCTGTAGACCAACAGGACTCTTGTGTCAGACAGCATGAAGTAGTTTACAGAAACTCCTGTGTGCTACAGTAAATATTTTGTGGAAATATATAGTCCACTGTTTTTTCAGGATTTTAATGTGCCTAAAACTATGTCAGCAACCTAAATAAATCCATGATTCTTTGTTCTCTGGAATCTTGTATTTAAAACAGTAACACTCACATAGTGGGCTTGCTCCAGATTTTGTGCTCTTCACCTGGACTTTAAGGTTGCTGAGGTATGTGTGTTACCTGCATTTGAGGAAATGCTCTTGAATCTTTCTCTTTCATTGTTACAAATACAGCACTACCTGCAGGACAGCATGCAATCCATGGATATCACATCAAAATGAGCTGGCACACGGCTTCTGCCCAAGAGACCTCAGTAAAAATTTAAAGGATTTCCTGACAAAGTTGACCAGAAGACCTCAGTTAAAAAAATTTAAATTATCTGACATTGAAAGAATGGCAAACAAAGATACCGAAAATAAGTTTAAAGTGCTGGAAATTGTTGTTTAGGGGAAGTTTGAGATGTACTTGTATAGAAGACTTCTCTTCCCTTAGCTCTTTTTAGATTTTTATATATATATTTTTTTAGAATGTGTTATGTCTTTCAGAGACTACAAAGATAACCTAGCAGCTTCAGAGAAGGAGATGAATGAGGGTTAGCATTTCTAATATACAAGTGTATGTATATGCATTTATGTAAGACTGACATAATGAATGTACAGAAAGAGTAAGGAAAAACATTTTACATTGTAACATTAAATGAGGCAAAATTCAGTTTCTAAGCAGTGGGCAGGGGCTTGCTTTAGCACCAGAAAAAATATTTCAAGTGTCTAACTTGCTGAAATGTCATATACAGGTTTTACTACCTATTAAGCCATAACTACTCACATGAGGTCAGAGCTTCACTTTCTCTTATATGTGATATCAAAAGCTCAGTGAGGAATGTCAAAGTACCTATGAATTAGAGTTAAAGCAAGTCTTAAATTTGCTTTATGTCAATTGCCAAGTCCCCAACAGGTAATGGGAACAGAGCCAGTTGAGATATGGTTTCCTCTAATTTTCTCTGCTTTTGTCTTAAGTATTGCTGTAGAAACTGCAACAGTAATACCTGGAGGGTGTTGCTGAATAATCCAAGCAGTAGTCCAGTCCTACCTTGACATTATTATTAATTAATAGATTCATGATTGTTCAAATCCCCATGTGGTTGAAAGGTAAGGTAGGTGTGTGTGTGTGTGTTGCTCCAGTATGGTACAATAACCACAAATCCCTGTTCCTGCCCCTCTAAGCAGGAAGACTAGAACTGATGGGTATCACATGCTGTTTGCTGAGTGCATGAGGGTCACTGGTTATAAAAACTGCAGTTTAAAACTAATGAATTCTACACTTACAAGGAAAACTTGAAGCGTTGGACCTGAGGCACTATAAAAAATACATCTCAATTTGTAGGAGTTTGGTAAATACTTGTGTTGAGATTGTGTTTTAAGATTTTATGTGTGCTTATTTGCTAAATATTTAAATGCAGGAAGTATGGCTGCTTTCAGCACTCTCTTCTACTTTGAGACAAGGGTTTGGTATACTCAAATGTTTTTGCTGTGCTGTGGGAATGATGTGCTTGGCATAAGAAGGAGGAAGGAAGGAATTGAATAGGGAGCCCTGCATCTCTGATGAATATTAATGAGGTGACACTTCATTGCATATCGTTTACAGAGCTTGAAACAGGCTATGTAGAGGTAAATGCAATATTTGGAAACTTGAAAAATCTTAATATTAATTAGGAAGATGCCCTTTTTTGAATCAGCATGCAATGCAAAATCCCACAGCTGAGATGTATTCTGAAGCAGTTGAGTCAAGCAGTTGAACTTTCTAGCTTTGTATTCTACTATGCTTTTCAGTATATTTTGTGAATATTAATGCATTTTGGGTGAGGAGTATTATTAACACAGATCCTTATATCTTGTGTGAGAAGATGACAGTGTGTACTACTGAATTAAGCAGAAAGAATTTTTATCTGAATTCAAGTTTTAATATCCTAAATTTATGAACTGTTTTTACTAGGTTAAAGGTACATCTTGATAATGTTAATTATTTTCCATGACAAATGTTTAAAGTAAATAGCAATGATAAGGAACCATACTGCTGTTTTTTAAAGATGATCTTTCCATACAGAACATTCGTAAATTTCTTTCAGAAAAGAGTTTGTTTTAAATGTTGTCTTTTCTGTGTCCTATCCATGGTCCTTTTTGAACATTCTGAACTGACTTGCATGTCTGTGACCAAAGGGGCGTGAAATGTCAGCCCTGATTTGCTGTGAAATACATGTCCCAGCCATAAACCCTTTTCCCAGTTATTTGGAAGGCATGGAATATGAGTAGTGTTACAGTGTTAACCTTTATTCTGTTGTAACTTTTAAGATTACACCATCCCATTAGTGCAACACAACTGGAGTTCCTCAGGTTTGAAAAAAAGCAATACTAGAGGACGTGGTAGAGAGAGGAGCTGCATCTCTTAGGGATTGATGATATTCACACGCACTATGGCTGGCTCTGAAAATAACCAGCTTTAATTCCCAGGATGAATTTATCTCGTTAGCAGAACATGTTTCCATAGGAATGCTAAGCACTTCATGTGATCTGCATGTGACTTCTGACCAGCTGGCAAGTTTGAGGTGATCAAATTACCCAAGATCTCACTTACAGAAAAAGAACAAATTCCCTCAGGAAGGATGAGAAAAAGCTTCAGTACTGGAGGAGAAGGATGGCCATGCTGAGGCTCTCTGTGTAAATGTTAAGGCCGAATTTTCTTTCTTCTCTCTTACTTCAATAGCATGAGGCAAATATCCAGAAATAGCAGAGGAGAGAGTGAATAGCCTGGATTGTTAAAAGGGATCTGGCATGCCCTCAGATCGATGGCCTTGCCTGCTCGGGGCTCAGGGCAGTGCCAGCATAAAGGAACATTATTGCTCTGTTTTTGGTGAACATTGCCTTCTGGGAGGTAGTCAGGACTGCAGTGTCAGAAGACAACCTCATGTTTGGAAGGGCAGGTTCTTCTGCATCCCCTTGCTGTCCCTCCAACTTGCTGACCTGTTCTGACCCCTTCTGCTGTCATTCCAGAAGGGCTCCATAAGCATTTGCACTTCAGCTAACACTGACATGACAGAGGAACATCAGATACACAAACTTAAGCAGCATCATTTGTTTTGATTATATGTCTGGTTTTTCTCACCCATGAGAACTGGGACATTATTTTGGATTTGTTTTTAATTTAAGAAGGCTATCAGAGCATTTCAGCAGAGGATTTAAGTCTGTAAATGTTGAACATGCTTTAATCCAATCCTGGCAGGTGAATTTAGCATCTTTTGCCTCTTCTAGACTGCTGCTGCACCTGAATATGTCCCCTTCTGGCCAACAGGGCATGTTACCTGTACTTGGGGTGGTTTTAGAATTTCTGATATCACCATTGTGACATTACTGAAGTGAGGTTGTAAGAAGATGACTACAGATGTGTGCATTTTGCAGATAAGCTCAAGGTTGTTTTAATTTAAAAACCATGTCTGATAGCTTTATTAAATAGCAGAATCTACAGTGTTTGTCATGTTTGGTGTATTTGCACAAGTGCTCTATAATAGGGACCAAATGGCCACTTGGCAACACTAGTCACTCAATACTTACTGAAGTGTAATGTAGTCAAAATATTGCAGGAATCAGATAAAAGGCACACTCCAACAAATTAGGATCAAGAACAAGAAACTTTAAACATTAAGAATTGCATCTTCTGCCTCTATGTCACTCCAAAATAGCTGGTGCTTATTCTTTGTCCTTTTGTTTTAGGCAAACACATATGAAAAATATTGGGGATTTTACCAGAAATTCGGAGGCCAGAGTTTCCCCAAAGACCATTTAAAAAAAGCTATTGCTGAAATTGAAGAGATGTGCAATATTTTAAAGGGAGAAGGTGTTATTGTCAAGAGGCCTGATCCAATTGACTGGTCTGTGAAGTATAAAACACCCGATTTTGAGTCTACAGGTAAATGTTTTTCCATTATTGCAAGTCTTGTCTGTTTACCTCTTGTCTGAGAAATTTTGGATGTCATCTAGTCTACCTTCCAGCTAGGAGCAGGATTATCACCAGCACTAAGCGAGGTCAGTGATTGTTTTCTCTAGCTAAGACTTGGAAGATCTCCAGGGATGGAGATTCTGCCACCTGATTTGCTGACTGGCTTCAGTGCTGGGTGAATTTCCTGATGAAAGACCTTTGCCTGGTACCCAGCCTGAACTTCCCACACCAGCCTCTCTTGCCAGGTTCCCTCTCTATGTTGTCACTGCCACTGCCAAGAAGTGCTAATCTGTCACGGCCCTCAAAGTGGCTGAGGAATGTTTCTGCTTTGTCCCCTGCTTGCTACATGAAAGTCAAGTGCTCAGAGTCCCTCTGACCCTCTTGATAGCTCTTTGTTGGATCCTGGAGTTGGATCCATCTTAAACTATGGAAGACAAAATAGCTGGAGGCAACACTTTACCAGGAAGGTCCTCACTAGTGTCAAGGAAATTTGAATGTCCCTTTACCTACACACATTCCTCCATGTATGGCTTTGGTTACCCACAGTGAGAGCACGCTGGCTCACCAAGCTTTGCATCAAGTGTAGTCCTCACTTGTGTAGGCTTCTTTCATGTAAAATATGTTGTTAATTTTTTATAGTGGAATTCAAATTAATTAAGGAACAGACAGTGTTAAGGAAAAGTCTAATGGGACTGCTTTCTGCACTAGTTCTGTGTTCCATCAAATTCCTCTTCTGTGCTATTACTTTTAAAAAGGATTATATATAAAGAAATTCTGTTCTCTTGGAATTTGCTGCCCATTATCACTTTTTAAAGTTCTCTGGGTAATGCATAAGCCTTGGTCTAGTTAATTTTCATTACCCAAATTATGAAATGGAGGCTTGATGGTGGATGGCTTTCATCTAGCTGTGAATCTGTTACAGGTGAGGCTTGGTAGCAAAGGTTCTGCATATTTTGAATGAAAAATATTACTTTGAAAAATTAATGAAGAATGTAAGGACATGATATTATGTGCTGGCTTCCTCACGTTGCCAAGAATTATTATGGCTAGAAATAATGGTAAAAAGAAAGGGAAAAGTCCCAGAGCTGAAGGAGCCAAGAAAGGCATATTTGTCTCATTAACGGCCACTTCCCTTTCAGGTATGTATGCTGCCATGCCAAGAGACATCCTGTTGGTGGTGGGAAATGAAATTATTGAAGCACCTATGGCTTGGCGTGCTCGGTTCTTTGAGTACAGGGCATATAGACGACTAATCAAAGATTATTTCAACAGTGGTGCTAAGTGGACAACTGCCCCAAAGCCCACAATGGCAGATGAACTCTATGATCAGGTACTGTTCTAGTTTTCCTTCAGAACTTCAGTTCTCATTATACAGAATTTTGTTGATAGTTTCAACCTGTTATTTAGATTCACAAAATTGTGAGGGGGAATGGCACCAAACAACTCTGGAGACTTTTTTTTTGTTTTTTTCCCTAGTGTATACAAACATACTGCAGCCTTTCCAGCTGAAACTCAATGTGTGCAGTTAGAGAACAAGAAACAGGAAACTGTGTCTATTGAATTCCTCTGCTTTAAATTGTTTTGGTTACTGGCTGTGACTGATCATTACTAAAGAGGAAAGAATGCCAGAAAAACATCACAGAGATTACTTTCAAGAATAAAGATTCCCTGAGAATGTCCATATGTCCTGGGTGCACTAGGAAAGTGGAAAGAATATATATTTTGTCACAGAAAAAACCCCAACTCATAATCCTTATTTTGCATGATGATTGGTATTTTGAAAGTTACATTTAAAAAATAGTGAAGAATCTAAACTGTGTTTACCTTCCAAATATTTTAGTGAATAGTTTCTTAATTTTTTTCCTAATAATTTTGACTTGGACAATTTTGGTAGTTTCCTATAAGCCCCCAAGTGCATCAGAACATCCGTGATAGCATTTACAATAAATGCAGTAAACCAGTTGTGAAATGATTGCAACTTTCTGGAAACAGTGTCATCAATGATACAAAGGAGACTTTGTTAAACAAAATTACCTTAGAGTCACTTGCAGTATTAGAATACTTCTAGAGCCAGTAACTACTTACCTAGTATTTTTCATTTGTGCTGGATTTTTACATCTCACATGTTCTGAATTGCCTTGTTTAATTTTAAAATTATTTATAATAATAAAGATCTATCTTCTAGCTTGAAGTTCTGCTCCATTCTAAAATGTGGAAAAGTAAGGAGTCCACAATCATTAGGAAATAGCTGCCATTCCAATATTTCTGTCACTGTTGGGATTTGTTGGACTGGTACTAAACTCCACTGGTAATGAATACTTTTGATCATGAAGTCAGAATATTATCCATGCAGTGGTTCTGAAGAGCAATTAATTTCTTGGTATAACTCTTGTCTCTTATCTCATGACCTATTCTTCAATGTGCTTAAAGACTTTCACTTTTATGTTCACATTTAGATTTTCTTTTCTATTTTAACAAGAAGTAACCAAATTCACCTCCAAGGAACACACTAGCTATCAGTATTAACACATTTTCCTAACTTCAAATTACTCTCCACTAGCAAATTATTTGAGAACTTTCTTTAAACATCTCCAACCTAAAGTTGTTCTCTTTTCTACAACTAGAATTATCCAATCCACTCTGTTGAAGACAGGCATAAACTGGCTGCTCAGGGAAAATTTGTAACTACTGAATTTGAGCCATGCTTTGATGCTGCTGACTTCATTAGAGCTGGAAGAGATATCTTTGTACAAAGGAGCCAGGTAAACAAAGCTTTCTTTCAACAGTTTTGGTATCCCTCTTAATGACTGGTATTTTGTCTTTTAAAATTCCTGAGCAGCGTTAAAATAAGAGAGTTGACAAAAGAAATTGCTTTTCATAGAATGTTTGATATACAGAATAAGACTGCCTTCCAGGTAAGGGGTTAGCTTATTACAAAATTATGATATTGGCTTAAAGTATTTAATGAAATAAAACCTTAGACAAACTAAACTTGGATGCAGTTTATATACTAGCCTAGTAAAGCTTAATTTGTCCTGTTTTTCAGGTTACAAACTACATGGGTATTGAATGGATGAGGCGACACCTTGCACCAGACTATAGAGTGCATATAATATCCTTTAAGGATCCCAACCCTATGCACATTGATGCCACTTTTAATATCATTGGGCCTGGTCTTGTGCTCTCCAACCCAGACCGTCCCTGCCACCAGGTGAGAGTGTACAAGGGGGGAAAGTGTTTTGTGTTTAAAAACCACTCAGCTGGGTTAGTTCCCTGCTGGGTAATTACTATTCCACACATTCCACTGTGTGTTGCTTCATAGGTCTGTGGTTAAATATGATGGAAGTAATCTAATTTTTAATAATGTATCAAAACAAACATCTGGGATATAATACTTCTCTGAACACTTCCACTACTGAAATACTTTAATTGTATCCTAAGAGAAATGGAAGGGCCTCTGCTGCTTAGATGAGAAATCTCCCTTTCTCTTGCTATTTTGGAAGCCTCTCCTTTGGTATTAATTGAACCAATGGCAGGAAGCTGGTAGTTGCTTTGAATACCTTCTGAAGAGTAGGGAAGAGGAGAGATATATAAAACCTGCTTCTACTACTGAGAAAAAACCAAATATTGCTGAGAGCACAGTGAGATCAGAAAGCCTTCCAGAGAGTGAGAGCTCATCTCTGTTACAGTCATGTTACCTGCACTGCAGTGCTTGAGGATTTTTGTGAGGATCCCCATGACTTCAGAAGCTGTTCCACCACACGGGAACAGCTGAGCTGACACTGAACCAGCGGGATAGAGCTGGGTGCTGCACATGATGGAGCCATGTGCAGAGCACAGCTCCTAAAAGCAGCCTCAGTCTCTTCCTAGCAAGTGGTTTCAATGCTAATGGTCCAATTGAATTACTGCCTCCTTTAGCATCCATGCTGAGAACATAATTTGTAAAACAATCTTTTTTTTCCCTCCCCTTTTCCCTTCCACAGTTTTTCATAATGTTACTTGGAAGGGGATGTTCTCCTTGGTCTCCTTGTATTAAACCCATGTTCTGGGACTTTTTTCAAGGAAAACTGCTGTCTGTGTAGATAGAAAAGATAAATGCAGCTTGCTTTCACAAAAACTGGATTGGCAATTCTGGATGACCGGGGAGTGGTGGGGGTGTGTGTGAATGGTGGGGATGAAAGGGGGCTTTTCTTGCATGAAGCCGATGAAAGGGAGCTTTTCTTTAAAATCCTGGCAGGCCGGGCTGGTTATTAAGTGTTCGGGATTGGAGCTCCACCTCGTGGTGACGCTGGAACACTCGCGAATACTCTTCCAACTATTCAGACAATGAATTATCCTTCACCAAATTACCCTCCTCTTAATTTTAACTTAATTGTGTAAATCTTAGAGACACAAATTATTCCTTGGGATGCCCTTACATTGTTCCTTTTGTTAAATGAACTGAATATTCATTTTCCTATATAGTGTGAAGGAAAGGTGATTTTGTGTTATTTCTGATGGGTTTGTTTTTAGAAACATCAGTGGAACTCATATTAATGGCCTTTATGCTAACATGGGAAGAAATAACACAAAAAAAAAAGGATCATTGAATATGTTTCAATTGTTACCAATACATTTACTTAACAAGCTCCAAACAGCAAATGCTACCTTTTGTCTTTAACATATCTAGCATATATAAAACCAATAGAAATAAATGCTACTGGCATGCAAAATCTAAAAAGAATTTTTAAAATTGCTTGTATGAAAGCTAGGTTTGTAGGTAAAGCCTGAATGAGGGCCAGAATAGTGAGCTGAGGGCAGAGGATGTCATGCATATTGGAATATTCTGGGAAAATCTGGCATAGGTTGGAGGACATAAAGTGATACTCTAAGAACCCTCTTGAGAGTATATTTAAATTGCTCTTCCAGATTGAGCTCTTCAAGAAAGCTGGCTGGACTGTGATTCAACCCCCAGTGCCACTCATCCCAGATGGTATAGTCACCCTTCCTTTTCTAAGGATTCCAAGAGTACTCTTAAGGATATTAATATGGAGTAACATGGGTACAGTACAAGGTTTATTGTCCTGTTTTAGATCACCCGCTGTGGATGTCCTCTAAGTGGCTCTCCATGAATGTCCTGATGCTGGATGAGAAACGTGTGATGGTGGATGCCAATGAGACATCAATCCAGAAGATGTTTGAAAAGCTGGGTATGTCCTAACACACTTCTACATACACTTTAAAGAAAATTATAGTGATACCAGCCAGAGTAAATGGAGGTTTCACTTAAAGTAGCCAAAGCAGCCAGCACTGGAAAAAGTACTCAAACAGCTGGATTAGCAAGTAAGAATAATTCTGTGATTTTTCTCCTGAATACTTCAGTCACAGAAATATGGTCTTCTTTTGCTCCTTACAGCTTGCAGCACATAAAGGTATGAGTAGCTACTAAAGTTATTGCTAGGATGCCTTTGAATGAGATTTTTAATGTAAACTGTCTAGTTTGAGGTCAACATCTGTCTTGCAGAGGTTGAGTGCACCTATTGCTGATTGATGTAGAGCTGGGAATCCATCATTGCCAAAATGCTTTCAGATTTTTCTAGTTGTAAACTCATTGTACTTTAAAATGTGGAATTAAGACCCAGGTATTTCTGCTCATTTATACAGAATCTCAGTCCTGTGAGATGTAACTTCATGATAGTGTGGAATTCCTTTGGATATGCAGTGACAGGAGAACTGTATTTGAACATAAAATATGGAAGTCTTATTTTGCACAGCTGCTCAGTCTTAGGTTGTTTTATTGCATGACCAAACAGTTGAGGGTTTAAAAATACTTGAAAGTACTTAAAGAATGAGGCTATTAATGCTAATCATGGCTTACCTTTCACCCTTGAACTTCACAGTCTGTGTAAGTTCCAAATAAACTCTGGTAGTCAGAAAGTTTGTAGGACTGAGATGGACCTACTGGGAACAAAACTATTGCTGACCCAGGAGATGGATTCTACTGAGCTGCTCCTGAGCTCCTGAAAGTACTGGGAAGCAAAAAGATAAACTATAACTGAGAAGTTGTCTGGTCCTTCTGTTAGGACTTCATATAAGCTGAGCCACAGCTAAAACATCCATCAGAACTGAAAAGAAGGGATAGGAAGCTCAACCTAGGTAGTGGGAGCCTCTTTTCCCTTTCAGAGAAAGAGGAAGTCAGAGCTATCTACCTTGAATACTTCTTTTCTTGAGAGGCACTTGAAAGAGCACATTCAGTGTCTGAATCATAAATGCTCACACATATTTATGAAAATGTGTCCTGATCATATATTGTAGTAGAATTTCAGCTCATTCTTCATATACAGCAAAACCTGAATTTATCTTTATAGTACCGGCACGTTATAACACATCAGATACTGGGCTGTGCTCCAGGCCCCTGGAGGGTATCACCAGAATAAACAAGCCAGCTACGTTCCTAGTTTGTTCTCTGCCTAGAATTTGGGAAAAGAAATTCTTAACAAACTAGTAGGAAACACCTTCCACATTTACATCTAGCCATATGATCTGATAAAGTATCATCTAATGTTCTGATCAGAGCTTGCGATGTGAAGTTGAGGATCTCATTTTAAAGTGTGCCTTGCATATTTCTTCCACCAGGCATTTCCACAATTAAAGTGAACATTCGCCACGCCAATTCTCTGGGGGGAGGCTTCCACTGCTGGACTTGTGACATCCGCCGCCGTGGCACCCTGCAGTCCTACTTTGACTAGGAATGAGCCCAAGAGGTAGCAATGGTTCAGCTTCTAAAATAGGCATAGGAAATGAGCAAATCCCTGTTACTCTTGCTAAAATGGCTGCATGAGCTCTAGTGCTTGATAAGTGGTGTCCTCATAATGGTCTGGGTAATGTTTTATTCTTAAATACCCTTCACTTTCAGTAGGATAATTGAAACTGCTTCCATCAGCAACACAGGTTTTCTGGCTGCCTTTTTGAAAGACATCCTTCATCTATGAAGCCTTTTCCCATTGGCTTTGAATGTAAAAGCTTGACAAGATAGCTAAAAGGTCTTGTGAGAATAGTTTGGTCACTAATACTGGATATCTACCTCTGTCTTGTTACCTTATCAAATAGGCAGCTTGAAATGTGAAACTTGAGTAAACTTTTCTTATTCCTTTTAACCACTTCATTGTTCTAATATATTCATGTCTAATGAAGTTGAAATAGATGCAACTGTATAGATCTCTTAGGGAACCAAGTAATTTTATCGTGTTTTCCATGTCTAGCCATACAGATATTTACAGAGAATTTTCAGTATGATCTAACTTTTAAGACAGTTTCACCTACTTGCCATGTTCTTCTACATTTTCTTCGGATGCACGGCATGCACCTGAGTACTTTTTTTATATTGCTTTTTGTATTGCTGAAATTGGGTTTTATTTAACTTTTAAGTGTACAAATGATAGCTAATATTCTGCTTGTACAGGTTTCACTCTGAGTTGTTTACATAACTTAAAAAGAGGCACAAAATAAAAACTCAACAATAACTCCCCCAACCTTAAGCTTTTGACATCTTACAATGCAGACTTCCTTCAGCTGTAGGAGATACAGAAATATGTATCAAACATGCCTGATGCCATGGAGGAATTGGAGTTTTGATTCCTGAATATGTACTTTTTATGCTAATAAAGTTTTTTGCATTCTCAATTTGTTACCCTTCTGTTAATATTTAAGTATGAAATGTCTGGATGGAGACAAAATACACACGGAATTTTTTTCCCCTGTAAAATAGGTAACATCTTAAACTCTTGTATAATGCAGAAAACCTTTCTAATGTATTATTCATATACCATGTTTCTAATTCTGATTTCCACAGAAGTATGACTGGTGGGGGAAAGTACCACTGATATTTCTTGCTACACTGTGGAGGAATCTATTACAATGCAGTGTACCCTGACAGAAAAGATGTCAGGCAGAACATACTCACATACAGGCTGTATGATCATATTTTAGAGTTGGGTAGGGCTAAACAGGTCAAATATCAACAATTTAGAATGCTTTGATATATGCAAATTGGAAAAGGATAATTAGACAGCTGCCAGCACTTAATGAGGTAGAGATGGTTTCTATTTTCCTTTTAAAACCAAGACTTTATAGACAATGGAAATTTATCTGAGTCTTCCTCTAACCAAGCTTTGTTTTCCACTGCATTAGAGCAGCATACACAGCAGGTCATCTCTCCCAGGGCTCTGCATGCTGCAGTGCCAAAATCTCTGTGTGTTTGTGCCTGGCCTTAGATACCACCAGCTATGGTTGAAACCACTAGAAACTGGCCAAATGTGGATTAATAACAGACTTGTGCACTCTGGATGCCTCCAGGATTAAGGAGACAATATTTTCATATCATATTATTCATGACACTCTGGCTTTATAAACATTGACACCTTTTTCCAGTTTTTTTGTTTATCTCTTATTAAATTATTTTTTTTTCAGTCTTAAACTCTGCACACAATAGCAAGTCTTTCTGCTTGAACACTACCATTATGTTGAATGATGACCACTGAAAAGTTTGGGTTTTTTTCTGCCAGTAATACAAGTTCTTTTACCTAATCCATGGATCTCTTGACTGGTTTTGGAACAGACTTGTCTCTTAAGTCATCTCTCCTTTAACATGAAAGGCAGAGAACTTGTTCTAGTTGAGCAAAAGCTACCTGTTCAATATCAGCAGTAGTGTCAGAATACAGATTGTAGACACACAGTAGCAGGAATACACTGACCTGAGGAAGTGGTACTACCATCATTTTGGGACAAAGCAGGACTTGGTGGTGTGAATACTTTTGGGACTTGCTCAGACCTGACTCTTTCACTGACCATAAAGCAGTCAATTAGCCAGTCCATTTCCATGTTAAGTTGCGAGGAAACTACACTTGGGTACTCCATGAGGTACAGTAAGGGTTAAACAGCAAGTGCCTGGGACCTGCTCGAGCCTACAAAAGCAAGGACTGTTTAGGAACAACGCGGGATTCTCTCTAAGTCTTCTGCAGCACAAGACCAGGGAGGACAAAGTTTGTATCTCTCCTGGAACAGTAATATTTTCCCACCAGGGCAGGGAGCAGTTTATTCAGAGGTATGTTTACAAAAGTCCCTTGGGTGGATGTTCATGTCTGAATTGCCAAATGTAAAACTGCCCTGTCTGACAATCTCCTCTGTGCTATCAGTGTTAGTTGGAGATACGATTGTGCAGCTATAGGAGGGAATTTATGAAGTGGAATGCAATGATAAAAAAAGTTCAAAGGTAAATTTTAAAGCTCTGAGGGGCTTTCTTTATAGTGGAATAACTTGAAATATGCTGATAAGAAGCAACATTTTCCCCAGTAACCTTTTCAAGAGGGAGTAATACAGAGACAGCAAAACCTTCAGTTGAAGGGAACATGATATGTAATAGTGTTATGGTGGATGCCACCATATAATAGTAATACATATAATCTTCCAAGATATTTTTATTCTTGCATAGAGGGAGGTCAGCCCGTGTCACAGTTGGTTTGGTTAGACAAGAACCTGGAAATGGGAGTCTGCAGAGAGAAACAGACTTGGTTTCTGCTCTGATATTGAATTACAAGCAATTTTATGAAGCCAAATTACATGTGGACAACAGGATCTTATTGGCCACAGGAAGCAGGCATGATGGTGTTTGACCACCTCTGTTCCAGACTACAGTTTATATGTAAATAAAGCAAATTGAATGGGGGCTGGACTTGAATTCTCCATAATTACTTTTCACTGGCTATGCAGGACTTAAATACTTGCTTCAGAGAAGGTCAGCTTCTGCTTTCAAAACAGACAGTCTAAAGCTGCAGTTAGAGCTGCAAGGACAGATGATAAATCAGTTGGCCAATTCACAGAGAGGTTTTCAGAGTGGGCTCAGTCAGCTGCAGGGAATTAGTGACCACTCCCTGGGCAGGGGCCCTGGGGAGCTGGGATTTTCCTCCCATTCTCCTGCTGAAGGAGTTCCAGTAAACTTGCTGGTTATGACAAGGCATGTGTACTCACACAAATGCCTGTAATAAAGGCTCTTCATGTCTGCTTTTTAGATAAGATACAATTCTAAAAGTATCAATACCAAGCCAGAGAGGATGTGGAAAGAAGGTAAAGTCTCTGAGGCAGGAATAACCTTCTGTTTGTATGTGGAGTTTGTGGCTGGGAGTGCTGAGGGCCAATGTGAGACAAACTGCAGGAAGGGAGGGGGGTGTTTGCCCTACTTAGTGGGCAAAAGGGAAAGAGCGTTTTTTTCCAGTCACTTGCTTTGAGCTATGTCTGTCCTAGAAGAAATTGGTTGTTTCTTGCCTCAGTGTTTTCTGAGTGTTTCTGCTGTCCATTTTAAACTACTCTCTTTACGCTCCACTACTTGCCACCAAGTAAAAAATCCAAACTGGAAAGCCTGGTGGACAGTTCTGCAGCTGCTGTTAATGCCTAACAAGGACAGGTGGATGTCTGCTTGCCTCCATTTAAAATTAATCTTGGTTTTTAGGTCAGAAATTAGGGCCATTGCAGATTCTTTTTTTCCTGGTGTTATGCAGTGCAGATGGAAATGTGAGTGTTGGATCCATGTATGTTTCTTGTAGTTAAAGATGTTTCTAGAGTTGCTTTCCCTGCTTCAGCATTCCAGACTATCTGAGGCACTTTTTATTCTTGCTAGGGAGCAACCCAGTGTGTTTAGCTGTGCTGAAACTGTCAGGATATCCCTCAGCCTGCTGCATTTATCACTTCCCAAGAGAGTCTGCTTCTGCTTTCCTTCTGCTAGAGCGTTCTCTGAGCTTAATTAAGCAGGCAGGAAATAGCTTTATGATAATGAATGATGTCCCAAATTAGTGATTCATTCATTAGTTTGTAGCAAATTGTCACAAGTTATGACTTAATGAAGTCAAATACATGAATGAGAAATGCAACCTTCCAAAGAGTTTTTCACTGCTACATTATTTTCATAAGATTGGGAGTGTGATGAATTCTGCAGCCCCACAAAAAATGAACTACCAAAATCCAAGGCATGTGCTGTAACAGTTTACACCCTCTCCCTGCTCCCTCTATATCTCAAATGATATAGAAATGATACCTCAAATAACAGGAAAGAAGAAGAAGCTCTTTGTCTGAGACCCAGAGAGGGTAACATGAGGGTGATTCCAGCTGGCAGAGACTGAGGTACTCCCTCAGGTGTGTTAATCTATCTGTTACCTACAGGGATGATCATTAAAGAACAGAGCTGTGACAGCTGATCCCAACTGGCCCAAGGAATATCCCAGACCATGCTCAGCATACAAAGCAGTGGGGGAGAAGGAAGAAGAGGGTGATGTTCGGAGTGATGGTGTTTGTCTTCTCAAGTCACTGTTAGGTTTGATAGAGCCTTGCTCTCCAGAACATGCCTTTGCTTTCCTGCCCATGCAAAGTGGTAAATAAATCCCTTGTTTTGCCTTCCTTGTGTGCACAGCTTTTGCTTTAGCCATTGAACTGTTTATTTCAACCCATAAGCTTTGTCACTTTTACCTTTCCAGTTCCCCATCCCACCAGGGAAAGTGGGCAAGAGATTCTGTGGGGCTTCATTGCTGCCTGGGTGTGAAACACAGCAGTTTGACAGTTCTTAACTTCGGGCTATGTCTCTACATGACTTGGAGTCTGTGAGTGCAGTCTCATTTCTTTTCCACTGAACAACCAAAAAATAATCTCTGTCCTTGCACTGGTCTTTATTTCCATAATTTGGGAGTTACTGGGCTGTAGGTGCTGTTAACACAGCTAACTGCAAGCTCTCTCTTAAAGTATTTTAAAGTATTTCTTAAAGTATTTGTTAGTAATGGTAGATTTGACTCCACAGCATCTATGCCTCATTTTATCCATAAGATGACGTTGATATTCTGACCTTATCGTGAGCTGTGTCTAGGACAAGAGAAGTTTAACGCCGACACCAAATGTCAGATTTTATCCAGGAAGTGCTGGCAAAGCCCGGTGACAGCAGCACTAGAGGGTGCTGCTGTGACGCCAGTAGCTTTCCTCCAGCCTATCCTAAGGGATGCTTTAGAACCTTTTTTTTTGTTCACTCATTTGTTTCTGATGATGCTTTGATCAAAGTCCTTGAAAACACCTCAGAATTTTTCCCAGCTGTAGATATGATTTGTTTGATAATACATAAAGTACTATTTCTCAATATGAAAACAATGGCTCTGAGTGTAGGGACACAGATGTTTCCTTAAGGGCTGGCTGTATTGTTTAGGCTTACATAGGTTGTCAGAAATCAAAACAGGGCCGAATGAGGATGACTGTTGCCTTTTTAAACCTCCCTCACTTGGGCTAAGCATCACATGTTTTGACATAGCCATTAACTTTAAAATTATGGCCTAAAAGCTGCATATTTTTAGGGTCATTCCCTGTTCTTTTAGATACCTTCTTGGGGTTCATTTATGCCTTCTTCTTTATAGGAAATTAAGACCAAATACGGGGATTTTATTGAGACCAAATACAGGTGATATTTCTCTGGATGATGTGGTCTATCTTGGCAGTTCCTCTTCCCTCAGATTAATTCTAGAGTATTTCCTTCAGTTAATGAAAATATACCACTTGCATTTAGAAATATAAAATGTATTTGGAAGAAGTGGAATTTGAGATGGACTAGAATCTATTCACATTACCCTTAAGAAATTCCAACTCACTAGGACAAAATACAATTAAAGTTTCTACAGAAGCAGGAATTGCACGTTATTTCTTTTGAAAGTTGAAATATCATCTTGGTAGAACCTCATTTATGCTGCACCTTTGAACAGCAAATTTAAATCCAAATGCAATCTCTCCTGTTTTTTCTCCTGTCTATATTACTTCTGAGTCAGCAAGGCACTGAAATAACTGCTGGGCGACCTGCTTGATGTTTACAGGGATGTTGGGTAGAGTTGGGCCCTATCTAGTTGTAATACTGAACTTGTTCAAGGGAGCTCCAGTTCAGTGACCCAGGTTTTGTTACTCAGCTCATGCAGAGCTTGAGAGCTTTTGTCCTGCACTTGTCTAGTGAGACAATACAACTGCCACTGAGCATGAGGCATCCATGTGGAATAGGAAGTGATAACACATTTGGGGTTTTTTAAATATCATCGGAAGTACCATTACTTAACACTTATATTGTCATGAAAGGAAGAAAAAGAAGCATTGCAAAGACTGAATTACTTGGCCAAAGGTGAAAGAGGAAACCAGACTAGACATGGAGATAAATTCTCTGTCTTTTATGTGTATGGCTTGTACTTTACCCACATTGCCATTCTCTTTTCTGTATATCCAATAATGTGGTAATTGGGATGCTGGCCAAGGGGAGACAGGGAGAGGATTGCAGCAGTTGTCCTTATCAATTGTTAGGCAATGATTTCACAATTGTAGCTCGTTTTCTTCACTGTGAAGTTGAGAGACGGGCTGTACTGCACCAGTGCTGTCTGCAAACACCAGCATATTCAGATCCTGCCCCTACTTCTGCTAAAAGATAAGCACAATATCATGAAAAATGAGATTTCTTTCCTAAACAAGAAAAGATTTACAATGGTCAAACATTCAAGGCATGCCTAGCAAATACCAAAGCCTTTGCAATGGTCTTCAAGATGCTGTCATTTCCCTGATAACTTGGGCCAGCTGACAGCTTTTTGTAACTGGAACAAACAGGTTTATTTCCCTACACCAAGAGTCTGTGTTTTCTCACAGCAGCCCTGACCCCTGCCTTGCAGCTTATCTTGGGGAGGAAAAAAAAATAAACCTTTGTCTAACGTTGGTTATTAGCATTAAAGTTACAGCAGGAAGTCTATTAACCTATTCTGACACATCTGCTTGAGGCAGCAGCTTGGAAGTGCCAGGCCAGGGCAGCCTTACCAGGGCTTGGGTGAAAGGCCTGTCAGATCTGAGGTCCCAGATTTATGCTTGCACCCACCATGTGAGCGGCTGAACATGCAGTTTGGTGAGGTCTGAACAGTGCTGGGGTGTAAGTAATGGCCAGCACTGCCAGGCTCAAGGCAGCTTGGGATAAACCTGCCCCCAGACTGATGTCAAATGCACCCTGTCTGTGGCACTGGTGCTTTCCCTCTGGTCTGCCTTCCCTTGATGGCGTGAGCTCAGCTGGGAGCCTTCCACTCTGGGAATATTTGCAGGACTTCTCTGGTCTGCTGGACCACCTACTTTTGTGAACGTGATGACTCCTCTCTATTGAGTTTACTTGAATCTGGCCCCATTTCAAGGAACTCGGGCAGAGCCCACAAGCAGTACAGTGCAACTTCCTTAGGAAGCAAAATAAGAAATAGTTTTTAGCTTTCCTGGCTGGTTCAGAAGTAATAAAAGTAATTTCAGACATGTTCAAGGTGCTTTCTGTTTGCCTCTGCATTAGAAATGCAAAGAGCTGTTTTGCCTCTGTGGCACTTCCTTTTAACAGCAGCTTCTGTTCTCCTGTAGAGGTGAGTGTTGTTTCTGCCTGCTTTCTGAGGGAGAAACTCCAGCATGCTGTGGGCGATCCTGAAATAAAAAAGGAAACTGATACCCAACTGCAATTACAGCTCTGACTTCCTGATTGCCGCTCCTGGGCTGTACTTCAAAGCCATCTTTAGACCCATTCTGCACTTTCCCTTTTCTTTTTCATCCTTTCCTTTCTTTTCCTGGTGGACTTTGACATCAGGACTGCAGATGCACAAACGAGCTTGGTATTGGGGCTATATCCTCCAGCTGCAAGTCACCTCCAGATGGGGGAAAGAGCTTGTCACCCGTTTTACAGGGAAAACCACCAAGCTGCAGAGACAAATGTGTCTGGCCTGTCATTGCCCAAGAAGCTCGTGACTCATCCATGGGGAGAGTTCTGATTTCCTAAATTAGTTTGGAGTAAACCAAGCTGTGGGCTATCCTTCCTGTGATCTGACACAACTCGAAACAGATGTCTGGTTTATACTAAAGGTTGAAGCTGAAAACCTTGTGAGTTAGCTTCTCCACAGCAACCATAGGAAAGTTTATCTTACGTTATGCTGCGTATGTGGAAAGCGTTTCCTTTGATTGCTCTGTTTTAAATTAGGAAATGGCCAATTCAAAACCAAAAAAAAACTGTGAAAATTACTGCCACAGAATGTCATCAAAGAGGAAGGCATAACATGGACACCTACGTGGATAATGAGATACAGCACTTTTGCCTGGTATTTAATACAAGCAAACTTCAGAAACTTGGATTTGCCTACTCTGGAACATAGCTAATACGTCACTAAATGAGTGACTTGTAAAGAGAAACCAGAGAAAGAACAAAATGCAAAGCTATTTGATATTTCAGGCAGGCTCCTTGCCTGCTCTCTTAAAATTCAAACGGCAATTAGTGATAGAGATTTTTTTTGCCCAAGAGAATTAAAGGAATGGCGGAGTCCTTGAAGCTGCTGTAATAAACAGCCCTTGTGAATAACTGGGGCAAAGACTGGTACAGTCCCCTCCCCATTCCTGTCCTGCACCCTGCTTGAGGCTGAGCTGACTCCAAGCTGGGCAGAGAGGTCCTGGCCCAGGAGCCAGGACTGAGAGACTCTGGGGTTCTGTGCTGGGAAATCTCTTTGTCTCTCAGAAAATGACCTGGGCAGACAAAATTACAGAAAAGGACATTTAAACTTGGTGAATATTTGTAGCAGAATCTTCTAGCTGGGAAGGGAGTACCTCATCTGGTTATCTGCTGGTTTGGATAGTGAGTTCATGTGAATTATTTCAAAAGAGATAAAACTTGCTCAACTGTGTTGCTGCAGTGAAATGAGCCAGTGCCCGGGAGCCCAGGGACTGCAGGCTCATGCTGGGCCCTGGGAGGAGGCTGGGCTGGGGTTATACTTGAGCACGTTGGGGTTCAACTTGAGCATGTGGGGCTAAGTCAGCTTTGCTTTTCCTTGAGTTTCCGTGGGCAAATCCTAAAAGGAACCTGCCTGTCAGTAGAGAGAGGTGCAAGTTTGTGAATATATTGAACATCTCTGTTTGCTGGTTAAGACACTAATGCTGAGTATTGCTGGTCTCACAGCATAGGAGGGGAAACTGAGGCACTGGGCTTTTGATTTACCTCTCAAAATCACAAAATCAGTGCCAGAGACAAGCTAAGTTGCTGGTTTACAAATCTGCACTCACCCTTGCTTTGCTCTCTCCCTAAAGACATACCTATGCCCTCATAATTCTTGCCTTTTTTGTCACATTTGTCTTCACTTCCTTGAAATAAATACATAATCAAGCAATGTGTACACTGAGCTCAGTCCGATATACCCTACTCAGTGTTTGAGGGCCTGTAACTATTATGTCACAACAAGACAGACATTTACAGTTACTGACAATTTTGATTAAATGTGATCTCAAACTACTTAAAAACTGTTGAGAAATATCTCATGAAATCCTATGTGACTAATAATGAGTATAATAGAGCATGTGATCTCAACCAAATCACTTATGCACTTTGTGCTTCAGTGGCAGAAAGCAGTCTGAAAATCAGATTCCTGTACGGCTAACTTTTAATGATGCTGCCAATAGGAGCATTGGATTAAAATATTTGATATTTGAACAGAATTCACTTTAATGTTTCCGCACAGTTGCCACCCCCCCCCAAAACCAACCAACCAACCAAAAAGATTTTTTCTGCCATATAGAAAGAAAAGTTGCATATCAGAGAGGAAGGAAAGTGGCCTTAATTTCCCAGAGTAGCCAGTGACCCTGGATTCCTCTCTTTTTCTTTAAAGAGAGGCCTTTCCTGAGACAGACCAAGTGGCTGCACTGAAAACGAAGCCATGGTTGTCTTTGAATAGATGTCAGAGATCACATTTGGTTTCGAAATTTTAGGGCACCAGCTATCTGCAGTGGCACTGCCTGATACACAGTGCAAACAGAACAAAGAGGGTCGATTTTTGTTATCTGCTTTTATTTATATTTATTGTAGCCTTTCTCTCTAACATGTACGTGTGTTTGGAGAGAAACGTCACTTCCTAAATTGAGTGTGCTGCTTTAGGTATGTGGTTGCTCCTGAGAAAAATAATCCCTTTGCTTGAGAAAGCTCCCGTAGGCAGTCTTATGGTATGACCTGATTTTTACTGACTCTGGCAGGGAATGGAGGCTATTTTGTAAATTCATCTCTATTTTATGTAGAGTTTTGAGAGTGAGTGGAACTTTTTTAAGCTGAGCATGTGGCAGATGAAAATCTTGTGGGCACCTGGATGGGAATTTGTGATCTCTGCTGAAAAATATCCTGAAAAATATCTTGTGGGCATTGCCCACTCAGCCTGCTGGGGTACAGGGTCTATGCATCCTTAGGGAAAAAAGCTTAGGGGTTTGATCCCAGTGGCATTCTCAAAGAGAGCCTTGTGGGTTTGTATGTGGCCCATGGATGTCTGCTGGAAGCTTTGCATCCATCAGAATTTATATATCTCAGCTTAGAACAGTCAGCTCCCTGCCATCTTCTCTGGGCTTCTTTCTTCTAATAAAAATATTTATTTACCCAAGCGGTAAGTTGAATGTAAGTTGGCTTTATTACTGTAATGACGTTGAATGGTTGGTTGCTGGGTGACCTTGCTTCTGATTTTATGGTCTAGGCCAGCTCTGGCAGCAGAGAGGTGTGGCCACGTATTGCACTCTGTTGTCAGGCTTCTCCTGAGATGATCAGAGGTTCAGTGTCAGCTCTCCTACAGTGCCTGGGAAGCTGTAAACCTTTTCCATTTGTTATGTGAAAACCTGCATCCACAAGGAAGGGCTGGAGGAGATAAAGGCCTGACAAGAGGAACTATTAAGGCTTAAAAGAAAGGCCAAGCTCTGTGAAAGCCAGCACCAAACCAGGATCTGCAACCTTGGATTAGACCAGTGACCATAAAACCAACATGTGACTTATTGCAGGGCTTTCACAAACTGGGATACTGGAGCCTGCATGGTTTGTTCTTTTTTTGCTTGGAGGGTGATTTAATGTTTTTCAGTGAACAAAGTTTTGCAACTAATCAGACATGGAAGAAAATGAAGGAGCAGATATTTTGGAAACCAGCTCTGTCTGTAATGGTCCTTGGTGCAAGGTGAGAACTTTTATTCCCCCTCCTCCCTCAGTTACAGAAAATATTATCTCTCTGCTGTTTCCAAGTGACTTCAGTAAACCATTGCCCTTGGACCAGACTGAATGCAACCTCTGCATCAGCTTTGTAAACAACTTCAGAAATTCCTTAGAGCAAGGCTGTGCTAAACATTAGGAACAGAAATGAAGTGGTAATGTGTGTGGTTAAGCGACTGTCATCCACCTCACTTGAAGTTTCAAATATCTGAGTAACTGTAGGTTTCTGTGCTGTGGAAACTACCAAAATAGTTTTCTTAGGTGTTTGGAGTATCCAAAAACTTCCTATAATTTTAGCAAAGCCACTGCTTTAAGATTTTCAGGTTAAATATGTTGAGTAAAACCATAGCAAGCATAGGGTAAGACAAGGATTTACTTGGGCAAACAAATTGACAATTTAACTGCATGGAACTCAGTGTCCAGCAACAACAACTCCTATTCCCCCAGAGCTCACTCCAGAGCGTTCAACCTCTCAAATGGGCCAGCTGTGCTTCTTGTCAAATCCTGAACAGTGACGTTCAGAGATTGTTTTCTGTTTGCTCGTGTTTGTAATTTGATCTCATGTAACAACATTGTCCTCCGCTCACATATAACCACGGGGGTAACTCTGACATCCTGCCTGAAAAAAACCCGTTGTTGTTTCCTGTGCTTGTGTTTGAAAGATTTCCAGTTCGGACAGGTTAGCGTGTTTATATTAATCTCATCCTGTTACTTGAAATTAAGTGATTAGCATTTTGGACATTCTACTTCCATTTTGGTTTCCCCAAAAATACTAGGGTTTGTTGTCTTCACACGTTCTGAAGGGGACTGGTGGAAGATTTTCTGTTGCCTGTGCTGAGGCCAGGATTTGTCTCCAGACATTTGTGCTATGGAGGAGTCTCTGGAAATGTGCCAGTTTAGTTTCAAACTCAGTGCTGCCTTTTCTTCATAGGAGTTACTGGAAACTAAGACAGAGAACTAAGGAAACTATCTGAAAATATCTAGGTGCTTGCTACTTGTTGAAAAATATTCTTAGTGAATAGAGACGTGTGTATCTAATGAAAAGAAGTTAGAAGAGCTGGTCAAACAGAAGAAATACAAACACCTTGTCCTGTTGGAACATCTCAGCATTGATTGCTTGGTGCATCTCCCATGGCACTGCTCAGACAGTCATTCTCATCATTGCTTAGGGTCCTTCCCTTCAGCATGCCTAACAAAAACTAAAAATTGCTGCAGCATTTGCTGTTTGCTATGCTTATTTTTTTGTTTACAAAGTTGGATATTATATTATATTACAGTCAAAAGGCAGAAACAACGCCAAAAAAAAGGAAGGAAAAAGGGACAAAATGAGAGAGTAGTTTGTAAACATGAAGGCTGAAAATTATTCACCTCAAATATTTGGCAACAATAATAAAACATGCTCACAGAACTCTAGAGCAGTTTGCAATCAAAAAGTCTGTGTTTTCATAGTATAGATTATTCATCTCAGATCCTGATTTCTGTAGAGGCGGAGGGTTAGAAACTGATTTCTGGAAATAATGTGTTCAGTCAATTTTTACTACATCTGCAGATGTATCGGTGCTTTTTTTGACACATTTTAAGTCATGGAATCCTGGGCAGGATGCATGGTTGCGGCAGAAGAGAATATACTGAATAACAACATGCACTCTGTCATGGCCTAAAAGTTCACAGAGCAGGAGAAGATTTACATATTATTGTTTTGTGGCTCATAGAATATGTTTTTTTTTCCTGTGAACCTAATATTTTCTAGTTTTTCCTTTAAAAAAATGGGAAAAACTCCCCCCCCCCGGGAAAAATCTAGAGGACTTTTTCAGCCATTTTTTAGTTATATTGGTTGCAGTCTTAAAATTTTGACTTCACTGTGATAGTACATTTTTCCTCAATAAATATTGAGAAATAATACTGAGAATAGCTCATTATTCAGCTGTTCAGCAACTGCCTTCACATCTTTCAAGTGCAAATTTGTGTTTGCAAATAACTTTGTCTGCCTCTCATTGTGGGTACAAGTGTTACTCATTAGAGCTTTTTGTCAGCATCCCAAAATGTGGTAATTGAAGATCCAGCTACAAATATTTCTGTTTGTGTTTCCTATCTTAGTGTTTAGTTTAAGAGGATTGCATCTTAAGCAAAAGTGTGTTGATGTTCTTTTGTTTATGTTTATTATAAAATCATAAAGTACTGTCATTTTCTGTGGTTAGCCCAGGCTGCGCCTGTGCTGTGGCTGAGCACGGAGACCTGCACGTGGGCTGGCTTGCGCCAGCGCCAGCAGGGCCTTGCTGTCCTACAATTCTAAACGCACTCAGAGGTTTTTAAATGAAAAAGAACTGGTTAGTTATTAACTTGAAGAAATATCTGATTTTAGAGAACAGAAGATTACAAAACAAACTGGATTTTCACCAGCTCCTGAAGGGCAAACAGTACACTACTCTCCACATTTCTCTGCAGTGTGTGTTTGGGTTGAAGCTTTTTCACTCTCCTAGTACTTGATGTAAATGCTAATTAGCACTCCAGGGGAAATGTGTTAACAAATGTACCTTTGACACAGGTCCACAGCTATGCTTTGCTCTGTAGCTGCAGGCTGGAAAGATTAGCTGGCAAAGTAGCTGGTGCAGCTTTTGAGGAAACTCTTCAAACAGGAGTTCCGGGGTGCTTGCTGAGCACTTGGACTTTGCTGCTCTGCTGCAGCTCAGGTTGCTCTTGCTCCTCTACGGAAGAGATGCTGGGTAAAATGTGAGCACTTCTCAGAAAGAAGAGCAAACTCCTAGAAAAGGGATACTTCTAACCATTAACAGGCTTCAAATAAGACTGCCTGGGCTATGGCTTTCATGTGCTAAAGAAAAAATGACTTAGCACAAACTTTGTGGCACAATTTATTCCTTCTCCTCCCCCCAGTGCTGAGCTTGATTAGCAATAAATAAGGGTGGTAAACTATTCCTGTAAGCTGTTAGAGTAGAATGGTATCAGTAGTGCATTCATAAACACATTTACCTCATCACTGCCCTTCTTTGCCTTTCCATAAACAGCAGGGCAGAGATTCAGAAATAAAAATCATTCACAGGCTGGGATTCTTCAGCAGTATTCAAACCTGCCTCAACTCAGGTTAGCATGTAGATATAGTGGTGGTTTCTGGCCAGATTAATTCCAGAACCTGCCATGACTTCTGTGAAAATATACTCAGAGCCACTTCTCAAGACTTGGGCTGTTCAGCTATTCATTCCTGTGCAGCATCAAATCCTAATTTCTCCCTGATGAGGAATAGCTCATATTTAAGACAGTGAGAAGAGTCCAAGGTTATTAACCACTCTCTTGAAATGAGGTCAGTGATTTCAGCCCAGCCCTCCTGAAACTGATCTGGGGTTTGCTATAGCGACGAAAACTCTGCTGCAGGAGCATGCCTGTGCCTCCAAAAGCAAAGGCAAAAACTGCAGTTGGGAGTCCCCTCCTTCCCTGGAGCAGGATGTTGTGTGAAGGATGCTGGTGTTACCACATGGCTCTTGATTAGCCGGGCTAACCCTGGCACCCTTCTTGTGTTGCCCTCAGTGGGTATTTGCAAGAAGGGTGCCTCATACTTTCCTTCCTTGAAAATGTTTTTTTTCCTGGCTTTTATGGCCCTATGGAGAGTTTCAAACCACTGAGCTGTTGCTGGTGAGGGGCCATCAGCCTTTGTTTCAGAGCTGACTCAGAGATTTTTAGGGACTTCAGCAAGGAGTAGGAGTGTGGGCAGAATGTGAACTAGTGCATCTCTGAGTGGTGAGCAGCCCACAGGGCATGGCTCAGAGTCCCTGGGCAAGCCTGACCTCTAAGTAGGCCATGGATAGGCACTGCTGCTTTCTGCTCACCACGTGTGCAGGCTGCAAGTGTGAAGCAGACTGTGCAGAGTGTACTTGGGCTGTTTGTCCCAGCCATGCCTTCAGCTTGGCTTGGTCTGTGGGCTGATACAGCCCTGAGATGGTTTCCTGGCAGAAGGAACTTCATGGGAGCACTCCTATTTTGAAGTGCAGGTGAAAGAAACACCAATCTCCTCCGCAGTGGGAGATGTCACTTTGAATTGCTGCTAAATAAATGTGGCCTTGACTCAGTTAAATATGTCCAAAACTACTGGATGGAAGCCCTCTGGCAGGGAGAGTACTGCCTGATGATGTTGCTGCTTGGGAGGAGCATTTTACTGTTTCAAACTGCTTCCTCCTTGCTCCTGCAGGGAGCCCCATTGAGCAAAGAGCACCCCAAACCCACCGGGTGTGAGGCACAGAGCAGGGATGGGGAGCCTGGGAAGGCATCCACCACCCCACAGCACCCGAGCCTGCCCTGGAGAGTGCAGCTGTGGCTCCACTGACTCCAGCAGCCTCTCTGTGAGCATGGCTGGATTTTGGCATCATCCAGCTGCCCACAGAGTGGTGACAGAGGTCAGACCTGAGCTACGCTGGATGGTGCCGGGGATATGTTAAATCACTTTATTAAGAGTGATGGGCTGGATTAGCATCTGGCCCTGCTCCTGCTCAAAAATTCCATGTGGGAGATGCTGGGCCATGGGTTTAGCTGCCTGAAGAGGAAACAGCACATGGCACCTCCACCTAGTGACAGGTCATAACCAAGCAGACTGCCTGCTTCTGTGTCCTGTGACAGTGACAAAAGATAGAAATAACTTTTATTGTTATAAAACCCCTTGTTTCAATAGCCCCCCTTCCCACTTGATTGCAATTAGTTTTCTCAGCTGCTACACTTTTGCTGTTTGTTTCTATATTCACAAATCTTGTCTTCCAAATTTTAGAAACAACAGTCAGCAATTGTCTAAGATCATGTAAAATTGAGACTTCAAGGACAACAGTTCAGTGAGTTGCTGTCTATCTGGCTGCTTCGGTTTTGGCGCTTGCTGTAAGTAATCTGACTCCACAGTATCCAGCCAGGGGTTAAAATTCAGCTCAAGACAAGAACAAAGCTCTCTCAGGTTTTGATAATTTGTTTGCTGTCTAACTCAGCAATAATCTGGTTCTCGCATTCGAGTAAACTGATCACCCAGCAGGAACTGGACTTTTGCCTTGTTGAAGGATGAATGTTGCTTTAGTTACTCAAAAGGAAAACATAGAAGAAATGCAGAATCCTTGTTGACCCAACAACTGAAAGAAACACCACAACATTTCCTAAATCAACACATGGCAATTCTCAAAACAAAGTCTGAACAGCAGCCAGAAACTTACAAGGCAAGAGATGATACTATGACCAAACTGAGACTTTGAATCTTCCCTACCTAAGCCATAGGGGTGGTCTGGTGATATTCATTTGTGTCTCAGAAGAGCTGCTTGTGCATGAACCTACTTGCTTTGCAGTCAGGAAATTTAATTATTGCTTCCACAGTAGCCCTCAAACAGTACCCTGTGCATGAAATATGCATTCACACCTGATATGTGCCATAATTTCTGCTGTTTCCACATATGGAGTTGAGGTTAATGTTCCATACACTGTGGACAAATAGTAGTTCTCATGGGTACCATAGTCTTGAATTTCCTGTCTCCTGGGTGATTAAATTCCCCACAGTAATTTTACTTTATTGATTTGTTTCTGTAACTCCTTATTTCCTTGGTTTGCTCTCCTTGAGGACATTTCACAGGCTACTTGGATCTCCTCAGGCTTTTGTACTTTTTTACACCAGTTTCAGGAAAAATTGAGAGTTTTTCACAAGGTATGTGAAGCAGCAGGAAACAGAGCATAGTGAAGCCCTCCCAGGGGCTCTGTGAGCCCCAGGCTCTGCAGTGGATACCCAGCTTGTTGAAGTCTGTGCGTCTGGACCCCAGCCTCACTGAGCAGCCCACTCCAACACCTGTACAGCTTTAGCATTGCTGTGTTTCCTCCTGCCATGTTGTCTCTGTGCTGTGTAGTGCACCTCCTCATGTCCTGTCTGCAGCAGATGTGGAGAACAACTTTATCTGTTCTCCCCAGGAGCCTGGTGCTGGTAACAGCCAGAGCAAGTGGTCAGCCTGCCTGCTGGAATGCACACGGAGAGTGTCAGCAAGAATCTGACTTTGAGGGTTTCTGTCTGTGATCCTACAATAACAAAAGGGCTACATTTGGCTGATGGGATTTGGGGGCCTTTGCAATACTGCTAGCTGCTCTGCCAGTGCTTTACAAACTGTCCAGATGTTTAGGTTTATTCCATAACCCTAGCCCTCCAGAAAATGGCATAAAATAATATTGAAATGGGAGCGAGCAACAACCTGTAAAAATGTAGCCTTAGCTGGTAAGTAAAATGAGTAAGTAGCTGTTAAATGCAAAATTTTATGCAACAGGCATAAAAAAACAAGTGGGAGCTTTTGCTGTTTAATATGAAATGTTTTATAAATAAAGCTAGGTGGCTACATATTGACAAAATTGGTCACCCCTAATTTAAGGCATGTCATAGGCAGTGGAGAAAGTGTTCCCATAGACCTGACTAATGTAGATAGAAATAGAGAGCAATTTAGAAAACTAAAGCTAGATTGGCATCACTGTAACTGCAGACCCTGCAGGCTGTCAGTGCTACCAGCTGAACAGCGCTTTCCTTCCACAGCCTCCGTGGCACTGAGCTTGATTAACTGGCACTGTTTACTTTGGAGTCCTGATAATTAAAGCTGGAGTGTCATCTGCATTGTAATTAATATGCTCCTCTGCACCTAATTCATTCTGACAGTATAGATTAATGATGGTAAATGACCAACAAGGATTTATCATGAGATGATTCTTAGTTCTACAGGCTGCCTCACACAATTACAGGAAGTGATTGCTAACTTCAGGCTATTGTCCTGGTGTAATCGTGCATGTGCATTCCCAGCGTTGTTTTGCAGTAAAACCCATCCAAGGGCTTCATAAAGATTCAGTTATGGCCCCTAAGAGGCTGAGCCACCCTTGTAAAAGTGGGAGAGGGGAATCCCAGGCTGGTGATACCACTCTGATTTTTCAGTATCCCAGTGCGTGTAGTCTCTGCCGATAATGGCAGGAGCTGAAACTGAGCCCTATTTCTGCAAATCAGATGCTTTTGTAAATAAAATCGTGTTGTGACATTGGGCAACAGGGTCAGCTGTGGGATGCTCAGCTGGGGCTGAGCAGCCTCATTTGTTAGCAGTGCTCTTCTCCTGTGGCAGTGCTGCTGTTTCCTCCATACAGGGCCACAGTAACTCAACAGTCCTGTCTGCCAAGAACTGCTGTGCATCTAAGCAATAGCCTCAAGAGTGGTCATTTTTCTGAGCTACCAAAGCATACTATATAGAAGAGATGCCCCCTCAAAAGGAAGGTACTGAGCTCCCTAAAAGCTTAGAGCCTCAGGAGGTATGACTAGTCAGGCTTGCAAAATCTTGACTTTCAAGCCAAACTGGTCACAGCTGAGGGACAACACCACATCATGCTAAGCAAAAGGTCATGAGAAATGATATAAATGAAGTGAAATTTTCCAAAGCATATAAGGTGCTCAAGCTCTGCTTGCTTCTTGCAGAAAGTGGTTTCATCATTACATTTTCTTATAATAGCTTCCTTGTGTACACAAGGAACTTAACCTGGCTTATTTAAACTGCATCACGCATTGCTGCAAGAATACCTGATTAACAAGATGATCGATGCTGTTCCACTTGTCAGTCAATAGGAATTAATATGCAGGAGACTAGTTCAGAAATGAGAGACTATAATGGACATTTGCTTTTCTTTGTGCTGAAGTGTTGCTGCGTGAGCAAACAAGTGCTAATATGAGCTGAGCTCCACTGCCTCCCCTCCCTAAGGCTGGCATTTTCCTCACTCCTCGACTGTTCCCCCATTTGTACCAATCTCAAACTCCTTCCTAGGAGTGGGGCTTGTGCTTCCTTTGTGCTTGTAGTAGAGGCCTGGGATTTTTTTTCCCTCTGCCCTGGGGAGTTCCTGAGAGTGTCCCTCCAACCTCCTGTCAGTCCCATCCAGCCTCTGCAGCACCTTTTGCAGTGCTGGCCGTGAGCATGTGGTTGGCTGAAGCTGTCACTGACCCCAAACAGACCTGAGTCAGGCTCTGGTGTGGTTGATTTACCAGTGCCACGTACTCCCATGCCAGACCAAGCACAAGGCTTAACTGCAAGTGGTTTTAGTGTTTATCGGAAAATACTGCTCCGTTTTGCCCGTACTGCCCTGGGGACACCAGCGTGGGCCTGGTGGCTGCTGGTTGTGCAACAGTGCTCCCTGTGCTACTTCTCTGCACTTTAATGACATCGTATCTCTTCCATCAGTAACCACATGGGATGGGTGACAAGACCCAAGCAAATAAGAAAGATGGGAAAAGAATGAAAAAACCCCTTTTTTTCTTCCCCCTTCTTCTTCCCCCTAGTAACAAATTCTACTGGTAAGTGGATGTAGCTGACCTGTCCCTCCTTCCTCAGCCACAGAGAGATGATGATGAGGTAGCTTTGGAGGGGTGGAGTGTGTGGATGAAAGAAAGAGGAGGTCTCTGGGGCACCATGGCCATGGAAACATGCAAAGTTGGTGTTAGTGTTTGTTATTGTTGGCTGCAGAGATGCCTGCTCTGCACCTTCAGCCCTGAAGGAACTGGGGTACATCTGAAAGGGTACATCTGTGAATAAGAAAATAGGGGTTGAGAGCAGAGCTGGATCAATGGTGAGTTTTTTTGTTTGCTCCCTGACCCTTCCCCCTCAGCTATGAAATAGAAACATAAGTCTAATAAACTAAAAGCAGAGATTGCTTTGGAGAAAATTGAGGAGGCTTAGGAGGAAGATTCTTAAATTTTGCAAAATGCTTTTATTCAGTCCCAAACAGAATGCCTGCAGTTGCTTTATAAACTGTTTCTGTTTGTCCCTTTTAATTCTGGAAAAGAAAAATCAAACCTAACCCATTTCATTTAGAAAATACCAAAGCAAAACATTTCACAGAACCATAGAATAGTTGAGGTTGGACGGGGAGATCATCTAGTTCAACCCCTCTGCTCAAAGCATGTTTGAATATGCTATACATTTCTGTTTTGAATTTTTATGTGTCCACAGTAATTTCCCAAATTTGGCTTGAATTTCTAAATAGATCTGTGTTCCCTCACGAGCTGTATTTTGAGATAAACTTTGTATTTACTGATTTTTATTTTCTTAGCCTTCTGTTTGGGAAATCTATGTCCTCTGTACTAGGCTGGCAATATATGCTGTCTTCAGACTCTCTGTAGAAAGTGTTTTCCGGACGTCATGGATTCCACATAGCTTCTCTTTTCTTCTCCCACATACCTTTATATAACCACAAGTGTTTGACTTTTTATTTGCTTATTACAGCACACTTGTGGCTTAAAAAGATGTGGACACTCATGGGAGCAAAACATTAGCATTTATTATAAAAGGTAGTAATATACTGTCTGGTTGGCTTCCTACCTGTGTCCATACATAGAATCAGAGAGTCATTTAGGTTGGAAAAGACCTTTATGATCATCAAGTCCAGCCATAAAACCAACAAGTCCACCACTAAACCGTGTTCCTCTCATGTCAAAATGCTGACCCATGTCTGCCAATGATTTACTAAAGGGACAAGGTAGTGTCTGCCATTTATCCACTAACTTTTTTTGCCAAGTTAAAATAAAAAGCAACCCAAAACTGAAAAAAATGCAAAACGTTCATAACACATAAAGAGCAGCTGAGGATGCAGAAACATGAATGACTAGGGTGCCTCAGACTTGGATGTCCTCAAAAGCTTACACAAAGCCTAAAAGAAGGTCACTTTGTGATATCCATTTGTTGGTGCCCATGATAGTGTCACCCATGGTGCCCTGTGGGGTTTGACACCTGAATTCCTACTGGTTGGGGGTGAGTACGCTGTCTGAGCTACCATTTTGGCAGAGATGTTTAATGGTGATTGGTGTGATGTGGACACTGGCTGGAGCAATACGATTGGATTTGTCCCATTTGTAGTCACAAAGTGCTGTGGGTTGGGACTGTGGAACTGTCTTTCACCTCTGTATGAGAACTGTACTAATGTCAACCTCATGGAAAGGAAACCCCTCACTTGCTGTACAACATGAAACTTGTCCACTCTTTGTGAAATGGAAAGACAGAAATGAATATCAGAAAATGTAACTCAGCCCTTCTATAATTTTTTTTCTTTTATCAAGGATTTTAATTTCCTTTTCTACCTTTTCTTATTGCAAATTAAAAAAAAAAAAACAACAAAACAAACAAACCAAAAACCAAATTGCTAAAACTCCAGGGTTCCTTAGCAAAACTATTCCTTCATGCTTTCAGCTGGAGCAGTTTTCCAACAGTGACATAATCTCACAATATGTTAGTCAGATTCTAAATAAGATTTTTCCAGAGTTGGCTGAAGGTTTTGGCTTAGTTCTAGATTAAACTGCTTAAGAAACCTTTCTGGAGTGGGTTCTGGATAACCTGGCACCATTTAAAGGATTAAAAAGTCATGCATAATTTGCCCTTTCAAAATACTCAAGGCTTTTAAATTTCTCACCCCAGAAAATATCTTTCTTTTCATCAAACATCAGCTGTTTCCAATTGCTTCATTCTATTTTGGTCACTTATTTTCTCTTTTCCTTCCCATGCATGACTAAATATCTCCTTTAAATCTCAACTTGAAGCAATTCATTTTTCCATTCATCCATTCGGTTGTGCTGGTTTCTTTCACCGTTGGAATGCCACATGAATGTCATACATTGAAGGAGCAATATCATCTGTGCAGTCCCGAGTGCGGGAGTACTTGGTGCCAGTTCTGCAACTTAGTACATGAAAAACACGACAGCTGCTGGATTCTGCATGTTTGAACTGGTTCATTTTCTGCAGCCCTGAGCAGAAATGCTCAGGCCATGGAAGCCCCACACAATGGTGTGATGCCCAGGCTTGTGGTCTCACGGTGAGCATTCCTGCTCTGGAGCAGTGAGACTCATTCTGCCTCAGTTCAGCACTAAGCTCAAGCAAAGTGGTCCCTCTGAGGGTCAGGCAGGCTGAGCCTTTGAGCCAGGCCCAGCTGCTCCGGCCGTGCTCCTCGGGAGGGTGTCCTGAGCCTTTGGTGCAACGCCGGCGGCCGATTTGGCTGTGCCGGCCGGTCAGAGGCACAGGCTCTGTGCTGTGCACAATTCCTGGTGGGGATGTGGCCTAGGAACAACTTAACTTACATAAAGGGGACTGGATCGCTTGTTAAAAGTGCAGTGAGGTGCAGGTATCAGCCCTCCTGACAAGATGGTCCATGCAAGTCCTGCATCAAATTCCACCAAAAAAGCATCTGCAGCTCAGTCCTGCTGGTGCCGAGGCACCTAAATGCAATCTTGGGTTTGCCTGGACCTGTACAGCTGATGAGCAGGCACACTGCTCTTCAGTAACCTTGTTTTGTTGACCTCAGGTTAGAATGAAATTTCTCCCATCTTTGATCTCTTGTATAATACACAAACACCCACCAAATTTCTGACCCATGCGTATGTGACACATGCATTTTCCTTTCAGTTGACAAATACAAGAGCTGAAATTATCCAGAAAAAATAAATACCAAGGCCAAGCATAGGAAAGGGTTCGTTTGGGTTTCTTTCCTTTGGTGAAGTGAAGAATGTGCTGGAGATAGATTTGACAAAGTGGGTGATCCAGATTTTTGTGGCAGTTGCATCCCAGCTCTAGCTGTCACAGCCACAGTTGATCCAAGCTGTGCTGTGTTCTGCAAGGGAAGGAGTCAGGTTCAGACCTGCCAGAAGGCCCTGAGCACTAAACCCTTCTGTCCAGAGTGGGACATGTAAAGCTACATTTCCTCAAGACTGCTGCCAAATGACTAATCTTGGACACTTTCAGGCATTCCAGCATGTCTGGTTAGTGGTTACTCCAGCCATCCTATCGTGTTTTTGGGAACCAAATGTCTTGCATGCTGAAGCAAGGTGCATACTATACAAGGGGCTCCTATAGTGGATGTAGGTAGAGTTAGTGGCCAGTGCACAGTGGCTTTACATCAAAGATAACCTTGTGAACAGGGAGCATTGTGTGTATGGTCAAAGTCAGAACATGCAGGGAAATCAGATCCCTTTCTTTATAATTTACTTAGGAGTCATGGGCAGTGGGGGATTTTTAAACACAGATTGAATGAATTAGTCCATTAACTTCTGTTTTCCTTTCCATGCAAGTGACGACTACCTGGTATGGCCAGAGCTGAGCTAACAAGACAGTGCTCTGCAATTGGCCACTGGTCAGACCAGATCACACTATTTACTGTTAGTTACTGTTTCTGTTACTGTTTAGTAAAAGAGAGCTCATGCTTTCTGCAAAGAGAGCCCAAACTCAGACACTATTCTGTTACCTAACCTTGCTTGTTCACATTTACTGAGGGACTCCCTAAAACTGGACTGTAGTGATTTGTTCATTGTGTATGTTGAGAGCTGTCTCAGGGTATACTCTAGGGAGTATTCAAGATTCATCTCATGGAAATTTCCTTTTTGTTTAAAATGCAATATTATTTGTTTTCAAAACACAATTATATGTCCAGACCCTGGCTACGTCCTGTAGGTATTTGGAAGCTTTCCTGCAGGCAGTACATCTCCCAGAGGCTACTTCTGGTTCATGTCAATGATCTTTGGGGTTTCACTGTACTTTTTTACTTCAATGATAAATTATTGTGGTTTCCAAAGGTTAATCATTAGTGCTCTGCAGAAGAGATGTCCTGTCTAGATAGTGTGGTTTCCTTTTAATTGTCTTTTTGGATCTAGCTTTGTTCTTATACTGTGGGATAATGTGCCAAAGATGGCACTATGCAGGCTGTGTTGACAAGTTGAACTGTGCTACAAAATACTCCTTTTGATCCTGCTTTTTTTCTGAACTCTACCAGCTCCTTTTTTTTTTTCCTTATATAGAAGCCCTTTGCCTTGTATCTCCTGTTTGGATCAGGGCTTGATGGGTTGGATCAGGTCACAGTACTTTCTTGTCTGACTGAGACAGGATGGATATCCAAGAGGATGAGCTGACCTCCATCACAGCCGGTTATGTGAGCTGGTTATGCACCAGTGAAATTGGCTTCCCAACCCAGCTAATACATTGCACTGTCTTGTCTTCATAGCTAACACTGAATTTTCTTATAAATCTATTCAATTTTATGGCTACATTAATCTATTGTATGAATCTTTGTTTAGAATTACAGTCAGTAACCAATTGTACCAGTGCAAGGAGCTATTGTCATGTCCTAACCTGTTCCTTAAAATACCAGCTGTCTTCACTGAGGAGGCCTAAAAGCTCTTTGTCAGGGTCCATCCACCGTGGCCAGTTATGGCCAATTTTAAACTCATACAACTCAACACTCATGAAACACACTTCAAAAGAGGACTAAATAGCTGCTTTAAATGGGAAGAAGTAGGGTCTGTGGGTGCCACCCACCAGTTTCCTGCCTGGCTGGCTGGGCAGTGGAAGGGCTGGGGACTTTCCCCATGAATGCCATCTCCCAGGCAGTGCAGGGACCCAGCCCAGGTCTCTGGCCAGCCGTGCTCGGCCTCCCCAACTCCCCTCTGCACCAGGAAAGGGAGGGAGTGCTCCAGCTGCATCCGGCCCGCCCGCCTGGCCACGGGAGGCCCTTGAAGTACAGAACAAAATAAATTCCTTCAATCCTAGCAATCTTCCTCAAAGAAGATCAGCAGGCAGCAGGCCTATGTTCTGTGGCTTGCAGTGGGCATCTGTGAGTGTCCCAGGATGCCTGCGTTTGATGACTATATCCCAAAGCCATGTCTCTGGTGTTTTTCTGTGCCCACAAACAGCTTTTGAAAGACATCACATAGAGAATCAAAATAATCTCCAGTGGCTTCAGTGCAGTTGCTCCTGATCCAAGAGTTCCTTGCCTGGGTACCAGCACTCAGGCACTCCAGGTGATTTGGCTTCAGAGAGCACACCAGCACACCTCTGGCCTGCTCTCCATCCCACCAGGAATGCTGCTGTCCAAGGCCCTCTTGAACAGGAATTGAACTGGTATACAGAAAATGCCAACAGTTCCATGCTCAAACAAGAATTAGGAAGTCTTTTAAACAAGCAGAGTTAAGAAAATAGATGGAGATGAGAATTGTTTCCTTGTACAGCTGTGTAAAGGTTCTTTCCGGGTATCTGAGCTTCCTCAAAAGTGTCAGGTTATTCCCTAAATACAAGTCAGATATGAATAAACCCACGCATGCGTCTGCACAGCCACCAACTCCTTTTTCCGCAGTGATTCCCCCTTAGTAAAATAGCTGGGAGACATTCCTCTCTAGGAGCAAACCTGCTACACTAAATGTCATCTCACTTGATTGTTACTAGCATTTTCCTGATAAACTGACCTTCAGAGAAATGCACTCTTATCAGAAAGCTGTTTTGTTTAAAACCCTTTAGGTGATCATTAGTCAGCTCAAGCTTTTTTACTGGTCCAGATGAAGATGTGCTAACTCTAAGAGAGGCAAAGTGTTGCTGCAGAATCATAGGTTATGTTGCACTTGAAAAATATGGAATTTTACTTGGCTATACTGTCTTAAATATATGATTTCCCAGAAACCACTGAAGCTTCAAAAGGTAGAGACTTTGATGAAAGAGGTCAGATTACAGCCTTGCTTCTGGGCACTGACAAATACTTCCCAGGTCATTAAGAGCAAATCCCTCAATATTTTCCCATCTCTAAGGAACTGGAATCATAAATCAATTAGTATTTATGATGTGTTCCAGTATGTCTGAGATAGGACCATGTAACTTTAGATAAAAGAAAGTTTACTTTTCTTTGTTATTAAGAGATAAAAGGAAGCAGTACAGCATCTGTTCTAGGAGAAATCCATGGTTTATATAATCTTTTCTGAAGTTCTTTTCTCACTGAAGTGGTTAACAAAGCTTGGATGTAATATATTCTAACATAATGTGCTTAATTTAGCTGAACACTTTAAATTCTTTCAGTTATATGGCTCCGGTCTGTCTGTTTTTGTTTTACCTTTTTTTCCACTGCTGAGCTCCATAATTGTTCCTTTTAGCCACAGTCACCTAAGGTCAGGCTGTACCTTGCTAAGGAGCCGAACTGCAAACAAGGCTAACTCAATCACGTGTCTCCAGCCATTCCTGTTATTAATCCTCCCAAGTTCTGGGCCTAGCACTTGGCAGAGCAACTAAAGTAAACGTTTTATAAGAAGTTCACATTCTCCTGAAGTGGAGGGAGAGCTGGTTAATTCCTGCCTTTATTTTTTTGAAGAATATTGTGATGCGGGAGCTGCCTCGGGTTTATTTCAATAATGCAGGGGGCACAAATGTCTTGAAAAAACATTGTTTGTGCAATGTGAATTTAGTCTGATAAAATTCTGTTTCTCTTTCCAAAATGTCTTTCAGAGTGCTTTCATCTGTAAATACGCTGTCATTGTAACAAATATGATGCTGGCTTTAAACTGATGAGAAAATGGCCAAAGTACGTGCAGTTTATACTCTGACAGGAAGCTGGTCTGGGGATTTAGGTTTTGTCTGAAATCTACAGCACTGCAAAGAATATTTATTTCTGCTTCAATGTCTGTGTAGAAAAGTCCTACTTAATTTACTTTCTCTTACTCCTATAATATCCACAGTCTTAATCTCTGCTTCCATTCTTTGTCAGTTAAATTCAGTGTCTGCATGGGAGCAGACACTGCAGATTCAGAAAATCAAAAATCTAACTCAAAATGCTATGCTGGGATAAAGGTGGGATCAATCTGTCCTAATTAGGGCAGCTCAAATAGCAGCATCAGATAAATGCTTTAGATGGGAAAGTATAACTGTAAGTCCTAATGTGTTGATATTATCAAAAGGGTCCTATATTAAAATAATAAAAAGGTGTCATGTGACAAAAGGGTGAGAAAATAATAAAAAGAAAAAAGATAGAAGTAAAAATGATGCGGGCTGCCAGGAGAAAACATTGAGTATTTATATATTCCTCATATAGGAATGAGGGCTGCAGTGAGGTGATGCCATTATGCTGCTGTCAGGACAAGCTCCTCACACCACGGCTGCCCATCCTGCCCAGGATGCTGTGACAGCTCAGGCACTTTCACAGGGTCCTTTGTATCCCAGAGCCATCTTTTGGTGATAATTTTATTTCTCACTTCCACATGTTAAGAAGCAGCCAACACAGCCAGCAAATGAATATGTAACAATGTGTTTTACAAAGCACTTGCAATCTTATTTAAACCTGTGTGTCAATGATTTCCCTGTGTGTGTGTAATTTTGTACGTAATTCATACAGTGATGAAAATCCCTTAACTGTCATTGTTGGCTAATGCCCTTTTCCATTCTTAAATGTTCAACAGCCTGAGCTGACAGTCAGGTGAGTTTGCATTGTTCTGGTTTGTTTTCTGAAAATAGCATCTACATGAAAGAAGTTGAAGTATGTACACCTACAGTTTATTTCCGAGCAGAGTGCTTCCAAAACAGCCCTTGTATACTAACTGTTTTCTGTTATTTAGCTTATAATATTAATAAAGACTTGAATGGAAACACTATGAGGGATGGAATTTGCTATATTGCTATTTACTTCTTTAATTTGTTTTTCTTTTTGATCATATGTTACACAATCAGTGAAATACCTCGCAGCTGGACCCAGAGTTTCAGCTGTGAGATTGGCTTCTGCCTAGACACTAAATTAATGGCAGGTGCAAAGGGCCTGTTATATCTCTCCTCTTTCTATTTCTGTGGGGTGAGTTTTTGGTAGAGACATGAAAAGTGCCTTGCTTAGTCAGTGGCAGGTGTAAGTCCAGGATAGCTGTTGCTATTTTGGGGGAAAACCTGCAAGAGTAGACAAGTGTTTCCTGATGTCCCTCTCCCAGAACTTCCTAAAAATTCCCCCTGAGTGGCAGTGGCCCAGGGTGGTGGCCCCAGCAAGCTTTGCCCACCTGTGTGTGATGCATGGGTGAGTCAGGGCACTGAGTGAAAACTAATCAAGTAAGATGGCAACTTGGGGTACAGGATGTGGGGAATAACCCTCATGCTGCCCAGAACTGATCCTCTGGAGAACCAAGCACGGCTGAGTCACAGTGTTCCACACAGCTGCCATCATTGCCTGCCCCTGTGCAGCACCAGTCTGTGCAGTCTGCACTAGGTAAACTGAATTTAAACTGTTCTCTCTTGTAGTATTTTTCTTGAATACCTGTATTTCTCCCCAGAGAAAGATTGATTTGTATGAGATTTGCTGTTCCTCTTGAAAAAGAAATGTGCTGGGTTTGGAAAAAACTTTTATAGTGAGATTATCTTACAGTAGGCATCTTATGTACATACTTTTTTTTTTTCCCCTTAATTTACCTCCCCTCCTAAAAGGCCATATAGCTTTTCCCCTGTGAATCTGTGAAATGCAGAGTTATTAACTCAGTTTCCTTTTAAGAGGGTAATCAACTTAGATCAGATTTTTGAAGTCCTAGAGACTCGGCTATGTTTTAAAAAGTGGTTATTTCTTTTGGTGCCCAAGTCTGTCAAAAGGAAAATGTGACTTTTAGGTGTTTATACCAGCTGACCAAGAGGGAAGCAGTCTGCATGGGGTCTGAAGAGGTGCCTGTGCATGGTGTGATCCTGACCTTCTCAAACGACTTTGACACTTGCCCAAACAACTTCCAAGAGTGCAAGGAGATGAATAAATCTTCAACTGCTTTGTCCAGATTGGTATACTTGTGGTAGTGAATTTAAGAGTAATTATTTTGACTTGGTTACCTCAATTCATTGTAAAGGTAATGTGTGGAATGGTTTGCTCTGAAACTCCCCAAAAGCAGAAGTGTAAACAGATTCTTGGGTTGTGGGGAAAAGTGTGTTTGGCACTTGGGCCATGTGAGAGAAGAGTTGCTCCTGGTTACCTGCAGCCACCAGAGTGAGAGGCCTTTGTGTGAAGGGATAGGAAGTGGGGAGCTGTGCCTGGAGATTTATCAGGGAGACAGAGATGGCACTGCAGCTTATTTCAAGTGAGCACAGATTAAAAAGCCCCTTGATGGAGCACTAGGAACCCACCCACGTGGGCACAGTAAGTGCAGACCCAGGAGATCTTGCCAAGGCAGATCTTAACCATGAGGTCAGCCCCCTTAATTCATCAGACCATTCCCTTCCCCATCTGTTTGGAAGTCTCTCACGAATTTAAAGGACGTATTTTAAAAGTATTTTTCTACTCTGTTCCCAAAACATTTTGGAGATTTTTTCTTTTTTTTAGTGCTTGCTATTGTGCTTATGTTACAGAGCCTGTCAACCCCTGCAGCACCCAGCTGTGCTGGCCATAACTATAATTCACACAAACTGCCAAGTGCTGTTCTGCTTAATAGGACAGATCCTTCCGTGATAGCTGTGCTACAGCCAGCCCTGGTGAATGTGTTGGGAAGGATGGTGCCCATGTGAGTAAGATTTATGTTTGTTAGGGCTGTGGTGAGTGAGCCTGCAAGCGCTGCCTTCCCCTTTTCAAAAACTCAGAAGATTTATCTCCCCGACGCATCCTGAGTCTGTTTCTCTCTTTTTTTAAATAGCTATCCCCAGAAAACTTCCATGGCTTGGTTTTTCCACCTGCCCTCTCCCTTGAGTGTGGTTTCTCCTTATCTCTCCACCAAGTTGTCATCTCCTCTAGCAATTCTTGTGCTGTTGCTCTTCCTGCTGCTCAGCTGGATGTGCAGACAGCTATAAAATGCAGTTCACAAGAACCATGATCTGTGGGTGTTGTGCTGCGGCACCACAGAGATTCTTGTACATTCCTCCTTACAACTGTCTGCATGCAGAACTGCATGTGGACAAGAGACAATGACTGCAACTTCCCTGGTGGGAGCTTACAGAAATGTGAGAATACAGTTGGGAAGAATAGCGTTGGATAAATGCTCTGCCATTGCTGGACAATCAGAGCCTGATTGTAATGAAAGAATGGATGTGAAACGAACATTCCTGGGAAAAGGGATATATTCAATTGCACAATCATCTGTGGGTTACCTGTTGGTGGTAGAGTATGATCCCCTTTGTTAATTAAGGGTTCAGGTTTGTGCATATTCTTGCATATATGCTCCACAGAAAGACTTGACATCGGGGAAGGGCTGTACACAGTCGGGTATGACTGAGTGGGTTTAAAGTATGGTTTCCACCCAAAGAAAGGAAATGTACTTGAGAATACAGTGAGGAGTTGTTAAGTATTCAAATGAGGTCCAGGTGCCTGTGCTATATTCAGATAAATTTGTAGGATAAATTCTTCAGTTGTTTCAGTGATCTAAGAACATAAATCTCACAGCCAGGACATGGCATTTTTTTGCTATTGTGAATATGTAATAAATCACTGCTCAGTATGACCATGGGTGATGTATCTGTTCCTTAAATAATAAATTCAGCAACCATGGAAGCCATCTGTTTTGCAGGTGTACAGTTTAGTCTTAAAGAGTAATTTAGAGAGTTTTTCAGCTTCTGCTGCTGCCATATAGCAGGGAGGAGTTTTTAGCTCCATACTTTGTTGTTCTCTTTACCATTCTTACTCTGTCTGCCTTTGGGAAGGGTTAAAGATGCTGGCCCAGGAAGGCAGGCTGCTGGCCACAAGCACATCTGGTTAACCAGGAGCAAACAATAAAGTGGTTGCTGTGCAGAAGACAGGGGGATCCTGAGAGAGACTCAGGGGCAAGAGTCCCTTGGTGGATTTGAGAGTCTGTCTTGAGTGAGTATTCTCTCATTAACCTGAACTTTAGTCACTGGTGTAGACAATAAAGACTAAGAGCTTATCCTTCTAGTTCTGATGACCAAAGAAAACTGACTTACTGATGGAGAACAAAAGTTTTGCTTGTTTCTTTTATTGCTTTTTTTGTTTGTTTTCTCTTATTGGATCCAGGCAGGCCACAGTATAACATAGAGGGTTGTGGTATTGGGAACCAATTCAGGAGTCTGAAGGGTCCTGAGGCTGTGGTCACTTTTGGGCTGAGCCTGGCTGAGGGTGACTAGCTAAGAAAGGGATTCAATACTCCTAGGAAGCAGAGGGACAACAGGCACTTGTAGGGTGTAAGAATTGGGTATACCACTCCACCTAAAGGGACCAATTGTCATCCTTGGTTTAGTAAATCACAGACTGAAAACATATGCTAAATAAATGTAGGTTGGCTTAAAAATACTTAGGAAGAGAGAAGGGAAAATTCTCCAAGAGGGGAACAGCTAATTCTCTATGGTCACAGCTGGCTGCATGGCACTATGTATGCAGACAGATAATACTGCTTGTGAAGCACAGAGTAATTATAGGGGAGTGGGTGGGGACGACAGTGCTTTGTTCCTCCCTTCTCCACAAATTTTTGGTCGACTCAAGGCGAGGCCAGGCAGTAGAAGCTGTTGGAGGCTGCTTTGGCAGCAGGTCCCCTTCCTGCTGCTGCTCCTTCCCTCTGGGCTCTGCAGCTGGCAGAGCTGGAGCAGCTGGTGACACAGTGCAGCCTCCTGCGTCCCGTAGGTGCTGCACTCCCCGGGCTCTGTAGGGCTCCCGGGCTCAAGCCCTGGAAGGACATGGGTTGGGGTGAGCATTAGAGACTAGGGAAGGGAGGACTGGGAGGGAGAGCAGCAGCATCTGAAGGCCTGTGCCCAGTCATTAAAGATGAGTGGCAGAGACCTGCTGACCTTCACTCTGCAGGTGCTGCTGCAGAGCCTACCAAAAACAAAGTAGAGAAAGTATAATATTGAGGGAAACTTGAGAAGCATTGGACACATAGAGAGCAAAGAAGGTCGTCAAAGTGGAAATAAAGTACAGTGGAGAAGGGGGTACATTTTTCTCCTAGAAAAAGTGTGTCTATCCTGCTGATCTCTGAGCAGTGCTGAGTGTGATGTGTAAACTCCAGCTGCAAAAGCTGTTCTGACACCAGTTACGATGAAGAAGCTTGTACATACATGAAGTATCTGAGCTTTAGACTTGAATGTCTTTAGTGCTAGAGTTGAAAAAGTTGCTGACTTAGGCTGCCTTGAAGGCTCTGATTTCCAAGTGGTACAGACAGCTGTCTGTGTTCTGCAATTGCAATTACACAACAGCAGCAGCCGGACAGCCTGCCAGGACATCAGGACGGCCTGCTCTCAGCTGCTTTGGGGCTTTTCAGGACATCAGGAAAGTGGTGCAGAAAACAAACTCATTGTACTTCTGTGCATTCCAGGAGCTGGAGAAGAGCTATCTCAGGACAAATTTTACTCTTGTGTCACCTGAAAACACCCTGTTCCAGGATACCTGATGCTTATGCACAAACAAGCAGATGTACCCTCATGGGGTGTAATGGTGATACTCACTTGTGGCTAAGGCAGCATATGGTCTGTGTTTCTTCTTCTAGAATATCTTGGGATGGAGAGACGTACTCTGTCACAGCTTGCACGTGTCAGTAGTTAGTGTTGTAGAGTCCATTCAGCTGTTTTTGTGTGCTGGCACATTTTCCACAGTTCTTCCTCCTCCTCCTCCTCCTCCCCACTGCCTCCTTCACTGGCCTAGAGACCAAAAGGATTGCCTAACTCTTCAGAAGGCCAAAAGACACAATTGGAACAAACAGCTAACTTGTGGGGAGAAGCAATTAAAACCACATAGAGTAATCTCTTACCAAGACTGCTGCCTGTGCTCACAGGACTGCAGTCATGCTTGCTCTGCCTTTGCTGGACAGACATTTTTTCCAAAGAACACAGATATTTGTTGTTCATGCAGATGTTAGTCCATTATTCCTTCTGCATAATTCTGCCTGCCCATGTCTCAGTACTGAAGTATTATCAGATTGGATTTTGGCAAGAAATTTTTGCTGTGGGCCCTCACATGCATTTTTGTATAACTGGACAGGAGTGAACTGTCCCAGTGCTATGCACAAACTCTTACAATGTGCAATGGGAATTGGTCAAGGTCTGTGAGAAATGGATGGACACTGCTGATACATAAAGGGAAGTGGTTTTGCATATGGAAATTTGGCGGGAGATAGCAGATATGGGGAATAGTGGGGGATATCTGGGGGGCAGTGTGTTGTTCAGTCTTTTGTCAAAAACATGCAGGATCCAATGTAATTTCTCTCTGAAAAGGATGAGGATGTGGCTGAATACTGTCTTTTCAATCCTTTTAAATTTTGACACTTATGTATTTGTTCTCTAAATACTTTCATCTCCCCCAGCACCCACTTGTCTGCAGATGAAGCTGATAACAATCACTCCAAGCTCTTTCCTAGCATTCTTTTTTATTCTTCAGTCCTGAATGAAATTCAACCTTATTCTCCATAAATAACCTTTCTCATTCCCCCAGCTGTCTCCTAGAGCTAGTTCTCTTCTGACCTCTCCCTTACTGACTCTGTACTGACCTTGCACTTCCCCCACAGGCCTAATCTGCCAGTGTCTACACTCTTAGGCTTCCTCTGCTATTTTGTATGATTTCTTTCTTTTTTTTTTTTAATAATAAGGCCCACCATTTCCTGAGCTGTACTTCAGCAATAAGTGTGAACAAGGCCCTTCATCTACACACTTCATACAGTGCAGTGACAAATTGCTACCACTGGCAAAAATTTTTATGTTTTCACCCCTTTTCTCTCATTCTAGGATCTGGGTAAATCTATACTTTCAGCTGTATTTTTCTACTGATAATAAAAGCCAGCACCAGTGTTTCCAAATTATAGAGAAACAAGACAATTCCAGTGACAGTGTCTTATTCAAAGAGCATTTTTTCTCTTTAATTGAATTTTTATCAGTGTGACAATAACTCCAGTGATTTTTCAATAGTAGGGGATTATTCAGTCTCATCTCATCCTCCCATTCAAGGCAGTGTGAGTTCTCATCTGAAAATCTTGCAAATGGGTTTGTTTTGGTTTGGTTTTTTATGAAGTTAGGCTGTAGAAATAATCAGTAATAACCTGCCAATGGACAGTTGTGGAAAAACTTTTTAAAAGAGCAGAGTGGTCATGCACATCATATCTGCATGTACATTTTCTTGGTTTTTTTTTCATGCTGTTTTTTTCATGCTTTTCATGTTTTTTTCATGCTGTTATCAAACAAAGCATTCTCCTGTTCCCCCAGAATTTGCCTGTCATTTACATAATTTTTTGTATTGGTTGAGTGGGAATTTGTTTGCATTCAAAGTGGAAAGCAGAGATTTTTCCAATATTGTTTGTTTCTTTTTTTTAAATGACAGCATGAATTGTACATTTCATCTCTATGTACCTGCAAACCAGACCCATTTATTTTACAAAGTAGAAAGCTTAACTCTAGATGTCAGCACTGCAAACTGAATGTGCAGCTCTGAAAATGAAGTTTTGCTGTCTCTGACTCCTCCAGTGCCACCAGAAATAAAGTGCAATAGCAGTTTTGCTGACAGATCCATTAGGGCTGAGGAAGGGAGACTGCACTTATGCTTAATGGCACAAGTAGGAATTGTAGCATTCTCTTATTCCACAGTCTTTTTCTAGCTGCACATAGTTGTGTTCTTTTTAATGGCATCTAGTAAATAATGCTTAATGTAAAGGAAAGAATAAGATCCATCTCCAGACAGTGTCCACTGTTTCAAATGGGTATGTTAAGCCTTTCCCTTCATTTATTGTAAAATACTTATATTAAGTGGGCGTCCAAAGTGATGAGAGGGCATAGGAAGCTGACTTCTTTTTCTGGTTCTAACAGGCTGTATAGATCAGCTAAATTATGGGGTGGATGAAGTTGATGTGACTGTTGCTTATACTCGAAACTGCACAGTAGCAGAAACATCAGGGAAGGAAAGACTTGATTTTCCAGACTTTAATGCTAGCAATTATGAGAAGTAAATAAAAGCATTTCTGCATTGCAAGTACTGTGGTTATCCTGAAAAACCACATTTCTCAAAAGCACTGACTTTTGGCTTTGCATCTCTCAACTTTACAAGGTGGTCTCATCTGGATCAAGGGATGCTGTTACTTATATGAGTGAAACGCTGCTTCTTGCCATTCTTGTTATCCATAGTCATTACTTACCTGCATGTTTTGCTTTTAATTATGACCTGATGGCATTTGTCATGTAGTTAAGGTACCATTAAAAGTGTGGCTGTCCTGAATGCACAGAAGTGCTCCTGCTGAATTGGATTCTTCTGAAACACAATGATTCTGGCAGGGGACCACAGAAATATTCATGGTACAAAACTGGAGTAATTAAAACAGTTTTCTCATGTGCATTTTCCCCTCTTCAGATGCTGGAGCTTATTGATAAAAGTCAATATTTGGTTTTCACCATGTTCCTAAATCTAAAGTTTGGTTGGGCCTTCCCTAAACTGCTTTTGCCTCTGAGCTGTTCCTCAGCTAGTGAAAACAGGCAGGACCTTGGAGAAGCACCTCTGTGAGTCATTAGGAATAAAGGTAGCAGAAGCTATGAATGACATAATGGAAAATGTGAAAGGCACATGAAGATGCCATCGGATTTTGTGTGGTCTTTGGTAGAGTATGGTGTTGTATGTCTTTTGAATCTGGGCTGCACTTGAGCTGGGACTTCCAGAACATGAATTGTCTATGGCAGTAACTTGTCTTGCCCTGGGCACAGTGTCTAAAGGGCTTTAAATACAGTATGTTCTCTCTTAAAGTACATACAGACATCTAGTCTCCCAGCACATCTATAGGATAAGGAAGCATAGTTGCTTTCATATGACATAGAAAGAGAAAAGGTTTATTTTACATACATATTCCAGGAAAAGTCTGCCTGCAGTTGATTTCCCAAGCCCCGGGGCCTGGCTCCACCCATAGCACCATCTTCCCTTTTCACAGGCTTTGCTTTCAAAAATATTTTCAAAGAAATTGGCATGGGCAGAGTCGAAAAGGAAAACGATGGGAAGCAACAACCGAGTCCGTCGTCCGGTTTCTGCAGAAGGGCACCAGGTGTCTCACGGGGCAGCCGCTCGCCGGCTCCCCGAGGCGGCGTCCCGGCGTTACCCCGAGCCCTGAGCGGTGCGGTGTGAGCGGCGGTGCGGGGCCGCGGGCTCGGGCGGGGCCGGCGCGGCATTGGCCGCGGCCGCTGATCTGCATTGACGCCAGCGCGGGCCGGAGGTCAGCGCCGCCGGGCGCTGCATTGGCTCTGCCGGGAGCCGGGGCCGGGAGCCGG
>VXBQ01000414.1:41707-125245 GCA_013400175.1 Phainopepla nitens | reverse complement strand
GCGGCGGCCGGAGACCCCCGCTGCCGCCGGACGGGGGGCTCTTCCTTCCTTCCGACGACGGGAACCTGAATGTCCCCCCCGCGGCGGCCGCCCGCCCGCCCGCGACCGAGGCGGCGCGGGACGTGCCCAGCGCGGCGTGAGGAGCGCAGCCGGCTCCCCGGGGCGGCCGGGCGGGTTTCGCTCTTCGCTGCTATTTTTCAATAAGTCGCTGAAATTTTTTGGCCCCAAAGCACACCCCAAAGCGCGCCCTCGGCACGGCACAGCGTAGCGCCGAGCGGGACCGCGAGGAGTGAGCGCTGCTCGGCGGGAGCGCGGACGCGGAGGTGGGGAGCGGCCCCCGGCCCGGTCCCGGGTTAATCGGTAACGCGGAGCAAGCCCGGGTGGAAAATGCGCCGTGCTCCGGGCTCAGGGGAGGAGATGGTGCCGTGCCCCCGGCCGCTCTGAGCGCCGAGCCGACGCCGGGGTGTGTGTGGTTTGGGGCTTGGGATTTTTTTGTTATTTTTGCTTTTTCCCCCCGTCTTTTGGTATTTTGTTGGTTTTTTTTTTTCCACTTTTACAAGAAGGAAAGAAAACTTTGCCAAGATTCTCAGATGGCTTAAACAAATTAATAATAATCTGTGAAAATTCGAAGTCGACCGGTTCTTGATTTCCCCCCTTCCCTCCCCTCCAGCTCCCCAGCCCACAGCTGAGATTGAGCTAAAAGGACCTGTTTCCTGGAGGACGAGGAGAACAGACACGTTTCTGGTGGTGTAGAAGGGACCGATGGCAATGCTTCAGAGTGTAGCGGAGACGCAGGACAGAGATTCAACTTGTTAACAAAAAAAAATTAAGCAGGGGGAAAATATCAACGGGAAGGAAAGATATTTATACATATATATATACACGTATATATATACAATTTAGAAGTATTCCCCAGGTGGCCACAAAGCATGGGCTGTGTTCCAAGCACCAACCTCTCTGACAGCAGAGTGATCTGTCACAGTAGCAATGAGTCTGAGGAGTACAATTTCCCTCACCAGACCAACACAACCATGTCTCAACAGCAGCAAGGCAACCCCGTCCCAGGATTATTCATTAAATGCTACAACACATCCACTTATGAGGCGAGGACTAATTCCTCTAAGAAAGACAAGAGGGAGAACAGCCAGAGCATGGAGGCAGAGGCCCAGACCGGCAGATCCAATGTTAAGGTAAAAAGGGTGCTAAACACGAGCACTGTTTCTCTCAGAACAGGAGTTGGCTGTAGCGCTTGAGCCCAAGGAGTCTCCCTGCTGTAGTGCGGGAGCTTTTCCTGGCTTGGGCTTTACTTTCGTTTATAAACTAATCAGTGTCTTGGCGACTTTGTAGAGGTACCCAAGCCTCTTTCTTCATTCCACAAAATGAGTTTTCCTGATTCTGGGAAGGAGAGCGATGTTAATTGTCCTCATCGATCGTTCGAGCCGGGGGCACGGGTCTTGCTTCTGAACCTGGGGGTCCCTCCGGCCGCAGTGGGGCTGCGCCGGGCTCGGGGGGATGCGCTGCCCCCCGCGTTTGTGCGGGGTCGTCCCGGAGGGCTGTTTGTGCTTGTCCCCTTTGCAAGCAGGAGCAGACCGCGGTCTGAAGCGATCTGCGAGCTGGGCTGATCGCTTTGCACACCTCTTCCATTTGGAAACTTGAAGGGAGAGCGGCAGCGTGTTTTTGCTCTAGGTAGTGATTTACATTAACAGCTTGTTGACCTTGTCTGTAGCTGCAAATAGGATATTTTTTTGCCGTTTTTTTCCATGTGTTTGTGCCCATACTTTTGGGTAGAGGTACGACACAAGGCTATATGGAGTTGACATTCACATATGGAAAAAAAATTGTGATTTGTGATTATTTTCTTGGACGTGAGTCAGTGGTGTGGAGTGCTTGCTTGTCTGTTTGCTTTTTATTGATTGACTGTTTATTTATGGGTTGAACTTTAACCCCTAATGTTATAGATTTGGATTTTATCTTTGCTTTTTTTTTTGAAACTGTTTTTATTTAGTAAAAATGAGTAGTTGCAAATGTAGGAAAAATCACATTGTAGCAGCCCTTGGGATATTATATAACATGGCTGATCTGTTCAGGTTGCTGTGATAAGTACTGAGATACACATGCTGTAAATATAAGATACAGGCTTGAGGTGCAAGTGAGATCTAGCTGAATGTCAAATGTTTTGCAGACTAACAAACTCTAATGATTTATTTTTTTTTTAGGATTTTTACTTGCTTGTTAAGACGACTTCTAGAGTACTGACCTGGAATAATTTACTTCAGTTACATGGATGATTTTCTTTGATTGTTTTCCTTCAGATTTAGTAATCTTTGTTCATAATTTAATAAGTTTCATAGTTTAAAAAAGTCTAGAAAATTAGCAGACACTTTGAGAGTAGTGAGCTGGGGAGGAATTAAAAATACTTAGTACAGAGCATGAAGCTGAATGGTGGAGTACTAAACTAAATTTTTGTGTTAACAACACTGCACAGGAAATGAACTTTACGGCCCTGTTCGCACACGATAGATGTGCTCACGGCATGTTTAACACAGCAACCACACTGAGGAAGCTTAAGTTGTCATCAAAGTCCCGACAATTGTTTTGCTACCTGAATTTTTAGTAGTGATTATAATTGCATGTTACAAAACCCAAATCAAAAATAGTCTTTTAAAATTTTTGTTCTGTTAATTTGTCTTCTGTGTGATTGCTTAAGGGGAAAAAATCCCTCAAACCTGTTTCCAGAATCATGTGTGGGAAGCAGTCTTAATTTCATTAAATTCTGTTGTTCACCTTCAAGAACTTTGTGCAAATTCTTGTTACTAGGTTTGGATAATTCAGCCAAACACTACAGGTTGCTGTTGGTTCATATGCATGCTGTCATCTCACTGACAGTCACTCCAATTTTTATCACTGAGTCACATTTTCTGCCCTTGACATCAGTCTTTAGCACAGTTCTGTGAAAGATGGGTTTTGAGAAATGAAAATGGATTTCTGTTTGTGATCGGTTGACTACAAAATTTGTTGGACACATCATGTCTACATTATTTTCATGTGCAAAATCCTTTAACAGTCTTTAGAGCAGCCAGGCAGTGTGGTATTTATTTTTCTGTTTTTATCATTAGTGTGTGTAATATGATCAGATTTGCAGTTCTTAGAGTGCTAGATAACTGTGCTGTCTCAGAGATTGTGCCAGAGTGAGGGATCCCTGCAGAGCAGTTTTCACAGTGCAGTGAAGTTATTTGGAAGGAAAGAAGATGTGAGAAGATTGAAAACAATGTGCAGGAGCCTGAAATTCCTGAATGCAAAAGGAGCATTGGGCAGGATGTTGTGCTGTTTTATAATTAAAAGGATTTTTGATTTGAGGAAGGACTGTAAGAGTTAGGGTGCTACTAAGATCCATTGCTATTTCTCAGAGTGTGTGTTACTGTAGTACACTCTTTATGGCCCCAGGGATTCCTTCACACAAACACGAAATGCTACAAACCTGGTATGCTTTGGGCACTGGTGGTGTTGCCCAGAATTTTTGTGAATTGCCAGTAATCTGCCTAAATGACATTTTCATTGGTTTCAGGGCACTTTAGATTGTTGTATATTCTCAGACTAAAGCCAACAGAATGCTCTGTTAGAGCTATGAACAAAACTTGGCCTGTGTGTAAATTTCGTGTTTTCACTTTGGCTGGCATTAGTGTTAAGTTTATTAAAACGTGTATAATACATAGTGCAATAATATTTGCTGAATCAGTTTGCTAGCAATAGTGCACATTTTTGAAGTCAGAAAACATAATAAAAAGAAAAAAAGGCTCCATGTTAGTTGTAAAATGGCATTATATCTATTGCTAATTAACCCTTGACTTACTCTGCTTTTGTGTTCATGTCTTGTTATCTTTCTCCTGGTCAAACAGCAGAGGATCATTTTCTGCATGGGTGGTGTGAACATAATATATTTTGTGATTTGCATCAATTTATAAACTGTAGCTAAAAAAGCGACGAGTTCTTTCCTGGTATGGGGAACCCTATGTTAATCCACCTGAATTTGCAGAATAATCCTGAAACTGTGTGTGTGCAGAGGTAAATGCCATAATACCTAATTATGTTGTGTATGATTATGGTGACAGTGTGTGAGAAATGGAAGACCTCTTTTAGGTCATGGCACCTGTATTTTGCTCCTTGATTAGTATTTTCGTATGTGACTTTTATTTGAAGATTATGAGCATCTTGGAATAAGTGCCATATTTAAACAGTGAATCAACCATGGAAACTCTTCCCTTAATTTTCAATGTATTGCCTCCACAGATTAAACCCTGTACTAGTGAAAGATGAGCAGGACGTGGATGCAGGGACTGGTGTTTGATTATCCAGTGCTACATAAGGAATATCAAATTACACTTAACCAGTACTGTTGCAAAGAGGAGTTTCTCTGATTTTCTCTAAAATTTCTCTAAGATTTCACTCAAAATCTCAAGAAAGTGGACTCAGAATTGTGATAGTCTGGCCTTTTCATATATATTAGTTGTGATTTTCAGATATTTTTGTAGTTGAATTTGTGATAAAGGTACTTGGATTTATAGAAACTTGTTTAAACACCGTTAGAATAATAACTGTTTAATCTATAACATAAGTGGAGTAAATGCTGAAAGGCATAAGGACTTCATGGGTGTTTATTTAAAATTGGCATGGATATTCATAATCATATGCTATCCCAACATCCTGTGTGTGGCTCTTCTCCAGTGCATTAATATTCACTGTAGCACCTTGATTTTGCTCTGTCATTCTTTTACGTATGTAAGATTTCCTTCCTCTTTCCTTAAGCAACTCTCCCTGTCGGATACATTTAATACAGAAATATGTGCATTTGGGTGCAAGGGGATCAGAGAGTAAATCCAAACTTCCTTTGTTTGAAATTAAAATTACTCCCAAGTCAGAAGGACCGAATGTGAAATAGTCTTTTGATTTATCAGCTGATGTGGGGCAGCCAGTTTAAATCCATGCCCCTACAGCCAGTAAGTTTTCTGCATTCAAACCCTGAAATTGCCTGTGAATTTTGCAGTCACTGCAAACCCATGCTGCATAATTCTGCATAGGCTGTATGCTATATGGCACCTGCAGTGCTGAGTGGATCTCATTTCAGCAGTTAACAGCACGTTATTTAGTCTATTAAGGTGTCTGCTCTTTTCCTCCCTGTCTGGTAATTCTTTTCCCTTGGAAGACATGAGCACTCTCTCCCTTTGATACTCCCACACTTTCTGTCCATGCTTCCACTGAGGCCATCCACCCTCTCTTGAATCCTCCCTGTTCCCACTGAAACTGTCCTCAATCATTTCTCTGACAAACTTCCCATCACCATTTCCCTCCCACTTCCACTGACGTCAGCTCTCCTGTACAGAGATCCTTGCTTCCACTGAGAGGATCCTTCCCACGCTGAGATACATGAACCTTTCTCAGTTTTTAGGGCTCCAGACTTTCAGACTGATACTTTTCATGCTGTTGTTGCAAGGCTTGAGCCCTTTCTCCAGGAGATGGGAGTCTAATTTTTAAATTGTATGAAGTGAAGTGGTCTACTAACACGTGAACTGGGCTCATATTTAGGTCTAATTTTTATCTTTTTAAATTTCCTGTTGTTTGTTATGTAAATTGGAAAAAATCCAAACTATAAATCACTCACAGTGTATAGATGGCTACACTACAAAGACAGCATAAGCTGTGTTTTCAGTTTTTAAAGCATTATTATTGGTACCTCTTCTTGTCATGCAAACCAACTCATGCAAAATGTGTCACTGCATCTGAGGGTAATTCTTTGTGGAACTGAGATGAGCAAGGTTAGACCCTGAATTTTTTGAGTATTTACTGTTGGTAAAAACTTCATTGAAACTCCTTTAAGCTGCAAATCCTTTGCCTTTTCTGTTGTTCTTCAATGCTGCTGTCTGAGCTTGTTCTGCATCTTTTCTCTGGGCATTTTGTGTAGTTAAGTACTAAGCTTTTCCTTTTCTGCCTCCTGGATCTGTCAATAGAGGAAGTATTAAAAGCAAGCCTTTATTTCTGCAGTTCTAGTTATTTTTCTTACTGTGTTGTACCTTTTGTATTTTTAATTATATGGCTCAGATTGAGGTCTAAGTACATCTACAGTGAGAAATTTTCTACTTGTAGAATGTACTTATAAGCCAGAATAACAGGAGGTGATGTATTAATGAGTTTCTACCATTCCTAGCATTACATGTGGTGTGAAATTCCAGTGCAAGTTAACAGCTTTGCCTTGCTATTTAAGATACCAACAATTCAGATTTTATATCCAAAATTCTAAGTTTGACTATAAATTAAAGATATGAAATTGTTACACCTGCTTGCAAATACTTCTTATTGAGTGAATTAGAAGATGCTTACAATGTATGTGACAGTGAAGAATGTCTTACTAAGAAAGTTGTTCATAGTTCATTTGAATCTAAGAAAAAATACTGTTTGGAAACTGTTTTGCTTTCCATTTTGCATGCTTTAATATTTGTTCCTCATGTTCAAGTAAATGTCCATGTCAAGAAAGGAGAGGTACTTGAATGAGAATTATTTTTAACATCCATTGAAATTGTTATATCCAGCAGTCGCCACTACCAACAGTGATAAATAGCTGTTTTGTTTTAGTTATTGTATGAACATTTGTTCACCTCTTTTTGCTGTCACATTGAGAAAGGACTACAGAATTGGGTTACTCAAGCAATAGTAACAATACACTGAAAATATTACACTTTTTGAGCAGTTGGAACCTCAACTGACTTTCAAATGAGTCCTCAAAGAAGAAATAAGTATTTTGAGATATGGACAGCTAAAGCTTTAATTGGCTCTCAGCAAAAAGTGAAAGAAAGTTAAAGCAAATATGATAATGAGCAGACTGGCCTCCAGGTGAAATAGTTTCAATACAAGATTTACGTAGGTTGTCATTTTATCAGGGGGCCACAGAAGCACCTGCACACATAGAACAATTTAGCATTGTGTTCTATTTTGGTAGTGTGTAGGGATATAATATGCCCCCACTGTAAACTGCTTTACCAGCCATGGATGGATTTAAAACATTGTTAGCAATGTTTCCAAGGATGCACACAGAGCGTGATTTCATGTCCCAAGCTCCGTTTTCCATGTAAATTTCAGTGTTTTTATATATAAGATCCATTCATCCAGTGGAGGTTCAGTAGGAATTTGCTTGGTCCTGTGGCATTCTACACATTGCTATCTGTTTTTTTTGGGTAAAATAATTAGGTATCATCATTTAACTGTAATTTAAATTGGCACAGGATGACAAGATACAAATTGAATAGCTTTAATGTGCATGACATACTAAATAGTTTTATTGCCCAGAGCCAGATTTTTAAGTTTTCAAAGGCACCAAGGAAGTGATGGTAAAGTCCTCTGCTTTGCAAAAAGATTTTGGCATTCAGCCCCTTTTAGGTTCTTTCTTGATAGCCCTTTTAGGGCCAAAGTGTAATAAATGATGGTGTTGCACATGCTGTGAAATTGAATGGCGGAGTCTCTAATTTGTGCGTTCTTTCAGACCGTTCTCTTTTGCTAAGGGTTGTACTGTTGGCCTCAAATCAAACTCCCAGGCCCTTTTATTCTTTTTCTCGTAAAATCTGTAACTCTGTCACTCTACATAAAGTAAAAGGCTTAGCATTCTGTAAGCCAGCTCCCACATGTATGGCTTTGTTCCAGGAGAAAGGAAGGGAGCTAGAACCTGCTTTTTGACATGGAAATATGTTGAAATAAATTAGTTTATATCTGTTTTGAATGTGGTAGACAATGTAATTTGAGATGGGTTTTGATGGTGTTTTAAATGTTCAAAGGTAGTCTGCAGATATATATGTAGAGAGTTAATGTCCTTGCATAGCAGAAGAGCTTGGAATGAAAAAGGAATATTCAATATTTAAAAGCAATTTTGGGAATAAATTGTTGCTCATGAAAGAGACTGATTCCAGCATGAGGGACTCAAATAAGGATTCCCACCTTTGCTTGGAGTGGGAGGAAATGTGGTTTTTGGTTCTGCTGTTTTATTACCCAACAGACAGTTTTTGAGCAGTAGATCCCGAGAAATTGGGATAACATATTTTTGTTGGTGTAAAGAAAATCTCTTTGTTGGCCAGATGGGTCTTTCATTTCTGAGCAAACTAAACTGATAGTATTTCAATGATTTTAAAAAGTCAGGATATATATATTAATCTCTTGTTAAATAATACTTTAACATATTTAAGATGTGTCTGTTTCTTTGTTGGAAATGGGAACTCACTTTTTTTTTGGCAAAGCAGAATTATTCTGCAAGTTAATTTGAAAGTTGCATAGGAAACCAAACATTTTAGATGCCTTTGTCAAGGAAGATGTATGTCGATTTGTAAATCAAACATTTTATATAGTGACATGAACAGATTATTGGTTTTGTTACAGGGAAAATGGTGACACTGAAATCTTTTCATTGTGTTTTAGACTTCCCAGTTTCCTAAGTAAATCCATACAAAGAAAACACAGAATCACTGGACAAATATGAAAGAATGGCATCCTCTACTTCCCATTGTTTTCATTTTGAGTTAGCAGTGACCTTAGCTCCCCACTTGGATGCGGTGGAAACTTTACGAGGCCCCATCAGACTTGCCACTAAAAGACAACTTATTTTTAAAGTTACACATTTACTGTCCTGTTCTCTCTTTGAATCTGAGGTTCTGTTACCTCTAATAAAATTTAAGCAGAAAAACAACCTCAGTAAGTGATCGGCAAAGTAAACCTTTGGAAGAATCTTGTTTGGAAAACACCCATGCTAATTTGTTAATTAAAGCACAACAAAAGAACCTTGATCTGGATTGAACGCAATCTTCCTGTATTTAGGAGTAGCTACACTTTTGCATCATCAGAAAGATGTTCCTCATTTACAGTGAGTTATCAGGGTTGTGGCTCTTTTGACACTGAGGTGTAGAACTCTATTTTACAGCAGTGATTTTAATTCCAGGTTTAAATGCACAAACATATCTGTGGGATATGTAGGTAGGTCAAGATCAGTGTTGAGCTGAGATGATTAATTTGCAGATGTGTGTGTTCTTTTTGGAATACTGTCTGCTCTTCCTTCCAATTTTGATTTTTTTTCCCCCTTCCTTCCTTCATAACTTTTCATAAGTTTGGTGAGAAATTCCACAAATGGTTGAGGACAGCCACGCCTATTACTCTGGTAACTTGAAGCAAAAGTGATGTGTCCTGCACACAGTTTAACTGCACTTTTTCATGAGCTTTAACTCAAAGATAAATATTTCAGCATGGGATGAGTATCAGCATGTAGGTCTGCAAATACTGGGACCCAGAGCTTGTACTGAAGTGTGGATGGCACTGGGATTGCTGGCAAGATATCTGCTTTTTATTTTTCAAACCAAAGCAAAGTATTATTTTCAAATACCAGAGATTTATTAGTGGGCCAAATTCTTACTAAAATGACACTCTTTCAGCCCTGTTAAGATATTTGGGCTCAAGGGTTGTGGCTGTGGCTTTAGATAGAGTAACTTTGAGAGTGATGACTCTTGAAGTTAAAACCTTAAATTTTTAAGCATTCAGAAGGATTTTTTCCCCTTACGTTTGTACCTGTGTTGTTCTTCACTTGCATCTGAGGGTCATTCTGTAAGCAGTGATGCAGTGGTGATCCAGACTCCCCTGGTCAGTGTGTGGCTGCCTGGCCAACTTGCTGTCTGTTTCCACTTGGATGCCTGATGTTAATTCTGTGTCAGGCGGGATCAGGGCCACCATGTACCCAGGAACACAAGGGCTGCACTCAGACCTGTCCATGTGTGCAGGGCTTTGTCTCCAACAGCTCTCAGCAGAGTGTGCTTTGGAGAAAGATGCAAGGGATCTATTTAAAGGTACAAAACTGAGAAGAGTTCTTCATGTTCCTCTTCTGGCTTTAATCTGAACGCTGATTTACTTTTCGTTTTTCACCATTTTGGCATGTAATATGTTACCAATATTTTAGTTTTGTGTCTTTAAAACTTGATTGATGAGTGAAATGAAAAATTGTACTCTTGAGTGGGATTTTTGAATGGAGAATTAATTTCCAAACCAGTGTTAGCACATACTTATCGCTGCAACCAATGTGAATGGCTGATGTATTTGTTTCTGCAGATATGTTGCAGGGACTGTGAACAACCAATGAAAGAGTTTAGAAGAAAGCAGGAGTCATGAATTGAAACTAAATATGGGTTTGAATTCTGAAGAGGACTTCACGACCAGGGTAGCTAGTTTTTTTTTCATACATAGGTCAGAGTGTCTTCCAGATGAAAAAACCTGAGGGTGAAATTGGTATTTTAGAGGAATTAAACATTTCAAAGCCAGGCAGAAGGGGTTTTGCAAACCCAAACAACCCTTTTCATTAACAAAAGTGAGTCCTGTGAACTCAGACACTGCTTCATGCTTCCATTGATGCTGTTGGAACTTTTCCTTTACTTAGTATTCGGGCTTTTCTTTTTTATCTTTGGCAGGAGTGAATCTGCTTTCTGCAGAATTTCAGATGAAAGGATTGTTCTGCTCGTACTGTCAATTAGTGATGTTATCGTGTGTTCTCAGTTCTGGAGATCTTGTTCCTTGCTGTGCAATGCTCTGGAGCTGTCAGGAGAAAAGTCAGGTCAAATTCTGTGGCACTGCTGTCACTCACAGCCCCTAAGCCTACCAATGACACTTCTTCCCTCAGCAAATAATGTATCTCTTCCAAAGTATGGAATATTTTACTATGCGGCATTTCTCACTTTTTAGGAGGGATTTATGTTTTCTGAAAATTTATTGCATGTTATGGCTCTTTAAAATGAATGTATTAGAGCAGTAGCTTGTTGGGACCCAAGTTTTATCCAAAATGCAATTGCCTCTGGCAGTAGTACCTTGTAGGGAAAACCAGTTTCTTGGAGATAAGAAAGATGTAGCTTTTATGATCCTTGCTCATCCTACTAAAAACTCATTGAACTAATGAAGCTGCTCAGTGGGGAAGCTGACCCATCCCTCTGCCCCTTGGCTTTGATGAGAAGGGCAGAGGTAGTGTCTGTCTCTCCCTGAACAACAGCCTGCTGATTTGGTGGCAAATAATAAAAAAAGAAATTATGTTGGCCATTCTATACTTTTGGTTCTGAGAGCTAAATATTGATATATCAGCTCATGATAGTGACAGCAGAATTATGTTTCTCAGAAAACTGTTTGTAAGTTGGATATTTTTTTTTACCCACACAACTGGAAGGGGATTTTTTCCTTGTTTGTATCAGTGCAGAGCCTCAGAGTTCAAGTGGGAGTGGGGCCGAGGGAGCAAGCTCTGCCAGTGACTGAGAGGAGGTGTGGGAAGTCCAGAGGCTTGTCACATCCTCAGACTTAGCCTATGGTCATAGTGTGACCATGGGAGCATTGCCAAGCACCAAATTTTGAGGGAAGTGTGACTGTAGTTCACATTTTCTAAAAAGCTAAGCTCTCTTATGAACTACTTACAGCGAGATTTGTAGCTGGACTGTCAAAAAAAGCAAGCTGAAATTGCCGTCTCTTATTTTGCCAATTAAACTAAAATCAACTTCTTTTTGGAGGTTACATAGCTCTGAAGCTTTCTGCTAACTTTATCTGGCCTGTTCTGATTGCTAAGAGCTCTTACAAGGCTCTCTTGTGCTCTTTGGGCAATATAAACTCTCTCCTGCTGTGCCCTGCTAAGTCTTTGGGACACTGTTCACTGTTCATGGGGTAGTTTTTGCTTTGTGGGGTAATATTGTTTAGTTGTTTTACAAAGTCTAAGCAAACAAGAGGTAAGGATCAGGGAATGGAAGTCTTTTCCTCCATTTCTTCTGAGAGCCTTTGAGCTGTGCTGGGGTGCAGGCTGTGGGTGTTAAGAGGTAGCTGTGATTTTCACCTTTTTATTGGGTGCACAGGATTTATTGTGGGTTAGGTGGTGCCTCCCTGATAGGATGCACTGCTCTGTCAGTCCCTCTGAAATTAAACCAAGACCAGAGGCCAGTGGAGAGTGTAAGTAGTGGGGTCCAGCACTTGCAAGGCTCAGAGGTCTCTAATAGGTATGGTTTAGTTGCAGAAGTCACAGTTGTCTCCACAGGGATGTTTACTTAGTTATGGAAAAGTGATTTGTCCTAAAAAGTTGAGAAACCTCGTAAATTCTCCCATCATCAGTTTGAACAAGTTTGAACACAGTCTTCCTCAGTCTGTTGTTTTCTCAAGTGTGTGTTTAGCAGTGAGGCCGTGTAGTCTCTTGCCCTTTCTCCACAGATGACCTGCAAAGAACTATCAACCCCCTTCAGGAAACCTGATGCTTTTGGTCAATGGTCCCTTACATTTTTTCACCAGCTGACTGATATTCCAGCTGACTGATCAGAGAAGTACCCAGCTGCATCCACTTGTTAGGATTTGCTGTACCAGGGCTGTTCCATTCCAGGACAAAGGTACCAAGGAAGTGAGCTGTGTTGAGCTCACCTGAAAGGTGAGCGGCGCTTCCTGGCTGTGGCAAATCACTTTGACTACTTTGGGATCTGGTTTCCACTTACCCCTGTAGCAGTACACTCAGTAAATACCTGGGAAATATTACCTGGGAATCTTTAAATGCTTGACTACTATTGCTTCCTGCCACTTTGTAAGAGGTACAAGGATTTGTATCATACCTAATTTTTTTTCTTCTCTCATTTCGTCTCCATTTTGCAGAGAGGGATGTGAGTGAAGGGCTTGGCAATTTTTTCATCATCTTTCTGAACATCAGGGCATCCCAAGACAGCAGGTAGAATTTCTAAGAGATTCTTCTAACGTAGAGTCCTTTAGCCCATCCTAAAATATTTTGATGATTTTTTTAAGGCAAACCAGTAAAACAATCATGTAGAGAAAAAAGCATGACAGAAGATTGCCAGGGTAAAGGGATTATGGCTTACAGCACTGTCCCTGTGCTTTTGCTGGATGTTGCAAGAGGTCTTCATATTCCTGAGAGTCTGAATTAGGTTTGGGAAACCTTGACCTCTTTTACTGAGGAATGATCTGAGACCAGCAGTAGTAATTTGTTTAAATGCAAGTCCTTAAATGCAGATTAATTGATTGCTATAACTACAGATACTTTTGTCCTAGAACAGACGTGAGCAGACTGTCCAAGGGCTATACAGATATGTACAGGATGTTTGCCAATTAGCTTGGGGTTAATTTAAGTAGAATACAACCCTCTGACTTAGTAAACCCTCAACAGTGGCAGCTCAGCCACATCCACTTGTCCTCACCCCAGCACTACTCTCAGCCTGGCAGCCCATGTAAAACAGCATTGCCTCTAACATGCAGAGTTTATCTGCAGTGATGTGTAGCACTGTACTGCAAATTATTTTCAGTGTCTCTTATAGGAGGCCTGAACTGGTTTTAGAAGAAGCAGGACTTCAGTAATAAATCTGATCTCTTGAAACATGAGTTGGAAGCTGTGGCTCTTGTCAGCAGGTTCACTGTATGATGTATTGTGGAGCCTTGGCTGCAGAGAAGCAGTAGCCTGCAGTTAATGAGCTGTTCAAAGTAGCTGTGAAATTGTCAACTTAATTAAGCCAAGTTTCGTTACCAGTCATCTTTCAGAGATTTTGTGTGAAGAAGCAGGCTCTGGAACTGCCCAGCTATGCACTGTAGGAAAGTGCTGTGTACTTTTCTGAACTCAGAAATTAGGAGCTCATGTGGTAAGAGAGAGTGCTATTTTGCAAAGTGTTTAAAGAAAGCCCCTGGCATCCCAGCATGTTGGGGAGCTTCATAGTTATGCTTTTAAACAATTTAAAAATGGAAATAAGCACTCTAAAACAGTCAGTGGATTGCAGCTCCTGTGTCATTCTGCTTGAAGGTCTACTGTGGTTTTTTCACTATTTTTTTTTTTTAAGGATCATACTTGTGCAATTCTTTTAATTATTATCTATTTCTTTATAAAACAATGGATATTTATTTCTGTGCTTTGTCCTGAGTTCCTTTGACTCCTAACAGTTTAGAAAATTTAGTCTGAACACTAAAACACCTGCTGAAGTCAGTGGAGACTGCAGTTCAGTTAGCTGGGTTCCTTCAGTTTGTCCTTGAAGAAAGAGTAAATACTCTTGCAGACATTTGCAAACTTCTTCTGCCCGTGACCTTAAGAGGACCCATCAGATGTTACAGAAACAAGTGTTTAGGGTCTTAGCTGCTGAGGCATCTTCTCTCACCTCAAGTGTCAGTTATTGCAATGGTCTGTTCTTCAGGTTGGAGATTTCTTACTGACATAAATAGGTTAAAGTCCTCTTCTAATTACAGCAATACTGATACTACTGTGCTTGTTGCAGCATAGTTTAGGCCATTTGAGAGTACAAATATAGTGGTATGGCTTTTTCCACAACAGAAAGCTTTCTTGTATTTCTTGACATGTGAAAGTGTACTTGGGACACATTTAGGTGAAGTCTTAATACAGTTAAGGACAGGACTGTATCAGGAATGTTACCTAGATTACAAATATCAGTGAGGGATTTGGGTTTTAATTATATTTTTTGGGAAAATATCTCTGTTATGGATATAGTGATGGTGGATAGAGAGAAGCATGCTTTTGTTAGAATAGCTTGTTTCAGCTGAGGAGCTGGTATAAAGTATACCAGCAAAACCAGTTTTGCTAATGTTAGCTCCATTTGCAATAAGAAAGTTTCCCAGGACATTTGTGTTATACCTGTGCCAGGAATTTAGGACTGTGCAAGTGAAATGGAAGTGAAGTGAGCACATGGAGCCTTTTGCTCCTTGTTGAGCCTTTGGACTGCAATGGTTTCTGGCAGCTAATGCCTGTGAGCCACTTGCTTGCTTTTATGATGCCTTTACAGCCAGCACTGCAAGCAGTGAGGGCTCCAAGGAACTCTGCAAGCACTCTGAATGCTGCCCCCACACTGGTGCTTTTTTTGAATTTTTCCTCTTTTGGACAGGCAGATTTAACAGGAAATAGTTTGGCTGAGGTGTGAAATCATGATGTGAATATTTGCAAACCTTTGGGAAGAAAAGGTATTTTTTTTTCAGCAAGACTTTTTAGGCTAGACAAGGCAATAGACAAACAGAGGGGGGAGCAGTCCTTGAATTAGGAAAAATAAATGATTGTTAATGGCCTTTGTCCTCTGATGCTGTTTTTTTTGCCTTTTGCTGTAGGGCACTGCTCTTCAGAACAGGCTCTAAGTGGCTCTGCATTCTGTGATTTCAGGTTATTAAGGAAAAGTTGCAATGTCAGTTAATTAATTGCATTGCTTAGAACTGACTTAATGTTAATAATTATCTCATGAAACTATTCCAGATTTGTGTTTGAGTATGGGACAGATACATATAATAATAGATACAATAAGTATGGAAGATACTGAATTATCAGGTGTGATTTGGTGATGATTGTAATGCCAAATTGTGGCTATTTGTGATAGAGATGTCACACCACAGCTGCCTCTGTGCCACCCCCTCATTTTATTGCCTGTTTCTGCTTAACCTTCTTACTTTGTCATCCGTGGTGGTCTGTAGTTTTTCTTTAACTTGTTCAGTCACACATAGCAGAAGTTTCTTCTTCCAGCCCCTTTTCTTCTTTTTGCCACTGTATTCTAGCTTTGACTGGCATTTTCAAATTTCTAATGCTCATAAATGCATATATCTATAATTTTGGGGGGTTACAAATGGTGTATGTCGTCTCACTGACAAACTGATATCAACTCCTCTCAGTCCTTTATTTTTCATGAGGGACTTTTGTTGGGTGAAGGTCGTTGAGGAACGTCCAGCTTCTTCCCATCCTCTGGCACAGGACACTATCCTGGAAATGGCATAATCTTGCTTACAAAGAGGCATAGCTAGTAAACAGATGTCTCCCTGAAAATCTTTATTTAGTACACACAGTGTACTTTTAATCATTTACACCAAGGTCAATAGCCTTTAAAGGGCCATTATTATAAATCAATCTGATATTGGAGGAGTATTTCCATACATGTGTACACAAACACAAATAAACAAACCAGTAATTTTTTTGTCTAACTTCAGCTAAAATGCAGTAAACTTATTTCTAATCTTCTCTACTAGAAAAAATAATTTTTTTGATCTTTCATAAAGCTTTCAAAACAGCAGTGCTTAAAATGTTTCTATGTAAGTTCTGTGCTTAAAATGCTTGCCGTACTGACATTTTAAATTGTAGGTGTGTTCTTCTGTTGCTTAACAGAAAGAAGTAATATTGTGGGGAAAAATGATTTTGTTTTTCCTAGCACAGAACATAAATAATCAGTTGATGGGTAAATGGCTTGATTGTAGTTTGTGGACATGAATTTTAGTTGTTTAACTATGAATTGAAACTGTCATAAATGACACTAATCATGGACTCCTAGTTTTATATGATTCAGCTGGTGCTGACACAATTTCTTAATAAAAATTAGACATTTTTCGTCTATTTTTGTAACCATGTCAGTTCAGATACTTGCTGCGTAAAGGGAATATCTGCATGAATAGTTGTGATCAAACTGAACTTTGATCTGAAATGGAAATTGATTTTTCTCCTTACTAGGAATTTTACAATGTCTTCCCAAAGTATTGAAGCTCAAGCTGGTTTTGTGACAGCTTTGTTTTTGACAAGGACTCAGTGAAAGAAACTGTTACTTTTCCTCTCGATACACTCCCCAAAACTGCCATAATTCCCATTTTTTTCACAGGGTCATGTTCACTATGTCTCTAATTAACTGTTCTTTTATGTGTTTAATATCCATTCTTGCACTTTTAGAGTTGGTGGCCATTACTGAAAGGTGGCCCACAAGTGCTATTTTGCATATGGAGCTTCACCCAGGAGCTCCCTGCTCTGATTTGGGGTTACAAACTGGTCCTCTGTTTTCTTTTGAGTAGTGTGTATAGACTGAGAGACCTGACTCTCATCTAGCTTGCATTGAGGGTGGGGATATTTCATTCAAGTGATACTCTGCAAGTAAAGCAGAGCCATGTGCAAGATTTGGAGTTGAAGCCTCTTGCCCCTGTCTCTGTACCCACTTTCTGGAGCCCAGGTTTGTATGTCGTGGGGACGATCTGTTGAACCTCAGTAGTTGTTTCTTTTACAATTCATCATCTTCCAGTTCAATCCATGGAAAATAAACCTAAACTCTAATTACTGTGTCTGTTTTATTTTCTGCTCTTTAAATTTTCTTTGCCTTTTTTATAGCATCCTTCCAAAATGTGTTGCCCTCTATAAATGTTAGGCTGTTAAATTTTCGAAGCTCATGACAACGTTGTTCCACAGATCATGCATTTGCATTTTCAGGGTAAACACCCTCCAACCAGAAACTAAGCAAGCTCAGTCTTTTGTGGTCCACTCTGTCCTCATATGCACTGGGATCAGGAGTCCCTTGGCCTGTTTTCATGTCACTCACATGATGTTGTTTCACACTTGAGAGTTACATCTTTGGGTCAGCACTTCCTTGCTTTTTGGAAATACCCCTCTCTTTAGAGAAGGTTGCTTGATTCTAACTGCTCTTAATCAAGCAGCAGATTTTTAGGACTGCTAAGTAGGTTTTTCTAAACTTTACAATCCTTCCCCAGAGAAGGTTAGCCTCATAGAATTAGAAATTACCCCAAAGAAACTTAGCAGCAGCAAATCTAGCACAGATAAACAAAGAGAGTTGTCAGGGAAAGACCTTCGATATTTCCAGCCATCATTTTAAACCCGCCAGATTCTTTGAAAAATCCTTGGGACTGATCACTTTGTGCCTTGGCAAAGACTTTTGGGATCCAGAATGATATTTTACATAGTGACTTGTGGGTCTCCTCACTCAGGCAGGGAGATAAAGGAAGATAAGATGGTCAAACAGAAAATTGTTAACTTTGAAAGATGTATAATGGTCAGTCAAGGCCATAGTGTAGCTTGTCTGCTTAGTGACAGATAAGCAACTGTAGTGCAAGGACTACACAGGATTTTTACATTAAAAATTCTTACTTAGCTATTTAACTTTGTCTAAATTATACGAGCTTTTTTTTTCTGTGACTTGAGTTGTGTTTTTATATATGCTTCTGTGGGTCTTTTTTGTTTGTTTGGTTTTTTTCTGGATAAAAATGATACCAAATCTTGCTGAAGCAATGTGCTATTCAAAAGCTTAATCAATGTGATATTTGAAAAAAAAAAAGTGGAAATATATATAAAATATCTAAAAACTGTTTCTCAGTCCAATAGTTTGAGCATTTCAGATGCCATTGCTAATGTTCAGAAGTGAGTGGCTGTGCTTGGGAGTTCAGCGTATTAAGCTCAGCTGGGTAACTTCTGTTCCAAGTGTGTTGCTGCAGAGGGCGGAGAGGAGAGGGTCATACNATTCCCATTTTTTTCACAGGGTCATGTTCACTATGTCTCTAATTAACTGTTCTTTTATGTGTTTAATATCCATTCTTGCACTTTTAGAGTTGGTGGCCATTACTGAAAGGTGGCCCACAAGTGCTATTTTGCATATGGAGCTTCACCCAGGAGCTCCCTGCTCTGATTTGGGGTTACAAACTGGTCCTCTGTTTTCTTTTGAGTAGTGTGTATAGACTGAGAGACCTGACTCTCATCTAGCTTGCATTGAGGGTGGGGATATTTCATTCAAGTGATACTCTGCAAGTAAAGCAGAGCCATGTGCAAGATTTGGAGTTGAAGCCTCTTGCCCCTGTCTCTGTACCCACTTTCTGGAGCCCAGGTTTGTATGTCGTGGGGACGATCTGTTGAACCTCAGTAGTTGTTTCTTTTACAATTCATCATCTTCCAGTTCAATCCATGGAAAATAAACCTAAACTCTAATTACTGTGTCTGTTTTATTTTCTGCTCTTTAAATTTTCTTTGCCTTTTTTATAGCATCCTTCCAAAATGTGTTGCCCTCTATAAATGTTAGGCTGTTAAATTTTCGAAGCTCATGACAACGTTGTTCCACAGATCATGCATTTGCATTTTCAGGGTAAACACCCTCCAACCAGAAACTAAGCAAGCTCAGTCTTTTGTGGTCCACTCTGTCCTCATATGCACTGGGATCAGGAGTCCCTTGGCCTGTTTTCATGTCACTCACATGATGTTGTTTCACACTTGAGAGTTACATCTTTGGGTCAGCACTTCCTTGCTTTTTGGAAATACCCCTCTCTTTAGAGAAGGTTGCTTGATTCTAACTGCTCTTAATCAAGCAGCAGATTTTTAGGACTGCTAAGTAGGTTTTTCTAAACTTTACAATCCTTCCCCAGAGAAGGTTAGCCTCATAGAATTAGAAATTACCCCAAAGAAACTTAGCAGCAGCAAATCTAGCACAGATAAACAAAGAGAGTTGTCAGGGAAAGACCTTCGATATTTCCAGCCATCATTTTAAACCCGCCAGATTCTTTGAAAAATCCTTGGGACTGATCACTTTGTGCCTTGGCAAAGACTTTTGGGATCCAGAATGATATTTTACATAGTGACTTGTGGGTCTCCTCACTCAGGCAGGGAGATAAAGGAAGATAAGATGGTCAAACAGAAAATTGTTAACTTTGAAAGATGTATAATGGTCAGTCAAGGCCATAGTGTAGCTTGTCTGCTTAGTGACAGATAAGCAACTGTAGTGCAAGGACTACACAGGATTTTTACATTAAAAATTCTTACTTAGCTATTTAACTTTGTCTAAATTATACGAGCTTTTTTTTTCTGTGACTTGAGTTGTGTTTTTATATATGCTTCTGTGGGTCTTTTTTGTTTGTTTGTTTTTTTTCTGGATAAAAATGATACCAAATCTTGCTGAAGCAATGTGCTATTCAAAAGCTTAATCAATGTGATATTTGAAAAAAAAAAAGTGGAAAAATATATAAAATATCTAAAAACTGTTTCTCAGTCCAATAGTTTGAGCATTTCAGATGCCATTGCTAATGTTCAGAAGTGAGTGGCTGTGCTTGGGAGTTCAGCGTATTAAGCTCAGCTGGGTAACTTCTGTTCCAAGTGTGTTGCTGCAGAGGGCGGAGAGGAGAGGGTCATACTGCATTGTAGAAAATGGATTTAGGAAAAAGCCCAAATAATGATACATCTTATTTGTGCTAGCAGGCGACAGCATGCATAGTTTGTACAGGTCTTTGTAATTGCTTTTGATAATCAGTCCAAGAAAGTGTAAAGAATTAGTGCTAACAAGAAATCCCACCTTGGAATGCAAACTCACTGGGACAGAGCTCATATTTTCATGTCTGTTTATAGGGCTGTTGTACACTTCAGTGCTTACAGAGTGCAAGTGTAAAAACAAAATAAACTCAGTGATGATGATGTCAGGAAGTGAATTCGCTGTCAATTCACTCCCTGTAATGACATGCACTTTTTAAGAAAAGACATAAACTTCTCTATGCATAAGGAGAGTGCAAGAGTTGAATGTGCAATTAGAAGTAATTTAGTTCAGAAATAGATGACTTGTTTGTCTGCTGGCATAAGTAATGACAGCGCTGGTATCCAGTGTCCCAGATATTTACAGTAAAAAAAAGGAAATGAACAATAAAGCCATCAAACTGAAGTTATCAACTGATGAGAAAAAAAAATCTAGGCAAAAATATCACTGGCTAATATTCCTTCAGAAACAAAACCAGGTGAGCAGTTAACCCCACAGCATTCCCAGTGCTCCTGTCTGGTACTGGCTGAAACAGCCCTCTGTGCTTCCTTCTTGCCTCTGTTCTCCTCTCTGGGGCTCTACTGGCCAGTGGGTGTGGGTTGGGAGCCCTGGCACAGCTGAAGCCCAGAGTAGCTTCAGTATTTGATATGCTAGGTCTGGTAGTTAGAAAAGAAATGATAGTTAAAAATTAAAAAACTTAGGGTTTCTTTGATAAGATCTTGGATCCTAAGGCAGGTGCTGGAATCACCTGAAGTACATCTTGATAGAAGATATCCAAAAGCATGGTCTTAGGCAGTATGGTCTAAATTGGGATGTCATCTTCTCATAACAATTTTTTCTTCTCTGCTGGAATGGGCAATGTCCACATATATTCTGAGAAAGGAGGCCCTAAAGGATGTATAAGGGGGCTGGCAGCTCCTCTTGAAACAGAATGCTGACCTTAGAGTGGCTCAATGCTCTGGGAAGGAAAGGCTGTTTATTTAGGGTTTAAGTTATTAAATTTGGATTAAGTCAGATACATTAAAGACTGTTGTTGAACTCACGTTCTTGGCTCAATCTTAGGCTGTGCAGAGATTAAAAAACTGTTTCCTGGATATAGAAGGAGGTTTTAATATGGGCCAAATGGCAACATTCTTTTGTTTTCAGAGAGGCAGGAGAGACTTATCTCACATCCAGGTGTAGTGGATTGTATTCATGGGATTTGCTTTTTCCCATTTGATTCTTCCTCGTCTAAACCAGTAAAGAAATCTCTCACTCTGTGTGAAGGGCAGATGTGGAGCAATAATACCCAAAAACCATGAATTGAGAATAACCTGGCCAGCCTGGGCAGCAGCAGTAGGAAAGCTGTGTGAGCATCGGCACTGATGTGTGCAGGGTGCTGTGGTGATGCAGCTCCAGTGCCTCCAGTCCTCGAGCAAAGTCAGTTAGAGCTACTGTGATACCACCTTGCATCCTGCTGTGTAGGTCTCCTCACAAAAAGCTGAGAAGGTCAAGCCTTTAATGAGGTGAATAAGGAGCACTGAGCTGCCCTTTTTGTTCAGCTCAGTCTGACCAAGGACTGCCTTTGGCAGAGCGTGGGACAGCAGGTCCCCAGCCCTGCAATAAGGACTCCAGTTGCTGTCAGGAGCAGACTAAATCCCAAGGGTTGGGGAGTTCATTGTGCAGGAATCTTACAGGAGGTCAGCAAGTCTGTGAAAGGTTTTTCTAGGCTTGCACTTTTTGGTCTTGTGAAGATGGGAAAATCTTTCTCTCAAGGGGCAGTGGCAGAGCCCAGAGTGTAGCAGGGCAGAGCTCCAGCTGCCCAGGAAGCTGCACCTTTTCTTCTACATCTCTTAGCTCTTGGAGTAATCCAGTATGATCTTGGCATACCTCAGGACGCCTCGGAGCTCTGCAGCACTCTGCAGCTTGCTCCTGCAGTTGTGGCTGTTTGGTGGATGAGGGCTGGCAGACAGGGAAGAGGGCAGAGGGTTGTAACCCTACAGCAGAAGTGTTTCCAGAAGTAACTGTGAAAATGACAGCAGGAGATTCTGCACTCTGTCTGTCTCTTTCTGATAAAACTTTGCTTAGTTTACAAGTCAAAAGGTGATTTTTCTAACAGCCAGTCTTCCTAACTCACACATTTGGGTTTGATAATCGAGCTGTTTTCTGTCTGAGTTTTACTTCATTGCCAGTAATAAAAATTCCAGCTCATTCAGCCATGGTTATATATTTTTCGCAGAGCTAACAGTAGTAAAAGCTTGTTTTTGTCCACAAAGTTAGTAGATTAGGTCTTGAAGAAACATCACCCAGACAGCAGATGTAGAGAAAAATTTGTTTCTTTTTTTTTATTGGTGACTTAGCTTGAACCAAACACTAGTGAAACAACTGAGGGCTTCTTTTACCACTCTCAGCCCCTGTGCATTGCCTTGCATAGGTAAAGAAGAGATTCTTGCTGTGGAAGTACTTATGAAGCTTATGCCACTTGCCATGTATTACTGACTATTCCAACAAAAATACTCGTGTTATAGGGCATGCTTCCTCTACTTTCTTGTTTTCAATGCCAGTATTTGAATCTCTGAAGTGAAACCATATGTTATCAACCAACACATTTTTCCTCACAGAATTTTTAAAGCTCTATTAAAATGCTGATGTCCTCTGTTTCTCTTGTATGTCCTCTCACTTCTATTATTTCCTTCCTTGAATGACAGCAGACAATTTCTGTTGTGATTAATCCTTTGTAGAGGCAAGAAAGATGAAACTTTGGTTTAAAGAAACATGAAAAATATATCTGCTTGATTTTTATTTGTTTACTCTGCACTCTATCACCAGAATTATCTGTCTTCCCAGCCTCCTGCTGTTCATAGTTTTCTTGCTGTTGCAGAGGCTACCAACATACAAATGCCCCTTTGAAGTCAGAATGTATTCCCAAAGTCATTGGTCTGGTTTGTTCTTTCCTTTCACTTCTAACGTCTAGGAATGAACAAGGCAAGTATTTTGTAGTACAATAAAATTCATGATTTGAGAGTGTCCTTTGAAGGTATGGATGAAACATCAGTTATGGAGAGGGCTGTTGCTCCAATTAAGTGATGCAGTCCTTCTTTGATTGCTACCTTGATCTTTTATTGGAGAGTAGAAGTCTGTGGTAGGTTTTTCCAGCTGCTGAGAGATCTCTTCTGGCTGTTTAGCCATGGCATTTGTTCCTGGCAGTGCTGAAAGCATGGGAATTGGTCATGCCGACTCATGCACTGTGCAAGCTGCCCTGCATTGCCATTATCTTAAAAGTAAATTCCTGTTAGCATTGAGAAAAACTTAAACGGAAAAAGAACAAATAGAAAATATTACAATACTATAAATCAGTGTCTCTGAATCCTGAATATACAACATGGAACTGGGGGAGGAGAATTACTTTCAGAAACTGTGTGCAGCTCAGGGAAAAGGCTGCAGCATCATGTGTCCATGCTTTCATGGATCTTGGATACCCACATACCTTGGACTTGTTAAATTGTTCTAGTATTTAATTGCTCTCTTTTCTGAAGGGGCTGAAGTCCATTTGTTATTCCATAATGTGAAGAATCCTGGTTCACGTGCAAATACTGGGCATTCATCTGTTTAATGATGGTGATACCTTGGTGGACCTGCTGGCTGGAAATGCACATACCATGTGCTTGAAAAGCACGTTATCTGGTGCTTGGGTTTTGCTCAGTGATGAAGGAATTTCTTCCTAAGTGACTTGAGAAGGAATATGACCTTCCAGGGGCTCCATAAAGGCAGTGTGATCTGTACCACTAGAAAGATATCTTAGTCTGATTTCTCTGCAAGGTGAAACATGGCAGGGTACCCTGTGTATGAAGGGCTCATGTTTTAAAGAATAACCAACACCTATATCCTGTAAATTAGGCTGACAGCATTGAAATCTGCAGTATCCTTATTTAGGAAGGGAAGACCTTCCAAAATGTCATGTGTTTTTTGGTGCTGGTCACGCTGCCTGGTCGCAGACTTGGGGTAGTCTCACAAATATCTAATGGAAAATCAGCAAGCAGGGTATTTTGGTTTGCCTTTCTTAACTGACTTGTTTTCCTTTTAATCAAATACAAAGGGCATTTTCTAACCACTGGATGTGCTGTGCTTTCTGTATTGGAATTTATAGGAAGCTGTTAAGGGTCTAAGATATGTGGAAAAAATGAGATGATGTGGTGAGAGCAGGATTATGTCTTATTGTGCAGATGTTGTGTGCTTTGTGGTCTCCTGAGGAGCTTGTGAAGGCTTCTCTAGTGGGGCATGTCTCAGTGACTGTCGAATATTTCTCATGTGGCATGTCCAAGCTATTCAGTCCCTGTCCTTGTTAAAGGATAGACATCCGTGTCTTGTTTTGAAGTCAGTGTATCTGTTAATTAGAGATTCTGGTAGTAGCCACTTGGGGGATAAACTGTTCCCAAAGGATTATTTCCAACATTGTTGTTCTTCTGTTCTCTCTCCTCTCCATTACATTTGTTCTATTGAGAACCTGTTTCACTTCATTATGGGGTGATGCACTACCTTCATGGATGCTGCCTGTTCTGCTTTATTCAAAAAATTAAAAGACCCTCTGCTGTGATCGACAGAGAACCCAGCCTGCAGCACCAAACCGAAACATACACTGATCTCTGTGCAGAGCCTTGTGACAGGTGGACTTTGGGGCCACTTCCAGCAGTGCCAGCTGCTGGATCTGATTGTTTCTTCTAATTTGGAGCTGGAAGAATTATTCTGAGATTATTTTGCCTCTGCAGTTTGTACTGGGGAAGTTTCTGGTCTTAGCTGTTGATTCTAAGCCCTGTGCAGATCAATAGGGAACATAGGAACATAAACAAAACCAAATTAGACACTGCCAGTTTGAGGTTTCCCCCTCTGCAGGGCCCTTGTGGTTCCTGGGCTCAAGCTGTGAAAGGAGGCAACTGTGCTGCCACAGCAATCTCCTATCCCATGGCAAAGGCTGAGTTCCTGAGGCCATGGCTGAGAGTCTGGCAGGGAAAATGGTGTTTGCTGTGATCTTTCTGCCATTGTTCCGTTTTCCTGCAAAGTTAGCAATTCTAAAGGCCCCAGTTTCTGAGTTCTAGGGGAGGTTTTTGGGCTTCTTTATTTCTCTTCATGGGACCAAACCTGTTCACTGGCCAGGTGTAAAGGTTTTGGATGGCTAGTGGGATATTTTTTTTCTTCAGAAGCCTACACAAAACAGTTTTAGTACCAAACAGTCTTCCTTTTATAGTCTCTGTTACACACAGAGACCCTTTCAGTTTACATTTGCCCCATTCCTCAAGTGAGGATTACGTTAACGACTCTCATTACTTTCTTCTGCCTTCTTTTCCTAATCTGTTTGTTTATTCCCATTTATTTCTGGCATAGTTTAACTGAAGCTGAGAATTCAGTCAAAATTTCTGGCTCAGACTGCTTCAGTGCTTCTGTGCAAACTCTTCCTTCATGGCACTCAATTTACTGATACCGTTCCTTTGGAGAATGAGCACTATTTGAAAAATTCTTGGTAGCTGCAATAGTGGATACCTCTTAACCATGTCCTAAATTATTATCAAATACTGGAGAAGCTCTGCAGACTCCCACAACTTACTGTATTGAAAACATCTCAAACTTTAATGTGCATGGTGATACATATCTCTTCTTTCTGTTCAAGATTGGCTAATTTTTTTTCACTTACTGAAGTAAAACTTGTACACAGGCCTGATTTAGGAGATAACATTTTCTGGATAAAACTGCAGCGAAGTGCTGCTTTTGATGATCTACCTCAGTGTGACAAATGCTCTTCCTTTTGATGAGGCATTAACCTTTCAGCTGACACATTGATGATTTCACTGCTATTCAAATACAGAGAAGTTCAGGAAATAAACAACAGATAGATTTTTAAAAATTTGCTGTAGAGTCTCAGCTAACTTCAGGCATCTACACATTGCTAATGAGATGCCACAGACCTGCTTTTCTGTCAGAATTAGGGTCACCTGCAGCTGAGTGGAAGAAGGCTGCTGGTGTCTTAGTTGCTTTGGAGAACAAACTCTCCTTGATCAAATGGTGTTACAGTCTAGGTATTAAAAAAAGATGGTTTTGTTAAATGAAAACTTCCTTGGTGTTTCATGGCAGTGAAATAAACATGGCTCTTGAGCCTCTGTGAGGGAAAAAAAAAAAAGTAGAGAAGAAATAGTTAGTAGTCCTAAAAATCAACATTCTGGATATGAACAGCTATTTTCTGGGCCATGCAGATTGGATAAACTTGTGTGGGTTGAGTACTCTTGTTTGTGTATGTGGCTGATTAGCATGAGCCCTGTACCCAAGATTGTTGGTCTGTGTCAATCACATGTGGATCTAACAAAAAATGGCATTCTGCAGCCAAGTGCAGTTCTGATGAGTCAGCAGGCTGGGTGTACAGCCAAGCTCTGTGCCCCTCAGTGACATGGAAACCACAGCCACTGTGGAAAACAGGGCTCTTTTCCTTTCCATGAAGCAAGTGGAGCAAAAGAGTTTGCAAATATGGCATATTTTCTAGATTATATGATTGCTTTTCAAGAGCATGCCATGAAAAATTATCACTTTAAAGAAATGTCACTAAGAAAAGGCAGCATTTTGTAACAGTATCCAGTTTGGTGAAGTTCTTATGTACACAAAGAAGAGATGCAAAATGTCGATGTCTTGTTTAGTAAGAAATGGGTTTAAGAAGAAAGTTAACTTGTAGGAAAAAAGATTACATAAGGCTGTGAAATACATCTCTTTTCTTGTCTTTTAAAGTAATTTGAGCCTTTATATTAAGTAAACCTAATTTTGTCTTGAAGTTATTGTACCCAGAAGAAGAATTGGTAAGCTGATACCTTTTGTAACCAAGCAGAGGAGAAATTTATTCTATGCCAGGCCTGAGATTTAAAGCGAAATAGTTTGATAAGGATGTAAATCTGTAAGACTTAAAAACCCCCATTTTTTTCCACAATCATTCAGCATTAGTAAGACTTAAATGAAACTATATTTGATAAAATGCTAGGTTTATGTCCAAAATAAGAATGATCACCATTTGCTTAGATGAATAGACACTTATTGTCTAATGCATCTTCCTGAAAAGGGGATTTTAAACAACAGCATGTCAGTTTTCATGCACTGAAAGCATAAGCTGCAGTACAGATAATCTGCAGTTTAAAAGCACTGATTATTTGAGGGGAAAAAAAAAGTCTCTAGATGATGATCCCTGTGTTCAGATGACCTTCAGAAAGCAGAGAGCAGGAGTGGGTTAGGGAGGAGGAGGAAGCAAAGGGGGCTGTGGGGTGAGGCAGAACCTGGGGAGCTGAGTGTGAGCTCCCCTGTGTCACCCACCGACAGTGCCCTGGTGCTCTGGCTGCCACGGGCGACCCTGAGTTCGGGTGTCACACCCGCAGGTACCTCCCTCCCTCCCTCAGTCCTGGAGCATCCCCACCCCGCAGGTACTTCCCTCCCTCCCTCCTGGAGCATCTCCACCCCGCGGTACCTCCCTCCCTCCGTCTCTCCCTCCTGGAGCATCCCCACCCCGCGGTACCTCCCTCCCTCCGTCTCTCCCTCCGTCCGTCCCTCCCGGAGCACGGCCCTGGCGCGGGTGTCGGAGCGAGCTCTGCGGTGCAGTGTCTGCCGTGGGTGGAAGTGCTCTGGGGCACAAAGGAGGTGGTGGGCACTGGGCAGTGCCAGGCTGACCTTGGAACGAGGCTGTTCCTTACGTGTTAAAGTAAATCAGGAGCTGCTCCTGGGAAAGAGGAGCTGTCTGTGCGGCTAAGCATGAGAAGCTGATAGGTGATTGTACTCTCTGCAGAACTCTTCATATTTTTAAATAAAAAAGAGGTGAAATCCTCGGGAGAGTACAAATTCTTGTACTTTTTGCAGTTTAGTGGAATCCTGGGCAGCTAATTTTTTTCATTTTTCAGTGTTCATGGTATATCCTTAAGCCCAGTGTTGTTTTTTCTTTACGAGATGAAATGTTTCTTTCGGGAGTATGAAACAGAAACAGAAGCTAATGTTACCTGGCTGAGAAGACTATTTCTGAATTAATTTTCTGTTTCTGTAATCACCCCCACCTTTTGTTGCATGTTTTCTGTTGATAATCATAAATATTTCTCCACAAACTCAGGCAGTGTTTTAGCAAAAATTGAATGTCTTGCTTTCTTGAAACAGCGGATTCTGGCAAAAGCCTTTTCCTCCTTGTCTTCTGAACTGTCAGCAACAAATATTTAAGTACTTTTAGTGGAGGTTTAAATGACTGTCTTTCTATAAACATTGCAGCTACCCAGTTGTGTATGTAATGTAAGACTTGATGGTTCTTTGTAACAAAATCATAGACTATTTATTTTCCTCTTTTAAACAGAGCATTTTTGAGACTGGCAATATAACTTCTTAATATACAAAACTCTGAAATTTATAGTCACTTGTGATGTTCTTTTAGAAATCTTGTATAGACAACCGAGCTGTGATTTTTAATAGAAGTGCTACTTATGGCATCTATTTTTAAATTATTAAATTTTTTCTTCTGATGTTTTGAACTATTCTGTTTATTGTAGAGATCTTAGAGCTGTTTTGCAATTTGACATTAAAATAAAATGGTTTGGATATCTGGATGACTTTTCTGAGTTAAAAAATAAAATTAAAATATCCATATTTTAAAATTAAGGTATATTGCATAATCATTCATATGAATATTTTTAAAAATCATTTGTAAAATTTTAATTCTTCAGATACAGAAATAACAAAGCAGCACATTTGGAAAATGTCTGAAATTCAGTTACAATTCTTGGAAGAGTTTGCCATTAAATTAGCTACTGGTGACTGCATTGCCGTCTGGAACTCCACTTTCTGAATCTTAAATAAGACCAGTAATAAAGTAGTTATATAATGTCATGTTAGTAAAAGGGGAGAAAGGGAGATACTCAGAAAATTCTGCCTTTAGGAAATGAGTTAACGAATGAGCTTTATTTCTTCTTTCGGTATTTGCAGTACCCAAAGCCTCTGCTCCGTTAGAGAACTGTGATGCTGATAATGATTTTTGCCCTTTTATGTTTCTTTATTCCTTTTCTTTATTTTTATTTTTTAAATTGAAACAAGGGAAAATCCCTGTGTTTTTTCCCTACAGTCTTTCTGTATCACACACACTGCTTGGCTGAGGGTTTTCCCTGGACTGAGAGGGTTTTGCTCCGGCGGTGTGCCGTGGGAAGCACACTGGGACAGTGGGAGTGACGATGGTGGGCACTGCCAGTGTTTGCACTGTGCACCTCATCCAAATCAACCTGGTTTCCTGCCCTGCTGGGAAAGCCTGACAGAGCTGACAAAGCCGAAACCACCAAGATCCAACTGAAATTGCATTAAATTAACAGAGGCAAACGCAATTGGGTAGGAATTTATTTTGTGGTGGGGTGTGTAGAGTCATGGCTGTAAATGTTTCCTGACACAGTACACTAGTAAGCTCTGGAGATTTTATTTTGTTTTATTGTTATTTAATCAGATTTCAAGCACTGACTTTAATTTGTCTGGGGTCTGCCTCAGGGGTAGTGTGTGTTTCTGTTTGATTGTGTGCAAAATCTTCAGCCAAAATAGTGCCATTGTTTCTAAGAGTGGTGTCATAAAAATATTAATTTGGGCCATGCAAAACTCCTGGAAATATTCTCTGTTAAAATCTGTGATAGCTTGGGACCAGGAACTTGATAACTATCTGAAGTTGGGTGGATCTATGCTGTCCTTAAGGATTCAAACTCGTTTGAGGCTTCATGGAAAAAACCAAAATACTTTAAGGAGGAACAACTTGATGGGTAGCTCTCTGTATTAATTTTGGGATTTTGTTTGAATGATTTGACTAAATATTTTTCTGTCATATAAATAATATTGATGTTATGTGGAACAAGCAATGTTTATAATAGGAGGAAAAAATTAAAATCAGATTATTTAATCAAAGCAGAAATTGCTGCATATTGTACATTTTAGGAAGTAAGAAACTGTTGACAGAGAAAGAAGAAAATGCAAGAGAATTGGAAGAAATCACGTTTGTGTCAAGTTCCACTAATGCTTGAAATGCTATGAACAGTGTAATTAAACTGCGATGTTAATAGGAACCACAGCACTTAATTACTTTTTGTGATAGTAAGTAAACAAATGACCACTACATACATAGTAAAGCATAATTTAAAGGCTGCAAGAAGAATATTTTTAAAGTAAACTGAAATTTGGTACACAAATATTATTTTTAAACTTCAGTAAGTTCTGTTTTCCCATTGTTTAAAAATACCCAAGGGAAAAGGCTGTATATAATGGATTAACAGTTTATATATTTTCCTGTCCATAGCTGAAAAATAAGATTAATAATGTATTGGCATGCAGAGTCTGAGTATGTGCTGTAAAGTCATACACTTCAAAGGCTTTCTTTTGTAGTGATTGTCAGAATTTTTCATGTATTTCTAACCTCTGTAATGTGTTTTTCCTTTATGGAGTTGTGGATGCCTTTAGCCAAAATGTATTACTTACTGGTGGTATAATTTGTGACTGGACTTAATAAACTGACAATTTATTAAGATAAATCATGAAAATGTTATAGTCAGTCAGATGTCAAAGAGTTAAAATTGTCCTAATATATTTGTTAAAGCTGTGGGCCATTCTACAGCCTGGTAACTATAATTTTTATACAGTCACCGTTTTGAAAACTTTCTGTCTTTCAGACCTGCTTACTTTAATTCCCTCCCTTTCCTCCAGCCCAGAGTTTCACCAACCTAAAAACCCCAAAAGAGAACCTGTGCTTTGGCTGGGTTGCTCTTTGTCAGGAACGCAGGGAATTAGAATACTATTCAGTTCTTTAAACAAATTCAGAAGTTTTTCCAAGGTCAAGCTCAGAGAGAGAAGAGCTTTAATAAGACTATTGGACTATAAACAATTTGTGCCTGTTCCCACTGACCTCATTAGCAGCCGCCCTGGGCTGTGGGTGTGAAGGGGCTGCTCTCACCTCTCTTCTAGCCCACATTTTGCTGGCTGTTCCCTTGGGTGCTGCAGTGCTGTCCACAGGCACCCGTGTGGGAGCCAGTGCTGAGCTGCAGAGGGAAATCCCAGCTGACCCTGACACGGTGAACCTGGAGTTTGTGGGACTGGGTACTGCTCTAGGGCTGAGGCCTAGAGCGTTAAATTTTTAAAATGCAATAATTGTGGAGCAAATATGATTCGTTCTCTCTTCATTCCTTGATTTGAATGCCTCTCTTCAGTGTATTTGAGCATTTTGTGGAAGACCTTTCGGTCGGCTGGAAAAGGCAGGACAAGATCTCTTTCTATAAATGGAATAATAATTGCACTGTGTGCTGGCCAGCAGAGACCAACATCTGCATCCTGGTTATCGGTTATCTTTTAATCATGAATGTGTAAAACATCTTTCTTCTCAGCTGCTCTTTGCCAGAGCCCAAGGCAGTCAGAACAGAGTTTACTGGCCTTGTATCCCTTGCCTGGAAAGTCAGAGGAGATCCAGAGGAACAAGGAGTGATAGCAGATTAGGATGGCATTTTAATGGCACAAATATTCCCTTAAGAAAATAAAAATGCACCTCTTGCCTAATGGTAGTGTTTTTGCTCTTTGAGATTTTAGAATAAGTAAAGAAGAAGGAAATCTTTGAGTGTATTTTACATGTTGAGAAGAAACACACCTTGTGTTAGTAAAAGGGGCAGCATAGATGGGGAAAGTAAGCCAGATCCTCTTGTTGGGTACAGAGTGGGAAATGTAAAAGTTCTGCTCCATCCCCCAAGGGTGAGGATGGCTTTGCCTTTGCTCTGTGACACGCCAAAGTGCTGCCTTTGCTGAAATGAAAAAGGTGCTTGTGAGGACTTTTGGGTATCTTTAAAATGGAGTGTGAGTGTGTATTTGAAAGGTGTAGAGTTGGCTGGAGCGCAGCAGAGTGTTTGTATTGATTTGAGCTGAAAATGAATCTTTGTGTAAAGGGTAAGAAAGAGAAAACTGGTAGTTCTGTAACCTAGCCCTGAGGCACAGAGGATTTGAAGCCTTGTAAAAATCAGTCTCTAATTAGTACAGGAATTTTGGTTGGAATATGATCTGAATGCATATCCATATTGGATTTTCCAGTTCAGTATTTTGGGGCTTCCTTTTTTGGTAGCAGAGGTTATCTTTTAGCCTCTGTGTATCACTGTAACTAAATAGTTCTTAAGCCATTGTCAGTAATGTATCAGTTCTTTAAAACAGTGTTGATTTGTTATAGCCTAATTTAATAGAAAAGGATGGGATATTTTCACACAAAGAATTTAGCTGCTAGCACTTAAAAATAGCTTTAAAGGCCTGTCTTTTTAAAGTGTGACCTTTATCTTCCTAATCTTAAGGGAAAAAGAGGTTGGAAAACAGAGCTGAGTTCTGCAGCTATGATAAACACACATTTATCAAGTGCAGTCTGCCTGCATACTGGCTTGTGGAAGTCCATGGCATCATATTTCTGGTGAATAGAGCCCTTAGTTAGGGCTCTATCCCACAGAAAATATTTGAGGTTTTTCAGTCTATACAACCCTAAAAGATGCAGTTTTCAGCTTTGCAGGAGGCCTACCAGTGCAAAGGGAAAGTGGCCTGCTGTGAAAATGGGAAGCCAATTCAAGCACTGTCAGCTCATGTCTGGAGCGACACACTCAAGCTCTGTCAGCAGAACAGTCACCAAAACACTGTCACCTCTTCCCTTTGGAAGATGCTTGGATCTCCCGGGGCTCCTGTGCCAGATTGACCAGGTAAAGTTCCTAATGTGGGCAGGGAGAGTGAAGGAAGGACTCTGTGGTTATAAAAAGGAAAGAAACCAAAATAGACAAGAGTATTCTGAAAGATGAGAAGGAATCTGTGGGAAAAGAAAATGAAAATTGGAAAGTGAGAGTGGAGAAAATGAAGACCAGAAAGTAGATAGAGAGGAGGGAGAAAACTGGAGCGTACAGAATGAGCAGTACAGCCCACATGAGAAATAACAAACCTAGGATTTGAAAGTTGCTGAAGGAAAAAAATCTGAAAATTTCTGTCTCAGCTTTGATTAGGGGGAGACCTAATACTTTTTCTGAATATGTGCACATACTTTTTCTGAATATGTGCCATGGGCAACCTTTTTTCCTCCTTGTGGACTGGCATGTATGGAGATACATTTAAAAACAAATCAAAACTTTAGGAAATGTGGCTGCTTTTTTATTTCTTTTTAGTTCTAAATCTGCTTGCATAGCAAACTGGTAGAATAAACTCTTCAATGTAGAGATGAAAATGTCATTGAGGCATGAAAACAATTTTTCAAGCTGAAGAGATGAGTTATCTGGTAAGAAAAGTTTTTTCAAAAAAGTAAAAATAAATGTAATTAGTAGTGTTCTGTGGTCTGATAAGGAGAGGATTGAAGTGGATTTAGTGTGCTCACGAGTCTGTTACCAGAAAAGCAGATCGCTGGATGATTCAATGTGAACAGAGCCTTAAAAAGAGTTATAACAATCTGATGTATCATTATGAATGTCACCGAGAAGCAGAGGCCTGAGTAATGCCTACTGTCTTGTGCCCTTTATCATGCTGCTTGCTGCTAATTTAGCTGTGTTTCAAAAAAGAGAGCAGCCCAAGGACAGACAGAGAATAGGATTTTGCAGGAGCTGGTCTATGGAAGTGCTTTTTGAGGTGGTACCTCTTTTGTGCTTACAGGTATAGAGACATTTGGGTTTGGGTGACTTGGCAAGGCTTTAATTTTCTCTTTCCCCAAACGGCAATCCAGAAGTCACTTATTTTAGTTTGTTACGTGAGCAGCACTGTTAGAGTTAGTTAGGAGGTGAGTTTATGGTTCAGGAAGATTCTGCAGCGGTGTCTATGGCTGAGTGATTTTACTCACTGAACTGCTCAGGCTAAAGACTTTTGCTTTTGTGTTTGCACAGCCCTGAGCAGAAGGAGCTCTGGCATAGGGCTGGGGTCCTTGGGCTCTGTCACAGGATGAATAATGCAGCAGTAATGAAAATAGTAAGTAAGGCAGCAGTATTGGTTGGCTTCCCTGGGAGATCTTAATTCCTCTCCTGTGGACATATATTCTGGAATTTCTTTGGCATCAGCCTGGAAATGAATTACTTCTGTTTGCCTGAAGGAGTTTTTTCAGTTCTCTACAACACGTAAGGCTGAAATCCTCCTGAGGCTATACACACACACACACACACACACACACACACACACACACACAAAAGTATTTCTAAGAGCTGGCTTTGGGAGATAAAAATGCTGCNTCAGTTCTCTACAACACGTAAGGCTGAAATCCTCCTGAGGCTATACACACACACACACACACACACACACACACACACACAAAAGTATTTCTAAGAGCTGGCTTTGGAAGTTAACAATGCTGCCTAAATTACCACTAAATGGATTGGAAATCTGAGCATACATTTTTAAATCAGTGCAAAACATTTTCTGTGCCTTTTGTGCATTTCATTTTTCTCTAAGACCTTTGGGGTTGTCTGCTGTCCCAGATGGAGTAAGGCACTTCACTTGCAAGAGGAGCAGTATCTTTTATTGATACAGTGAGTCAACAAAATTAAATGGTAAATGTGACAGTGGTTTAACAAGATTTGATGGCAAGGTACACTTGATTATTTAGTGGATAGAGAACAGCATAAATCAGATGTGTCAGGGAGACCCTCCAATTGAGTCATGAGGTTCAGACTCCTCCTGTGCAGAGGAGTGCAGGTGCAGCTGGAGCCAGTCTTAGGCACAGACTTTATCAATGGTTTATGTCTCAAGGATTACGTGTGCACAGCCCATCTAAGATATAATATCAGTGAAGCTTAGCCAGTCATCGAGGATGTGTTGCAGGAAGGAATCTCAGCCTGGAGGACTAACCTTGGGAGATGTCCCTGCTCAAGGGGAGAGCCTGGCATGCAGCTGCCACCATGCAGGAGAGCCCGATGGGCCCTGGGCTGGCCACTATTTATAGAGTAAGATAAATGACTTAAAGTCCTATTTACATACTAGCAAAATGTCTGGGTTGCTGCTCCAGACAGCCTGTTGCTACTGAGTTGCCATTCATTTCCCAAAAGTCCAACCTAGGGTGGATGCAGCCATTCTGGTGGTTATTCCTGAAGGGGAGGGACGGAGGGGAACACACCGCCACATCTGCTGAACATTATTACTTTTAGCTTCATCAATTATAAAAGTACATGTTAAATTAAATCCCAAAGCTATTTGCCTTTGCATTTTAGCATAAGACTTTATTCAGTTCAGCCTTGAAAAATCAATTAGAAAAGGCAACACAACAGGCAGGAGTTTGAAATCTGGTATCTGCTGATTAAGACACGGCCACATGGCTGAGCCTATCCCACCTGCAGGTCAACTTGTATATTATTTAATGTGAATCTCTCTGACTGCTGTTTTCCTAAGTTTTTCCATCACACACCATTAAACAAATTGAAGGAGCTTTAGGAGCTAACAGCTGATGCATTTGTGAGAGGTTGCTGAAAGTGTCTTGACCTGCGTGGGAGTGGCCATACTATGCCATACCTGCAGGCCACTGCACTCATCTTTCCACAGCCTGGTCAGTGTGGGCAGAGGGAGGGAGCAGAACTGCTCTGTGGGCTGCTGGAGGAGAATTGCACCTTCCTCTAGAGCAAGGCTGGTGTTGATGGTGCCACTGGTAAATGAAGTGTTGAAAACAAATACTGGTGGAAAATGATATGCAGGATGTTCTTGTTCACACAGTGAGAATTGTGCCTTTAATGCTCTGTTTTTGTTTCCTCCCTCTTCATCTGTGGTGGTATCATCAGTCAGCCCATGGTTTCTTTCTAGTGCATCTCCTTTGTTTGTGCTCTTGTAGTTTAAAAGTCACCACTACAGTATCCGGAGTTTGTTGGGTTTTTTTATTTGGTTGGCTTTTTGTATGTTAATATACTGTTCAAAGAACTTGAGTGGGAACATGGGTACTTTGCAGAATATTTCTTTGTTTTTTATATCATCTTTTTCCAGGCCTGATGCTATTTTGGTTCTACCATTTTGGTCTCTGAGCTGGGCATAACTGCAGGAGCTCATTGGTCTAAATTTCCAAGATTCCCTATTGATTAAAAAAAAAAAAAGTCTGTTTCCCAGAAGAAATATACTCTAGTACCCTGAAACTGCTGCTTTTTTCTTATTGAGAAACCTCTTTTGTTAGCAGTTCTGACATCCTTTAGCACTTTGTTTGCTACATAGGATATTGAGACTTAACTGTTCTTTTAGGCACCCATGCATTTGTATGCAAATAGTTTATTTATTTTCTATTCATTCACCTTTTCTAACACGTCAGTTGCTGAGCATATTACCTTCCTCCTGGGGGAAAGAGGCTGTCAGGATACATTTCTTCCCAGCCCTTGTGGCAGTGAACAAAATGAAGCTTCTCAGAAACAGCCCAGGTCTGCAGTGGCGCTGTGTCTAAGGGAGACTTGTTTGCTTTTCTACCCATATGCTCATTTTGTCTTTGAAAGCTCTTTAGCAGTTCCCTTTTAAATATTGCTTGTTCCACACCTCATTGAGATGAAGGAGCCCATTCAATCAGTGGAGGAAGAACATTGCTAAGTATTGCTCCAGAGGAGATGAGCCAGGGAGTGGCTCTTGGACACACGTGTGTGTTTGCCACAGAAACTGTATACAAAAGTTAGGTAAAAAAATTGAAAATGTTTCTTACTAGGGAGAGTGCCTTCTGCTGCTGCTGCTGTTGTAGCTTTTGTTCTTTGAATGGCAAGGTGTAAGGGCAGGTGCTTTTTATATTCTGTAAATTTTCCAGTACTTTTTATCATTTGTCTTATAAAACCATTTTGATGTTTACTGAAGGGGCAAAACTTAGAAAAAATGTGTTTTGAACATGGGTATTGACGTGAAATATTAATGAGTGGTTTCTTTAAACAAAAAAGAGTTTAAGTGCAAGACTTCATGTTTCAGCTGCAGGTCACCTCCTTATATGTGCGCTGTGAGAGGATTTGATATGGTGGTTGGAGCTGTACTTTTGGTTTAAGTCAGTAAATGTTCTCAGGACTTTTGTCTTTATGTACAAAAGATGCCCTGCTTGTCAAAGATGCATGTACTGTGTGCTGAGTCAGAGCCATACAAAGTAAAATGTTTGATTTGGGGCCTATAAGAAAACAAAGAGCAAATAAAAATACAGTGTCCTTTGTGGTCCCCTTTGACAAAAGAGGCCACCCAGCCTCAGGGGTACATTATTATTAAGTTTTTACTAGCATGACATAATAGTAAATGAAGGCTCCTTGGTTTGTGGAGGCCACTTCAGCAGTGTCTACCCTCATCCTAAACACGAGCAAATTGCAGTTGGTTGAGTGATTCCTCAGCTGAATCTGAATTGCAGAGAATTTTCTGTAAACAGGTCCCAGAAAATGGCACAGAGATTGCTATTAAAGGAATAACTTTCTCCTGTTAATTCTGTCTCTGCACTGACCAAGGACAGGAGTTAAACATCTCCATGATTTTATGCCAACCAGGAAGAATTTCACTTTTGCTAGCTCAAACTACTTAATGTGTTTTTGTGCTTTGAAAACCTGAAAGCTTTGATATGGTGCATACTATGAACTGATGCCAAGCTGTGACTAAACAATCTCATTAAAAACTCAAGGTAACTGAAGCAAATATTTCCTTTGAAGAGACAGTATCAGTTAAATACTCATTTCCTCTTTAAAGCCTGACATTAAAGGGGCAAAGACAGGTGGGCTAATAAGAACAAGATAAAGCTTGTTGTGTTAGTTTACTGGCTAATTTGGCAAAAAAGCAGGGTCTTGTTTCATGCAGTTTTAAGAGCTTGTATCACTTGCATTTGTTGTGTGAGGGATCAAATATCTAAATATCTAGTGTAATTGTGAAATGCTTTTGTGTGCACTTGTAACTTGATCTATTTACATATTTTCCACAAGATGTTGTATCACTAAGATAAGATCTCACCTACACAGTACCCATAATCTCTGATGCTAATTCTGAGCCTCTGCATAGGCTTCTTTAACCACAGCAAACCCAAACCAAATGCAGGAATGTTTGCTGTGGCACTGCTGGAACTCACTGGAACCTGGTCAGTGATAGCTCCATACTGAGCTCTTCCATAGGCTGTACCAACTGAGATCCAAAACATCCAACTTACATGAGTCTATCATGCATTTTCAAAATAATTAAATCATGCATTTTTTGTTAAAACAGTGTACAGGATGAGGTAATCTTTCTTAGCATTATGTTCTGGTTGATGGATTGCCCCAAGAGGAGGGTGTTCCTTGAACACTGAAGTAGAACAGCCTGTATTCTTGGGTGGTTTTGCCTGTTTTCTGTAAGGATCTGGACTCGTGTTACCTGCTACCAGCCAGCCCACACACATTTGGGCAGGGGGCACCTCCTCTGCTGGGCAATGTGTGTCCAGCCCTGACATTCCAGAGCAATGCAATAGGTGCAGGACAGCAGTGCAGCTGATGTGATTGTATTTTTACAAAATTATTTGCTATCCAGGCACAAAATATAGTTGGCATGAGCATGTTTGGTGATCAGCTGTAGTCCTGTTACTCACAGTTTTATAGTCTCTCCCTCAAGTCTTTCTAAGAGACAGAAAACAAGAATTTTCTTTGCTTTCTTAATCAAGACATTGAACACCACCATGTAGAAGCCAGGAAAGCAAACTCCTGTGGCAGAACTCTCATAGATGTATTTTATGTATCAGAGCATCTCATGGCCTTTTTGCCCACAGATGTGACAAGAATATAATTGCAGTAAGTGATAAAGATGTGTCCACCAGGGAAAAGGCTAAAGCCCAGCCCTGGAGGGATTCCTGTTAGTTTCAACAGGCTTTGGATAAGGCCCTAAGAAAACACACAAGACATTTTACAGAAGAGACTAAGCTTTTTGGCACACCACTTGCCTTCCAACCTCTATTTCTCTTTCCATCCCCTAAAAATACATAGATACTCTGATTCGGAAATACGAATGTGTGCTGTCGGAGTCTGTACCCCAGACTGAGAAGTGCATACCAAGATATTGGGCAGATTAGCTCTGTTGACACAAAGTATTTTGCATCAATTTACAGAATACAGAAAATAACCCATTGCTGCTCTAGAAACTTCATGAACTGAATGTATAGATTCCTGGCTGCTCTTGCGGGACTTTAAGCACCCAGTTGTAAGTCACAACAGTAAAGTCTGGAAGGAAAGAACATGTAAATTGTTTCAGAGTTGTCTTTCACCTCCTATTCTAATGGGCTCCCAAGCTTTCCTCTGGGTCAAGATGCTTTTAATTATAAAAAATGGGAACATGAGAGATTACAAGACATCTGTGACTTTTTCCATGAGAAACTAATAATAATAAACTTTCAGTAATTTAAGGATGAGTTCAAACTTCCCTCTGGAGATTTGTACATGCATTTGCAAATGAGAGAGTTCTGATGTCTGCTAAGAAAAAAAAATAAATATCTCACAACAGGAAAGGATTTGTTTGGAAGAATCTCTCCTTCACAGCTGAGACTTATAATCACTGTCTGCACTAGAGAAGCTTTATGCTGTGTTCCCAGCCTTGCAAACACCCTCTCGTGCCCACAGTCAGTGGGGAGGGAGCAGTAAGGTGCACACATTTCCTCTAGCCATGCCAGGCTGCCAGGGTCAGGTTCTGTCCCCAGTACAGCCCAGTGGGAGGTTTCCATTTTCTTCATGAAGCTCTGGATTCCAGGTAAAGCAGTGGAGAAGAAACGTCAGGTCTGTAAAGCCATATACCAGATCTCCTGGCTTTTAATCATGAGAGGTACATTAGTGCCTCCCAGGGTGAACAGAAAAGGGAGCCTGGTGAGGTGCAAGAGGAACCTGCAGTGGCTTTGGTAGTTATATCATGTCAGAAGGTTGTATAGGTAATTGCTAAGCTGATGAATGTATTCTTCTAGCAGCAACTTTAAAATAACATTCCTGGACTATAATATGCTTTAAGGTCTCTTCCCTCCCCACCCTCATTTTCTTCCATTTTCCCGGGCTGCACTGGGGCAGAAAGCAGTGTTGTCTGGCTCCTGCACCCTGCCTTGCTGCTTCCTCTCAGTGACAGGTCCTGCCTCTCGCCCTCCCGTGCACCTGCATCCTTAGCTCTGGGCAGGTACCTCTCCTGTGGCAAGGAATCTTTCCAGGGAGCAGTAGGAGCATGGTGAGGATGACTGGGGCAGCCTGCACAAGTGCCCACCAAGGACTGAGAGCACGGAGCCCTCCCCACGCAGCCCGGGGCAGCCGTGGCAGGGAGGGAGGCTCCTTGTGCTGCTGAGGAGCCAGCACTGCATCTGGCTGCCACCTGTGCCTGAGGCTTGTGTCAGCTGAAAACCCAGAAGGACACAGCCTGGAACTGAGACAGAAATACTTCAATTTGTGCAAAAGGTAAGAGCGCTTCCCAGGAAAGCTCTGTCCTGTCCCTGGTGGACAGGCAGGCGGGTATTTAAGGCCCTGACATTGTCATCTGCTTTATTTTTTATTCCCATCAACTTTCTGAATGTTCTCTCTGGGCATAAGTGGCCCTTTAATGGAATTGTTTTTTCCTGTATCTCATCACAAGTCCTGCACATTTATCCTCATGTTTGGAAAAAATTCTAAATATTCACATGAGCTTAAGTATAATTTATTTTCTTTTGTAGCTTAATAAAACCTTGGGTTTCATTCCTTCTAGCTATCTTCAGGGATTTACAAAAGGCCAGTGGGGCTGAAAAGCAGGACTGAACTAAGAGATAAAGGAAAACAAACAACTGGATGAATACCTAGAATTTGCTCAGAACGCAGTGATGCAGCTCCAGTGCTGCTTTTTTAATAAAGATGGTAAATCATTAATGCTTCTAGGAGGAAATAAATACAGTAGTGGTTCTGCAATGTCTGGCTTGCTCTAAAATGTAATGTATTTATGCAGCCTTCTTCCCTAGTCCTATTGAGCTCAAGTTGTTACACCAGAGCTGTGCTGAGTTACACGAGTGCCCCCAGGACACAGCTCTGAGACACAGCTTGGCAGTTTCCTTCTTTTGCTGGAATGTCACTGGTGTGGGGCACTGTTTGTTTCAGGAGAAACAATTCTGTAGGCAGAGATCCTTCCTTGGCAGTGGAGGGTCTGTATCTCGTGCAGGAGAATCTCTTACCTGGTGAAGATTTACAGCAAAACAAATGCATTTGCTCCTGTCCCAGCCTGGACATGGGTAAGTGTGGATGGAGTGTGTGCTCTGTGCACTGGGGCCTCAAATACACTGATTTTCTGCTGGCAGTGACAAACTTAGGACTCACAGAAGCCTTTTTTTTTCCTTTGAGACCACCAGCTTCTTGTCATGTGGATCACAGATATTTATTTGTTTATTATAGTGAAAAAATGATGTAGAAGGAAGAGTTTCTTAAAAGTTATGCTACAATATTTTGGCTCCCATATCTCATGCAAAAAAAAAAGCCTAAAACTTTAGATTGATTTTCGATATTTACGTATTAAACATCTAAAAATATTCTGCAAAGGTGTCTATGAGGGTAACCCAATAGAATTCACAGTTCTGTAGAAATATGATGGCAATTATTCTTTCAGACTGCCACCGTTTTCTTTTTTATTTTTTCAAATGTATGATGGTTGTGACTTTACCATAACTTCTCCACTTCTTTTGGAAGGTAGCTGGCAGAATAAGGTAGGAAAAGGGAATTTGCTATTTTGCCGTTTCTGGCCTGAGTGAATGATGATGAAATGAAAATTAATGTATTTAAGTTCCTTAACATTCCTGAAGAATCAGACATATTTCCTAAGCAATAGAAATGAATTCAAAAGCAGTGTAATATTAGGGGACCTTTTTCAATTTTAAAGACTCACATTTATAAGGAAGTGAGGCACCATGACTAGAAATACTTTTAGATTCTACTTGTAAGTATTTCAGTATAGTTTTACCCTGAAAATTTTGTTACTATATCAGATATTTTGCTAAATACAAACAAACATTAGTAAGTGGTTTTGAGTTATGGAAGGTTTGCTACTAATTTAAATCCATACCATCCAGTACAAGCTGCATGAGCCTGGCGGCATTTGTGTGCCCCCCTCTTCATGCTGTAGGAGATTTTCCACTCTATTAGCCCTTAGAATCATTTTAGGTACTTGGGACAGATGTATCTTGTTTAAAATATTCCTTATATCAGGCAAAGATGATTAAACCTAAGTTTATTTAGTTTTAAAAATAATCAATCACCTTTTTAGTAAACGAGTGATACTGCATTCCTTGAACTGGAGATATGCTTGGATTTCTCTTAAAGCAGACAAATCAGTACAGTAAAAATACTGGAGTAGTTAATTATGTTTTGCATTTTAAAAGTCTTTACTGAGACATTTACTATAAACATGGCAAATGAGATGTATTCACTTTAAAAGTCCTTCCATTGTGTTTATTAAATAGCTGTTACAGTACTTTCAATGCTGTATTGAGTTGGAAAAAAATCTGAAGCTGCTTTGTGTATTTTCCCTCAAGGTTAAAGGTTTGAATCATGGGATAATGTGTGATATCTCTAGGGCTCCTTGAAACAGTTCAAGAACATGCACAAAGGACTGTGGTTTGTGCTATATTTGCACAGAATTTAACATCATGTTCCTTTGGCTTAAAAACAAAGATGAAGATACTGGGAAAATATCCCCTCCTTTAACACCATGATATACATTTTCACAGAAAAACTTATAACTGTTTTGTGAGGTGCAAAAACATAGTCATGCACTATTTTTCTCTGCTGTCATTTTTCTTTTAAAACTGCTCTATCAACAAGGAATGAAAAGGAGTGCACTTTGAAAAGCAAATGTTCCCTTTTTCGATTAGAATTTAATTCTTAAACAAGTTATTTATAGTTTTCTTTTGGTGTGGCAAATTACAATATTTGAACTCAAAACCTCTCTGTCAAAAATTAAAACCCTTGGTATGTATTTGTAAAATGTATTCGTCCTGCTTTTTCAGCTGACATGTCCCAAGAAATGCTAGTGAGCTCTTGGGTGAGAGTTGTATTCTCTGTGATTAATGAGGATTTCTTGTTAGCTGCTGGGCAGAGGCTCTACGAGCCAGCCCGTGTTTCCACTGGGACGAGAGTTAAACTCGTGCTCTCTGGCTTTACAATGACATTTGACCGTCTGCACAAAGCTGGCTGCAGCTGAAGAGTGGCTGTGATTTACTCTGTAGCCACTTCCAGTCATTCCAGGTCAGACAGGACACAGCACACAGGTGTATTTCTTCTCACTGGTTTTATGGGCTGCTGTAATCCCTCACAAAAAATCCCCAAAATTAGATTTGTAAGAAAGGACCTTTTCTTGAGTTCTAGGGCCATGTAATTAGCTGAGGGAGGACATTACTGTTCGTGTCCCCTCCTAGTTTCCTCTGTTTATGCTTTAACATTTACCATCAGTGCATTTATGCTTTCTGAGTTGTCTCTGAATGTTCTCTGTATGTATAAATATGCCAGTCCTAGAGCTCTTGGGTACTCCTGTATCCAGATACCTCCTGGTTTTTAATGTATTTCTGCTCTGCACCACCCACAGAGCTATTGCTCAGGCGTGCAGAGAATAAACAACTCCACCAGGGTCACACAAAAACTCTGTGGTAGACCAGGAACTTGAACCCTGCCTTCCTCAGCTGCCTGTCAACTCTTTTCCTTACATTTTGTGCTCACTTTCCTTACCACACAAATCAAACGTGCTCCACTTCATTCTTGCTTAGTCGTTGTCACGGGCTGTGTGTCACATACAGACCTGGCCTCTGTTCTGTACTCCTGGTGTCCGTGGGACACCTTTTTATGACAGTCAACACTTTGGAAGCCGACAGGGCAGATGGGCCAGGACAGTCAGGCTCTGCCCAGGGCTTGGCTGCCCTCCCACTCCTTCTGGTGCTTTGAGCCCGTGCTGTGATGTTAGCAGTGGTGTGATGTTAGCAGTGCCCACGCTCCCACCTGCCTGGAGACAGGATGTATTTCAGCACGGGTGGCAGGTTGTCTCTGTGTTTGCCATCTCTGTGAAGCTTGTCCACAAGCCAGGGCTGACAGTCTGTCGAGTGAGCAGTGAAAGGGTGGAGGTTCCTCTTTCATTTTTCAGCATTCGACCTCTGGACATGTGTGAGGCTTTTCCCTTTTCTCTCCTGTGCACAAACAGCATGGTATTTTATGACTAGAAAAGAAGGCAAATTTGGACATCTATGTTCCCAATGTATACAATTCGATATCTATTTATATTTTACTTGAGTAATAGATGAAGTACTGATTTTGATGACTGTTAATTTTTTAGAAAGTTGTCTCTGCATGTATTTTCAGAGTCTTTATTGTGCATGTGTGACACCTTTGGTAGTACTTACTGATCCCACATTTCATAGCCTTACTCAAATACTACCTGAGTTGCTTTGTGGGTATAATCAAAGGGTTTGTAAAAGCTTAATATTGCTGCAGTCTGTATGTGAACGATTGCATGGAACCAATTATACATTCTTTTAGAGTGGTGTTTGAAGATGTCACATTACATCCTATTCATGCATTTCAGCAAGTTTTTCAGACAGCTGTGTCATGCTTATTACCTTGCACATTTTACATTGCTGTGCATCATCTTTGTTGGTTTTGTTTGGCAGGAAGTTGGTCATATGGTTTTCGTCTCAGCTTTGGCTGTTTTCCTGTTGGACCTATCTTTTCAGCAGTTTAGATGAGTTTTAAAAGGGAGACAACAATGCTTTGGATGTTTTGCCAAAATCAACACTACTTGTGGAATGAAATAAAGTGCAAAACAAAAAGGCCATATACATCTTTGAAGGCAAAAGCCTTCCTTGGTGAACTGCCATCACTCCATCAACTGCCCTAGAACAAGTGCAGATTTAGACCAGCTGGAAGTGTCCCTAGTGAAGCACAGAGCTTGCCTCTTTTTTAACTTCTTCAGCTTCAGTATTCAACTGTGCCTTCAGAAAAAAAGACTTACAAATGAAATCATAGTCTGGTGGCTGAAGAAAGACAATAGAGTGAGCTTCCAGAATAAGTATCGTTCTTAGTGACTGATGAATCTTGCTCAAGTTATTTTCCATTGTTTTGGCTTTCTGTGGTCACTGTATAAAAAGAGCATCAAATTAGTTAACATTGCCAAGTGAAAAAAATACTTTAGTGTTAGAAATCAAAAATAAGGAACTACTTGTACACTGAAGCTATTAAAGTATATTCTTTCTTTCCCCTGTGATATGATCACCTTTTCAAGGGTGGCAACACTTTAGGAAGGGGAGCTGTCTTGTAGGTTCATCTAGAGCTGTGCCATTTCCACCTGAGCAAAAAAATAAAAGTACAGTCATGGTGACTAATAAAGATATGAGATGCACATCTCTGATTTGCTTACAGTTAAGTAAAATCTCCCACACACACAATTTCTTCCTGTAGCTGTGCAACTACATTAGTGATTGCCTTTATGAAGTAGCTTCTATTTTTCATTTTGAGCTGCTTCTGTGTTCTACTGCAAAACTTTGAAGTCCCAGTTGGATTCAATACGTTTATCTTCAAGAAACTCCTACAGCATTGTGGTTATTTATTCCAACCTTTTCTTCCCTGTGAAGAAATGCTGAAATTATGCTCAGGATGGGATTCTTGTGTTGAAGAGGTTAGAAGTTAATGTGGGGAGAGGCAAAATCAAGCCACGAAGAAATACTTTAGGGGACAATCTGAATATTGATGGTTAACGAGTAAAGAGCAAAAAGAAAAAAAGGTCTTGCATAAACTGGCTGAAGAGAAGTGAAAAGCTGTTCTGGAGGGAAAGGTAGGAAGCTGAGAAAATAATAGTGGGAACAATGGTATGGGAGGAGCTGGAGGGGAGCAAAGATGTAGATGGTGTGAAAAACATCTACAGTACTGACAGTACTGTAAGTGAGGAAGAGGCTTCTGTAGTTTGCAGCAGCAACAGGAAACCACTGGAGAAATTCAGAGATTTTAGCTGCTCAATTTAGGGTGGGGTGAAAAGTCTAGAGGTTGGGAAGCTGGACAAATAAAAGCTGAACAGTCAAGAGGGTGAACCAGTAACAAAGAGTTTTAGCAGTAAGGAAAATGCACAGCTTGGAGCTGCTGGAGAGGAGAAACACAGGACATATGTAGAGAGTGAACTTATTGTCTAGTTTTGCAAATTGTTTGTAATACTGATATGGTAAACAACAAAAAGTTTTGCTTTTAGCTTCAAGGCAAAGATTTTTAAGCAGAGTCCTCCTGCCTTAATAGTCAAAACAAGTTTTTCTATGTTTTAATCAACACTGCCATTTTTAGATGAAATCCAGCAAATGTTCAGAAAGTAGACTAATGCATGTATCAAAGGAGAACTGTCTCTACTGTTTGCTTCTTCGTGGTTGGTTTGTTGCACAGGTCAGAAGTACGTGGCATGTAGTACTAGATTGATTTTCAAAGGGTCAGCCTGGAAATTTGGCAATGTTGTCGATTGTTTCATTAAAACCAAGTACAGAAAGCAATTTGTGTTCTTTCTCCTATTGGTCAGAGGAGCTGGGACGTTTCCTGAAGGTGAAACACTTGAGCTTGGAGGGAGGAAAGAGCACAAGCTGCTAGTGAGTGTCACAACCTGGAAGCAATAGAGAAAACTGGGGGGGAAGTTGCATGTTGCAATAACAGCCAGTTGCAACATCTCAGAAAATGCTAACACAGATGACTTTAGAAAGGAGGGAGATGTCATGGTTCAAGTGGCAGTACATTCACCACTATTCCCAGAAAAGGCAGAGGGAGCTATATGAAAAAAATACATCAGATAAATATATTTTGAAAGGTATCTTGAGTTCAGCAACCTTACATAACCCAGACAAAGAGTTTCTCAGTGATGCAGAATTCAGAAGACAGGCTCCTTGGAGTCCATTAGAAGGCACTGTCAACAGGGCCTACTGCAACATTTCCATGGTTGGCTGAAATGCAAAGACACAACTTCCCAAGGTTATTTTTGGGAACCCAGAATATTGTGGAGATGTGACATGCTCTCCTGAAGGACTGAGCACCTCAGAGCCCTCATTGGCTTCAGATGCTTAAACAGCAGCTATGCAGCACAAAGAGTATCCAAACTTTTAAAGTACAATAAACAGGGAAAATGTTTGACTTGTGTTTTTTCCTCCAGCTATGAGACTGTTTCCCAGAACTCACAAGTATTTTAAGTTATTTTAAATACAATTTAAGCAAACCTATTACTTCTCATCCTCATCTCATTACTTCTCATGCTTTTTGAACTATGACTGGGTGTAATGTAGTATAGGAGAGGAAAAGAAAGATTTTTAGTGGTTTGTTTTGGTTTGGTTTTTGTGTATACCTCCATTTTATTTCTATACATATTTCTATAAACTGATTTTTCCCCTTATTATTGTTGTTCATTTGGTGAAAAGTTAGTGAGAATCCAGAGCTTTTGGGAGAGTGCATAGATAAATTAGGGTGATGTCTAAATTTTGGTTTTGAGATTTAGGCATGGTGCTTAAACCCAAAGGTCTCTGTCTCCATCTGTTGGAATGAGAAGGGCATAGCCCCAATGGCTTCTTGTTTGGGCCCATCACATGGAAATTGTAATTTTATTTTATTGAATACTTCCACTATGTTCTGTTTAAACAACATTAGCAACAGCAGTGACCTGATGGTTTGCTTTGCCATGGAGGCAGAAGTTTGTCTTCACTGGAAAATAACAAATGTGGCAAGATGTCTTAAGATGCTCAGACATAGATTGTGCCTCCTTAAAGACAGGCTGAAATGCTTGGAAATACTTGGAATATAAATTACTTAAGATTCAGTGCCACCGAGAGTGATCACTGTCTGACTTCAATAAGGAACAGACCTGGGACTTGGAAATAGAAGTTTCTATCCTACTTCACCCAAACTACACACTGTATGTTACTGCCAGGGGATTGAGTGTGGAGAGGGCTGTGCAGCCTCCCTAGGAGCTCTCCTCAGAAGCTGATTGTTCAGAATCTTCCTCCTCAGAGAGATTCCCCTCCTGGCTCTAGAGCACATTCTCTGGAGAGTTCTCTAACTCTGCCTGTCCTGGTGTGTCAGGAGGCGTGTCATGGACACCACAGGACTTAGCAGGGATTGGGCAACTCTGTGATTTGGACAGAATGTGTTTCTAAATGTTAAAATCATATGTTGTTGTATTTTTCTGCTCCTATGACAAAGGGAGAATACTGCCTATAAATGTTGGGGTGAGTTCTTTTCTTCAGTTAGCTGATACAGTTACACCCACGTAAAAGGTAGAAAAGGTGAGAGAAGCTCATTCAGTTTTCAGGTATCCTTATATTACATCACAATATTCAAAATGGTCCAGCAATAAAAAAGATTTTAGTAAATGCCTGAAAGCAAACGTTGGAACTACATGGTCGTTAAGGTGCCTTCAAACCGAAACCATTCTATGATTATTCATTGAGGGATTAAAGGACAAGCTTTGACAGGTTCCTGAAATGCACGTGAGCACTAACTGGTATTTTCAGCAATACTCATCTTATGAATTCTCTTGGTTGCTTTAAGAAGTTATGAGTCACTTCTCTGTGCTTATGTGCTTAAACACCCATAAAGATTATCCCTGTATTTGTTCACTAAGAAAATCTCAGCCTCGTAGAGATTTAATTAGGAACCTACCTTGATATCAACTGTTTAGTTCATCTAAGATCTAGGAATTTCAGTTTAGTAGGCTAAACAAATCTTTTGTTACCCTTTTCTCAGTGTTTTTCTCCTCTGTAGGAGAACTTCCTGCTGCATGGCAGGAGATGTGCTGTGGCTCCTAGCTCGTCAAGTGGCCATTCCCAAGGCTTAAGGAGTCAGGAGTGTTGCTCTGATGCTCGTGCCTTGTCTTGGACTTGCTAACTAGTGGGGAAGAGTCTGTCCTTTGAAATGGTAGCAGTTTTCACTACTGTCTGAAACAATTACACAGCACTTTACATTTCTTTCTGTATGTGGTGTCTCACCCTATCTGAGCCTGAGTTGTAGAGTTCATCCAGCAGAATTTAGCTGGGAACTCACTTGTTTTGGCTTTTAATGAACTTAAGGGTACATTTGACTTTGGAAAGGATAGTGTTTCCTTTGACGGGTGTTTGGAACTTCCTGTTTTAATGGAGTTTTAATGTAGAGCTTGTTATGTTAGTTAACTAACCCACTCAAAGCATGTCCCTTCTTTTTTCTGTTAGTAAATGCAGTCTAAGCTATCAGGCTTACTATCAGCTTTTTCAAGACTAGCACACCTAACTTAAATACAAAGTTAAAAAAAAAAATCACACAAACTTCACTAAATCCATCCCACTGTTATCTGACACATCGAACAGTCAGATGCAAGGTTGCCAATAGCAGCTCTGAGATGGCAGGTTTAAAACAGATGACATTTTTTCATGCACTGCAGGCAGCTGGACTGGTTGACATTGCCCCAGCTCTTCTTCAGAACAGAGAATATTTTTTTCTGGGCTGGTGGTATTTTTATTCCTCATATAGATTACAAAACAAAACAAAGCAGTTGTTGCTTAGCTACCCCTCTGGAGTGATGGTCTCTCTCACCATTTTGCAACTCTCTAATCTCAGTGTTGCATTTTCTTCTTGTTAGAATCTATTTTTACTGGCTGGTGTTTCGCATAGACACTTCTGGAACTTTTTCATCTGCCAGAGTGGGATGGCTGGGTACTGCTGTCTTAAAACTACAGAAAGGAGCCTAGCTGGGGAGTCTGGGAAAGATCTCACAACCAGGAATCCTACAGCAGCACAAAAATGGGTTTGCTGTAGGTTCAGAGATACTAATTCTGATGAAATCGCCCACTTGGGGTGAAAGGGTCTGTATTTCTTTGCCATTACCACATGGCTCTGTGTTAAGAATAGATTCATTTTGGATGAGGATAAATGCCAGAAAGCAAAATATCTGACTCCCATCTTCTTCAAGACTTCCTGACTGAGAAGCTGTAAATTGGCGTTTTGGAGTCATGATACTAATTAGTAAAGAGTACAGCAAAATGGAGCAAGCTCAACTCTTTGTGGTCAGAAACGAATCTGAAAAAATCTCTAAATTATTTATTTTGAAGGAAGCAAGATGTGTCTAATGCTCACAGCTGTACCTTTACCCTTTTGATGCAGCACTGGGGCATAAGGGAAGTCAAGAGTTTTTCTTAATGAAGAGAAAAATGTGGGTAAATACTGTGGATTCTGTTTGCACCAAAAGGAGGAAAGTGTTTGGCCAAGCAGCTTTAGATTTTGGTTATTTTTCATGGAGAAAGAGTTCTCCAGGGCTTCTGGAGAAGCCAGAATTCAGAATCAGTCTGAGACTATGTGTGTGCTTTGGCCACTGGGCTTTTTGTCTTCTGCCTTTTCCCCTCCATGGCATCCCAAGCAGCAGTCAGCCATGCTTGCAGAAAGAGCCTGGTCTTAAATACAGCCCATTTCCCCTGCTAGTCAACAGATCTTGGCAAATTTTTGTCAACCCTTAGAATGCTTAATTTACAGCCTTTAGCCACAATGCCACTTTCTGGCATTGTTAGAGAAATCGGAGTCTGTTCCCATAAAGCTTGTTACTTGACAGCATTTATGTTGCATGACTAATATGGCAATGGCAGCAATTTGCAATTAGCTGTGTGTCTCTCCTTGCCCCCCTGCCTCGTGCCCTGGAGCGTACGTGTCTGTCTAAGCCTGACCTGCTTCCCTTTACAGTTTTCTTTCTCTATAATATATTTTTTTTGAGCTTACAGAGGGAAATGTGTGACTTTAAACAGTTGAATGAAAGCTGTAGACTTTATATCATCATGTTGTATCTGGCTGTGCTGCACAGTCACTGTTGCCTCCAGGCCTGTTGGTGTGTGATAGCCAGTGGGCTCAGAGCAGCTTTTGGGTTAGCTCTGGTGGTTACCCACTGCCACCCTGCTGGAATTATGCTGAGAGCCTTGGTGGAGAGGGCCACAGCCCTGAACACAACCAGGTGAAGAAACAGCACTCTCATCCATGGAGCTGGCCCCTCCTGGGGAGGGCTGGGGCATTTTGGCAGGCTGTGCTGGGGACCTGGTGCTGTTTTGCATTTGACAGAAAAAGCCAAGTTCTAGTCTGGGCGCATGTGAGTACCCTGCTCCCTGCCAGTGTGTGGAAGGTACCTCTCTTGTAAGGCTGTAAGGCATCCTCTTTGAACCCGATGTAATCTGTATATAATTGGGTTGATTCCCTTTGACTCCGATTTCACACACCAAAAAAGACCTGGTGAAGCCGGATGATCCAGCAGCTCTCTCTGGAAGGGACAGCTGAGTGGGTTCCAGGAGCAAGGGACCCCACACCACACTGGAGGGAGAGGGACAGTGGAGGGTGAGTTGCTGCCTCCAATTCCTGCTTGCCCCTGGCAGGAGCAGCACCAACTTGTCTCCCTTCCCCCAGCTGCAGCTGAGATTTCAGTGAATCAAAGCTATAGAGCAGAGTTGAGTCAGAGCCAAGGAAAGGCTCTGGCTCAAATCCACCAGCTAAAAATGAGCAAAGCTTTTGAGCCTGACTGGAATCTCTCAAAAACAAACAAACAAACAAAAATCTTTCCCCAAATCCTTGTTGTCTTTTTACTTGATTTTAGTAAAATTTTTCATTGCATTTTGATCTATTTCCCAGATTTTTCTTTTTCTTGATTATGTAAACATATCCCTGTACAGATGTATAATTTAGATGTTTTCAGTCAGTGGTGGAAAGTGTTCCTTTTTGTGGTGTTTTCATTGAGACAATCAGGGGCAAAGTTCTTGTGGCAGTGCCAGGTCTAATACCACAGGAAGAGCTGTGTCCGCTGGAAACACCACGGAGTGCAGAACCCGCAGTATTTTCTAAAAACACAAAATGGTTTTGAAAGCATGTCAAATACTGCAAAGTCAGCTCAAATTATTATTGTGTCTCAAATTGTTTATTTGTCTTTGTTTTGTTTTTTAAAGGGGTGCTGGGGACCATGACTTACCTTAAATCTAGTTTTGCCAGTGCCATTCCAGTTATACATGCTGCTGTAAAGTAATGGAAGTGCATCATTTGCAGTCCTTTAGAGATACCCTGTTCAGTCAACAGCCAGGGAGCTGCTCTACCTGGAGGTTTTGTTGACACTGTGTCTGTTTTTACAATCTTTATACTGCAGCAGCATTCAGAAATGCAGCTGTAGCCTTGATTTCTGCAGACTTATATCTCTGAGTGAATCCTACTGAGATAAAGTGTACTACTTGTGCACAAGCACTCGCATGAGCAAGGGTCCCAATCTGTGAAAAACATACCATAAGTAAATAATGTTATGGAGAGGAAGGTGAGGAATAAATCTCTGCCACTAAAATGAAGGCAGTTCTACCCAGTCATTGTCATAGAATGGCAATGTTTTTAATTTTCCTCTTCCACTTTGACAAGTAGCTTAGGGAACACTAATTTGATCTTTTTATTCATCAGAGCTGTTCAAGACCAGAAGCAAACTATTGAATAAATTGTTTCTTCCTAAAAGTCTGTATCATGAGAAGAGATTTTAAAAATGAAGACTCTGGTATAGGCAAGCAAGCAAGTGTTGAATGCTGAGGGTAGGAAATAAGTCCTTATGTTTATGGAACAGCTTTCGTTTGCAGGAAGAACAGCCAACTCCATGTATTAATAAGTAATACAGTGACAATGAGTTAATCGTGGTTGTTGAGCAGAGGATAACAGATGGCCCCTGGGGTGAGTGTGCTCCCAGTCCCAGCTGATGCTGTGAGCAGCACAGCACTGCACAAGTGGGTTGTGAATGGTGCAAAGCCAGGGCTCTGCATCTTCTCTTGGGACAATTCTTGTTATTGCTATATGAGCCCTGTACTCTTCGACACTCAGCTTGGGGAGGCAACTTCAGCTACTTAGTTTTAGATGTCAACTTAAAATTTTTTTACTGCTTTCACCTGTGCTGCATTTTGCTTTTGCTTGATTATTTTGCATATTAGTGTTGTCTTTTTTACCTGTGCTTCAGGTTTTGTGTGCAGGAACAGACTATTGGAGCTTGTCTGCGTGCTAAAAAGTCTCCTTTTGTAGCATGGAACAATTCTTTTTTCAAGGTATAATACTGTGTTTTAAGGATCTGTTGTTCTCCTTGATTAAAAAATGGAAAAGGAGGACAATTTTACACAGTTTATTGTACACCACTTCAAAGACATTATCTGCCTGAGGGAGGGAGAACTTGGTAGAATTGTGGAAAAAGCCATAGTCAGTATATAAACACCATAGAAATCAGAAGACTCTAAGAGAAATCTGAGTGAAGCTCCCTGACTGGGCTAGTTGTGCAGAGATATAATCCATTTTTTCTTTGTCTTTACTGTGTCAGCATGGTCCGCTCAGGAATTCACGGTGCCAGTGGCTCTTTGAAACTTCTGGTGGATCCCTAACTCTCCCCAAGAATTATCCCATGTGAATGTAAAGTCACATCTGTGCAGTGGAGCATTGTCCTCTGGTGGGAATTGAAACAGAAATCAGCATACTTTTGAGGTCTTTTGCCATGATGTTGGCTGTTCCTGGGGTCTGAGGTGGCTGAGGTCCATCCTCTGCCCTGAACTTCAGATGAGCTCAACCATGCTGTTCATGGAAGGGCAGCTGCAGCACAGTGGGGCAGGGCTGCTCTTATCAGCCATATCTGCCACTTTTATGCTTATTGGGCCTTGAGAGAAGAGTCTTTCTGTCTCTTTAGTATTGTGTTAAAATCCTGTTTAGCTGCCATGCATTTCCTTGATCCTTTCTTTCCCATAATCACCAATAAGCAAAATGTGTGTGTGCATGCAGATTCTTCCTTTCTAATTAGCCAATTCCTAATGCCCCACGGATTCACTGTCATAAACAAGTTTTATGTAACCTCTCATTCCTCATGTGCCTCCTCTGTCCAGGTGACACAGTGCAGTCAGCTCCAGACAAAAGCACCCAGACAGATGTGTTTCTAAATATGCCCTTATTACAGGTTTAAAGTTGACACATGCCAGCCAAAAGCAAAGCCCTCATTTTTTCCCAGCCTGCAGTAAATGTGACACTCCTCATTCAGGCCAGCTCAGTCCACCCCTCTGGGAGCCTGGGAAAACAGGCCTTGCAGGGAGCCTCAGAGGTCAGCAAAACAGGCACTGTCAGACAAATTAAATACAATCAGAAGTTGCTGAATCTCTATGGTTTAGCAAAAAATCATATATAGTAGTCAGCAGGAATATGAATATGTGGTGTAAATTAGGCATTCTGTGTCCAATTATCCTCAGGTCCCTTAGGTATTTAGTTATTTATTGCTTTATAGAATTTTCTAAATAAATCCACAGAAATGAGGCAGAGGTGCTAAATCAAAATTAAGCCAGCACACAGCCAGGTACAGGAGTTACAGACAGCACACATAACCCCAGCAGGACAGCTCTCCTCTTAGTCTGCATGTTGTTTATATGCTACATGCCATTTTCTGCCAAAGTAAAGATTCCTATCATCATGGTGGCTTTCTTTGATGTCCAGTGGGGCAGATGCCTTGTACACGTGGAGACAACTGAATAAGTCCTTGTTCTGCCCTATCCAAAGGTCGTGTTTCTCAGAGGGAGACTTCTTCAGAGACAAATCTTTCAGGATTTTAGTGCTGTCTGGGAATAAGTAAAGAACATTTTCCACAAATCAAACCTGCATCTTGATAATGAGTTGTGGAGTATTCATGGAGGGATATTTCAGTTTTGAGCTTTAAGAGGGCCAAAATGTGGTAGTCTTTTATAGCTTATAGGCATCACACTTCACTGCAGCTACTGACATAGAGACTGTAAGTGTTAAATTGGTCTGTGCATGCAACTAACCCAGCACTGGGGCTTCTGCCCGAGATGGAGGCTTTGTGTGCTCTCAGGGACAGGGATTAGGAGCTGCAGGGCAGCAGTGCTGGAGGGGTGACAGTCTCTGACATGTCTGCCAGCATCACCAGCCACGGGTCAGGGAGAGCAGGCTCTGCTGAAAAGGGAGGGAAATCCCAACTTAATCTGCTTGTAGTAGATCCTCTTTCCTGGGCTCTGCCCAGAGTAGCAAAAATTCCCTGTGAAGGAAAATGGGGTGACTGAGGATGATCCCTGGCTGAAGTGATGGAGTTGAGAAGCAAAGACATTCAAAATGTTAAAATAGTGAAATACAGCAGATTTATGTGGGAGCAGCTGCTTCCCTGCTGTGCTGCTGGTTGCACTGCCTGGTGGGGACTTGGGTGGCACAGGCTGTGGTGGCCATAGGACAAGCTTGCAGCTCTCTGCCTCTGACTGCTGAGGCTGTTACTGGTCTGGCAGGGACCTCCATCCATCTCTGGTTAATGGAAACAAGAGGACAAGTTGATGCTTAAAAAGGGGAGCGAATAAATAGGACTGAGAGGGGGAGGTAAGGCAGTGAGAGTGAGGCAGGGAAAAAAATCATAGAGGAAAAACAACTGAAACATGAGGTAGGGAGGAGAAAAAAGGTGGACAATGAGGAAAAAGGGAAACAGAAGTATGGCAAACAGTGAACAGCCTGCTTCCTCAGCTGCCCTGGCCCTGCTGAGCCAGCTCTCCTGAAGCATCTCCACCTCCCTGTGAACTGTCCTGCCCCAGGGCACAGTGCCCAGCTGTTCCCTGTTCTACAGCAGAGCCTGACCCTCACCTACCTTGTGGAGGGCAAGGTCTGCAGGAGTGGGGAAAACAGCCCTGCAGGTCTGCCTGCTCCTGCTGCATTCTGAAAGGATCCTTCATGGATCCTTCTGAAAGGATCCTTCACGGCATCAGTGCCTTCTATTTCATACTCAGGTCTCCTTAGGAAGAAAAAAAGTCATCTCCTTCAAGGGAAGTTTAGGTTTATGTCTTTGTTGTTTCCTAGTGTGATCAGTTCCAGCTGAGCTGATACAGTACAGGCAGAGAGAGGGGAAGGGAGACATCCGTGCTAGCAGATGAACTGTTTCACACTGAGCACTGCTGGTTGTGGAAAGACGAGAATGGGTTCAAAGACCATGTTTCTGAGTACGGTAAATATGGTTTGCAGCACTAAAGGATTTTGCAAGTCATTCCAAGGTCCGTGGACTTTTGAGCTCCTGCCTCAAAGTAATGTCAGACTCCTGTTGTTCCCCTGGCCTGGCAACGTGGACTTTGCTTTGGTTGTGACTGGGTTAGAAAGGAACCAGTCCAAAACTTCCCCCTACCCCCAGCTGTTTGTGATTCATTACTTATTGCTTTCCTGTTCCTGGCAGATCTCGCTAAGCTATGGATCTTACTGCCTAGTCTCAGAGCTGGGCCCTGTGTCTTGTGACTGTCTCCTTCCTGTTCTGCTTGTCTCCTTTTTTTTTTTTTTTTCTGGAAATTTATGGCCATGTGCACTAGGATAACTGCAGTTGCTGGTAGGAAAGGTGTACATTGCTGTGTGCTAATTAAATATACCAATGTGTTAAGAAAAATGTCTTTCAAATTAAAATTCAGTAGCAAACTTCCCCTTAATTACTACTCATTAAAAATAATGTAACAGTCAGTTAGAAGCTTTGCCAAACAATAACAATAATCTTGTAAAACCCCATCATGGTGTTCAAGCAATGCTTTGCCAAAGATCACTAATTGGGTATGTGTGAATTTTTATGTTCTTCTCTAATTTAGTTTTCAGCCTTTTACTGGAAAACTTTTTTATCTGCTGAAGGGACGTGCCATGTGGATGACATGCTGCTTGAGGCTGGGAAGAAATAGGAAGAAATATTTCTCTGGTGCAATAGGGCAGGAGAGACTGAGGCTAGGCAGGCAGACTGATTTCCAGGGAGGTCACAGTGCTACCTATACTCGTGCCGGAAAGCCGCTTTGCTTTTCTGCCAGATGGGAAGTTATGACCCGGTGACAGGGGCTGGTCGGCAATCATTTTTCAAAGAACAAAAGAATGAGTAACTGGGAAATGCTGAGGTGGGTTAAAGAGCTAAGGGAAGGAGTTCCCATCTGTGTAGTTGGAGACACTCATTTGTCCAGAAGAAGGGTGGAAAGAAGGTGCAGACTGGAGTGGGGTCCAGTGCTGCTCAACTGTGAGTCTGAAAGTGGCCCCCAGAGACACTGTGGCAGATGACACATCCCACGGTGATGAATGCTTCTGGGCCTCCTGCTGCTCCAGTCTTGAAGCATCTGCAGCCAGAAAATGAGCATGAGAAACAGAAAGTCTCCTCTCTTGATTTGCCACGGCCTAAGTGATGCAAATGCCATGGGGGTCCCCCTTTAACCTTGACTGACAAGTGAAGGAGAATGTTTCTACTGCTTATAGTACTGACATTTTTGTTCCATAGTAAAATGAGACAGGTAGTTTCATGCTATGAGCAAATGTAGGCCTTTGATGTGGTTGTGTTTGATAAAGTTAATATGATAATATCAGTGTACTTACAAAAAAGGCTTAATATTGATGAATATTTTTGCCAAATAGTCTTATCTGCTTTGTGGTCCAGATACTGAACTATGTGGAAAAAAAAAACCCCAAGAAGCTAAAAGTGAACACAGAGAGGTTTTATAACTACATCTTTTGAAAAACTTAATTATCCACATCCTTGAATAGATTTTTATGAACAAAAAGCTGTTGAGGTTTTCACACTGGAAGTCCTTGAAAGTCATTTTCTTTCCTGCTTCACTGCCAAGGCCCAGCCCAACTGATAAAATTGCAAATGCCTGAAATGGGATGGAGAGCAGCAACACCTCATGCAGCTGATGTATTCACAGTGGGACAATGTAACAGAGAGGTAACAAGCATATTACTATGTGTGATCTCAGGTGAGAGTAAATTACTACAATTTTCAAAACTGTTGATGGAAGACCTTTTAAACCTGCAGTTAGGTGGTTTGAATGAAATGTTAAGAGGAAATAAGAAAAGACTTTCATATGGCATTAACTCCAAGGGTGGGTGCTGTGATTTTTGAAGAGGGACTTAAAGATTAATGTTTTTGTTTATTTTTAACCTAGAAATACTCTATATAGATGCTGAGTTATCCTATTCTCACTGAGCATGCTGACTGCACCAAGGGCTGTCTGTGCTTTAGTTTTGAAATGTCATTTGGGTGCCTTTCAATGAATTTGGAGCTGACTTTAAAGTGGGCTTTACAGAACTTGTAAACAGAAAAAAATAAAGCTTCTCATTCTGAGGATTCATGCTAAATTCTTTGCTTTTTAAATGTAATTAAGATAAATTTTGTCTGTAGTCATTGTAGTGTTAACGAGAGTTAGCTGAGTTGAACAGATGTAAGGCAGCCTCTGCTGTGGAAAGGGAACTTGAGGTCTCTGAATTTTGCTTTACTTTGCCAGAGCAGATCTAACAGACTCACTGTGTGTGGAGCTGCTAAATTGAGAATCACACTGCCTGGGCAGGTAAGAAAATAAACAGTGAATTTGCAGCCCTTTTAAGTATCAGCTGTAGGAGTGTCACCTGAGGTTCTCAAAATGGAAGGCACCCGGAACTGGAAGTAATTTCTCAAGTTTTGTCTGAATGTTTGACTCAGTCCCATTCCCTCATCAGTACCTGTGCGAATTCTGTATGGAGCAGGAATGAACGGATCACTTAGAGCATGCTATAAATGTACTTCTTGAAGGGAGTTCAGCTTTTCTTTATACTGTGAGTGCTATCTCTGAGACCACTTTTGCTCCCAACTGTCTGAAAAACCTTCTTTCTTCCCTTTTTCTTTAGAATTCAAGCAACTCTCTTGTAGTTTCCAGGAGTAGCTACCTGTTGAGGTAATGATGGTAATGAAGGATTTTAGCCCAGACTAGAGGACTGCAGAAACTGTGTTGTAAGATACACTTAAAATCACATGGCTATGCAGCTGCCTGCTCCTCTTCTCTGGGATGAGTGAGCTCTGTGTGCTGCTGAGCAGTTGCTTTTCTTCAAAACCCTAAAATCACATGCTGACTAGTGAGATTAGTTTTCAGTCAGGGCATGGTTGCAATTATGTTTAATGTATTAAAGGCATAAGGAGCCGGAGTCAGTAATTTTTATGACCTGTGTAATGACAACCATAAACCCAGGATATTTGGTTCCCCAATCACTTTTGTGCTCTTGTGCTTTGGCGTTGGGGATGGAAGATTTAAAAGTTAAATTTCAAATAGAACACATTTGTTGTTTTGATATAGTGACTTACTTTCTGCTTAATGCATGTTCTTGGATTTAAAACCTTTTTTTCATACCACTTTTTCACTATTTCACTGGCCACTCTGGAGGTGGATTAAGCACATAGAGGCAAAAGGGCTTTGAACAAAGGCTTTTGGCCTTTTTTGTCTTCTGGGACATACACAGTTAGTGGAGTAGGAGGATGACCTGATTCATGAAGGTCAGTCCTCTGCTATTATGGGCAGCCACAGTATTAAATGTCTTTCATAAATGCATCCTGCACTGTCTCAAAGCGAGTTACTTTTCAGCCTTTCCCTCTTTCTGTTAGAAGGTTGTTCTTTCTGGGGGTTTCTAATCCTCCTTTATTTCAAGCCTAAACTTATTTATGGTGAGTTGATACCTGCTTGAGCTTATTTACTGCTCTGAAAGCTTGCCAGTATTGCTGACAGCAGCAGCCATGCCAGACCCAGTTAACCATGGTTGTCTCCAGTCTGTGGAAAGCACTGCCTTCCACTCTGGCAGTGCTATTTTCCCCTGTGTTCCACCCCATCCACCTGTCCCCATTGTTCCCTCTGTGTCATGTACTTGATCTGTAAGGTGTTGCCCATCGTGTTTTGGCGATCCAGCGAAACAGCGTCCTGGGGCTGTTGGATATACTGGTGATAGAAATAAATATAAACAGAGGAGCTGATGCGACCTCAAAGCTGAAAAGGCACATAAGGCTTTCCTGTTGCAACAGCAGTGGTAAAGATTGTTACAAGGAGCAAATCCAGCAAAGAGTGACTTGATTTAGATCTCCTCATGTAAGACTGTGATCCTTAGGCCACTTGGTCCTGCTGTCCCTCAGCTGATTCTCATGGGCTGCCACACAGTGCACATAGCCCACGATGGACAAACGGCCTTCTGGACCAGTTGGGAAGATCATATGGGAGACACCAGGACATATCAAATGGGGCAAAACTCCTGTGGTCAGATGAAAATGTCTGTGGATCTTAAAAGTTCTCTTTCTGGGTGTTTTTGTTAGTGTATCAGCATTGTGATGCATTTAATTATAAGTACAAAGACTAACAGTAGATATATTTTGAGACTTGTAGTAAAGGGAAAACCAGGGAGAGCAGGTTAAAAACTAACAGTGTAAACAGGAAAGCTGTAAAGATGGATGCTGAGTCTGTGTGATTGCTATTGTTGACTTTCTTATTTTTAAGGACTGTTAATTTTAGTATCATCTGTTAGGGAGTCTTGAGCTTTATAGTAAATGTAGAAAGCTGTTGGCCATGAAACATAGTTGCAGCTGTGAACAGTGGAACTTCCAAAATATTAGCCAAAAGGGTCAGATCCTCACCTGGGGGCATCTTTCCTACTACCACTATTCATATCCATTAATCTAATATTCTGATGTCCCTTAATTGGGCCTCTTAGAGTGATGGTAACAGCAGTAAACTGTTGGTGCACTAAAAGTACTTTTGCCTCAGAAGACATGGAATTGAAGTTAACAAGAAATGCAAGGTTCAAGACCAGAAGTACTGGAGGTGTTTTTCTTAGCATGAAAGTTGAAAATCTTGGTATATGTTAGCACAATATAAGACATAATATTGCAATTTAAAAAATTAATATATTGTTTGTAGGCACTCAAAGCCTATTTATATGATATAAACCAGTTTTCTGCTGGGACAGCTCAGAGACAGGACTGTGAGAGCTGTGGCTGTGTAGGCCAGGACTACATTTACCTTTTTGTTTCTGATGCATGTGTTGAAGCAGGTCCACTGTAACTCTCAAGGAAACTGTGCTGGGGAGCAGCACATCTCACATCTCCTGAGCAGGGCCAATACCAAGGAGTGTTCTCCGCAAAGATTCCCCTTGGAGAAACAAAGACCTTGTTTATTGTCTTCTTGGTGCTCCAATGATAGCACCTTCCAGAAGCTGGGATAGATGAAAGTGGGAAGCTTTGGAAGTATGCAATAATGACAGTTTCCTGGTAATTTGCAATAGCTGTTTAATGTATAGAGAGTCAGAGAACAAAGAAACGGAATATAGATTTATCAGTATAAAATAGATTTATAGATATAAATGTGTGTATAGATTTATTTCCTAGTCTCCTGAGAATACTTACTCCATCCTCCTTGGTTTAGTTGCAGGAAAGTCAATGTATTGTTTTTGAGCTATTAAGTTAAAACCACAGCTTCCTAGCAAATAGAAAATATTCTCTTTTCAGCCTGACTCAAAACTAACCTGGTACTGTATAGTACATGCTCACAGCTTTTAAAAGCTTCAGTTGATCATAGGCATGATTTCATATTAAAGCATGTTGTACTCTCTGACCATCCCCTTAAAACAAGCCAAGATAAAATAAACATTTTTTCCATTTTAAGCAGTTATTAGGCATTACACAACTATTTCCTTTATATTTTCTAGTTTGCCAGAACCTCATTGAGCTTAAGTATGGTAAGTGTGGCTAATCTGTTGTTTTCCAATAAGCTTTTCTCTATTTATAAATCTTCAAAAACTTAAGAGTTTGAATGCTCTGGGGGTGTCAGTAAGCACTGACTGAGATTTGTATTTTGTTCTGAGATATCTGTGAGAAGTGTAATCATACAATTAACATCCTGCTAGAATTCTAGTCTCTTTGCTATAGTACATAGCTAATCCCAGCTCTCGTAATAAATAGTGGAATTCTCTCTTTGGGGACTGACAAAATCAGTCCAAGTGCAATTCTAAGAGTAAGATGTAATTCCTACAATTTTAGGTTGTCTGATTGAAAATTAATGTCTGTTATAAACTTGCTTGTGTACAACAAACACCACGCTGTGTTTCAGCAAGAACTTAAGCACAAGCTTAAGTTAAAATTCTGTTGATTGTAATAAGATACATTTGTGTGCTGGACATGCAGAGCCTTGGTTTTCAACAAAATAAATTCTGGGAAGTCAATGCCTGTGCTCTCCCTAGGCATTTCCTGAAAACTGGGATTCAGCTGGTCAGGACTGTCAGATATGCCTTCTGTGTCCAGCTGTGTGTGCCTGCATCCCTCTGCAATCCCTCCCACAAGTTCTGCTCAAACTAGTTTGGACTACTGCTCCACAGCTGTAGCTTATACAGCTACCATAACAGGGTTTACAACCTATCTTTGTGGCTTTTAAAATGTTTTTAAATGCTTTGACTTAAAGGAAAATAACAAGTCCTTTACCTCTATGAACTAACCAACCTTCAAATCTGAGGAGGGAATAATAAGTTTTTTAGAACAGTATGCTTCAAATTACATAGAAGAATGATCTCCAGTACATAAAAGAGCACAGTGTCTGCCGTAGACCCATATTGTACCAAAGTAAAAGAATAAAAAGAACATATTTGTGAGATATTGATTCTTCTATAATATTCTAAGGAATCATTGCTATTTTTACTAGCTTACACTCTTGGGGTTTTTTTCATCAGCCCATCTTGAAAGCTTCCAGTTGCTGTGTTCTGAGGATATTTCTTGAGAGTTAATTATTTGGCTCTAATGTCTCTTCACTTCAAATGCTCTTGACCTTGTCTCCTTCTTAAATTTACACTTTTTAAATTAATTTGGTATAGTTTTTAAATTTTCCATATAGGAAGGATTGCTTTTTACTGAAAAGTAATTTTCATTGTTTTCAAGGAGAAGAAATGCTTCATTCAAAATTATAGATGGTGACATGAAGGGCTTTTATAAATCAAAGATGTTAAAGAATTTCTTAATTCTCTTTTTTTAAACATTATCTCAAGTTTTCACATACCCTGATTTCCCTTGGTGTGTAAGTGTGAGTGTCCTGCTGAAGCTCAAAGGACAGATCCTCCCAAAGCCCACTCCACTACCAGCAGGTAGGAGAGTTCTTTGAGCTCTCCTGTCTCCTTTGGATCTGAAACACAGGCTCCTGCATTCCTCCATGAGTTAAAGAGGTGATGGCAATCTCCAGTTTTTTAGTTCTGGCATCTTAACAGTGTGACTGTGGCATGGTAGAGGTTCATTATCCTCTTTTGCTCCCATACATAGAGCTGAACTTCATAACACCAGGAAGTAGCCACAGTCCCACCAACCAGAGGACTCATGGCAAAAAATGCTCCAGCTTTTTACCTTTAAAGGTACCAATGTACCTTAAAAACATCAATTTTTTTGCACCTGCATGTTTTCCTTTTTCTGCTCTTCAGCTGGGTGGGTAAGTGGGGATCCTTAGGGTGTCTGTGCATCAAGGAATTGAGTCCTGAGAATAACTGTGTTCAGGATGCTGTTTCTATTGTGTTCAGGGAAAGAGAAGTCACTCGTGGAAATCAGTTTTAGAACAAGAATTACCTTATCAAGGATCAAATAAGAAATGTCCTTAATCCATGAATCAAATCATGAAGTTTTTGTGTGATCTGTTACCTATATCAGCATGATTACTTTATTTATGGGCCTTTTTTAGGAAGCTTAGGTTCACTGTTCATTTGTGATTTTCCTTCCTAAGTTCAATTGTGTTTCTTTTGCAGTCTTGAGACTTTTTCCCCTGAACAGACAGGTTTCTTTATCCCCACTTTAAATGGCATAACGTTATGTTCTTGCAAGTCATTCAGTGTGTTCATGTAGCCAGAAACATTGATTTTTTTTGTTCTACCTCTTCTGCAATGTTGAAGAATTTTTAAGTGTACATTCCTAGTGTATGACCTCTTTGGCTGTAAAGTGATTATTAATATTACAGAAGCAGCTAAGAGGAAATTACATCAGTAGATAAGATGAACTGTGCAATAGCAGAAGCTTTATTCACACTGAATACACTATTCATTTGCACAGAAAGATCATTTCTCAATTCAAAGAGGAATATTCTAATTTAAGTCTAACTTCAGCCATATGTCAAAATCTCTACAGAAACAAAGCTCACCACTGTACAGTGATCCTGTAAGAAACACATTCCCCTTTGTGGATGGGCACATGGTAGGTGCTCAAACTACCATGGAGTCAAACTCTTGGAGCTCTTGTTTTTCCTTACAAGAACTTTTTTTATATTAGGGCATATTTCAGTTTAGTCCATTTGCTAATTTAATATAAAGTGACCTGAAACTGGGGAAATACCATAGTTAGTGGTCTTCAGGTTCACACCCCTCTAAACCCAAGCTGAGTTTTTAATACTAATTTAATCTTATTAAAAGTTGCTTTTACATTACACTGAAGAAGTAAAATTTCAAAATACGCCTTCATGAAATAAAATCATATGTGGAAATTTAATTGAACATGGGGGATGGTGACAGATCCCAGGCACAGAAGGTTAAAAGGAGTTCTCTGCTTAGGCACACAGGAAAAAGCAGGAAACAGTGGCCTGGCTGCTGAATTCAATCTTAGAAGTATGGCATTGTAGGGATAACTGGAAAACATTTTGTGTTTTGTGGCATACCTCCTACTCTGGGGCATCAGACCACTGAAAGGGAGAGGGAATTTCTGTAGAAATGGCTGTCCTTTCTGCCAGATCCTATTGAGAAGAGATAGTAACTAACCCCTCTCTGCAGAATGCTCAGCAGAGCCCCCCACCCTTCCTATGATGTGCTTGCTTCTGTGCTTACACACAATGGGATTCCATGGTTTCATTTACATTTAAAACCACATGCTGTCTGCCTTTGGTCACCTCTGTTGGTATAAATCAGAACCTAACAGTGGAAGGCCCTACATAAGTGGGCCATGTGGTTGACAGGCTTGTACAGTCATGTATCTCCACTCAGGTTGTGTCACAGCACCATCATCGCTGTTCCTGCAGCTCAGAGCAAGGGCTTTTTCCCTAGCCATGAGCCTTAGTGCAATGAAACATTGGAAAGGGAGTTGTAGCAAAAGAATGATTTCATCCTGAAGCCATGTGGGGTTCACAGAAAACCTGTCTTCTGACACGACTGACTTCATGACATTGTTGGCACACCCAGGTGAATATCATTATCTGATAAACACTTTGGAGTTCCTCCAGGTTGATTTGTTTATTCTTGGAAGTTTTTGCTAGTGATGTATATACTTCTAATTTCACCATGTAAGCAAAGATAGAAGAGGATTGGGAATGATTAGGTTCAGAAGGGAGTTTGTTTTCTAAGCTCTTAATTCTTACATTCAAACCAAGGAGTCAGGGAAGAATGACAGAACTGGTGCAAACTCACACTCAGCTGAAAGAACAAATTAATTGAAGCCAGGAAGATTCTGATGTAGATAGAGTGATGAGTGAAAAGCAGTTTTGTTTTGTTTATAGACCTGCTGGGTTTTATTGGCATTTGTTGCTCTTTGGGTGCATGTATTTATTTATTTTTGCCTAGCTGTTTGCTAGCCTGTAGCTACTTGCCGGGATTTAGGAAGAACAAAGTTTGCTCAAGTGACTGGTTATGTTGCAGATAGATTTGGCCCACTGTGTTTGCCTTGTCATTGGCTGCCACATTGACATGGTTATTGGTGTGTCTTCCTCCCCACGATTGTGCAGTACATTTTCTGTCTCCAAAGAGAGGAGAATTTGGCAAGGAGAGGCGAGAAGCATCTGGCTCTTTCCTGTTGTTCTCTCTCTCTGTTACTGAGAGTAGAGCAGTTTCATGGACAGCTCTAAATTTAGCTGCTAATTTTCGTTTTAGGAGTCAGTTCTGCTTAGATTTTGACTAGAGGGGATACCTGGATGAGATCAGAGTCCTGGGTTTGGTACCTACTGAATGGCATCCCCCTGGGAATATCCCTTTGTATTTTCTGTAAGATCCCCAGATGTTTTGAGGTTATAAAGCTCCAGCTAAGTCCTTGTCTGACTTGTTTGTCAACAGTTTAAGAACTAGTTCAGAATAGGATGTAATTTCTCTACATCCCTTTAAAAGGGATAGTACAAAAGGCAAAATTACATGATGGTGTCTTTACATGTAGATGTGTAGGCAGGAGAGTTTTTCCAGGGGTTACCGTCTTTCTCGACACAGTTGATTGGAATTCATTAGTGAAGCTCCATGTTTGTGGTCAGTGGTCAAATATTACTTCTTGCAGTTAAGAGACTAGACAGAGATGGGCACAATGGCATTCTCTTGGAGCAAAAATATCCTCCCTTACATTTCCTTCCAACCTGCTGTAACCTGGCTTTGAACAACCTTCATTGTATGCCTACCTGAGAGATTAATTTTTCAGATCACATTTGATATTTGCCCATAGCTGGAAAATAGCAGAGCAGATTCCACAAAACAAACACCGGAATCCGAAAGGGAGATGTCATACCTACTGTGTGGTTCCATCAGCAAAGTGCTGCCTTCATATCAAAGTATTTAAACAAGATTATAGGTCATATGTCTATATATCCATTGTATATATAAGACTGATGATAGTATGATCATAATGAAGTGGCACCTGCATTACTGGTTCAACCTTCCATACTTTCACTGAAGTTTATCCTTTCTACTGAAACCAACTTTTTGTGTGTTCTAAAATAATGAGAATATTTGCAAAATATGAAGAATATTAGCAATGTGAATTCTCAAAAACTATATTTTCAGGATCAGAAAGATAAGGACTAGGAGTCTGATATTAAACAGACAAAACTAGTGTAGTTCCTAGATTTCTAAGGAGCAGCTCCAACTTGCATCAGCCAAAGATCTCTCCCTATTTCATCGAAACAGTAATTTTCATGCAAAACACACCAGACATCACAGGATTCCAGTAGTTCCGGCCCATTTGTCTGCTGCTGCTAGGAAGTTGTTTACTCTTTTGTATCACTCTCTGCTGACGTCTGCTCACTGAACAATGTCATCAAATTTCCTGTTTTTTGGCTTGTGGAAAGTAGCTCCCCCACCTTATGCTCAGGCTTTGCTGCGTGGAGATCCGTGGAGCCGGATGCACCCAGCAGACAGGATGTAGGGTTAAATGCAGCAGAGCTAAATAAATAAAGTAGGTGTTCAGTTGTGAACTAGAGCTGCCTACTTGCCAGGAGGATAAAACTGACAGTTCAAACATTGAGCAGTGATAAAATACTTGTTTCAGGTTGTGGGGTTTTTTAATGGGGGGTTTTTCCACGAGTTTGTTAGCAGCTTCCTGAAGCAGCCTGAAACAGTTTATAATGTGGTGCTGTGTGATGTGTGAGTGAAAACACCTCTGTCAGGTATTCAGATCATTCTGCTGCTGGTGCTGTAGTTCTGCAGGCAGAGGGGCTGCCAGCAATGTCTTCATCAATAACTCTTCTGCTGCCAGAGCAGCAGTCTGGTGCTGAGCCCAGGAGAGCTGACACTCTGCCAGAGGGCTCATCCCCTTACATTTTTGGTTTGCTTGTCTTCTGGTCGGTTCTACAGGGTCATTAACTTCCACTTGGGCAAGCACCAGCGATAAGCAGAGCAGATCTTTCTTCAACAGGTCTTCCACACAAAGTTTGGGGTGCTTTCATTGATAATAGCAACATTGTCATATTGGCCTCCTGTTCATCCATAGCAAGAGGGAGCACCTATTGTTAGAAAACCCACCCAACCTTTGTAAAATAGGGCATGCTGTGTGCTTTATGATACCTGAGTCTTGTGCTCCCCTCTCTTCTGTAGGTCTGTCGTGCTCCAAGTGGTTCTCCCCAGCTTAGTGTTGCTGTCTTGGAATTCTGTTTTATCTTTCTCCAAAGATCATTTGATCACTTAATGAAAATAGTTCTTGTAAGGATTCTCCTCAGATCCTTTATTAAAACAAAACAAAACAAAACAACACCCCCCAAAGAAACAAAAAAAAAACCCACCAAAAAACCAAAACCAAAGAATAAAACCAAACCCCCCCAAATACCAGAAAAATAAAAATCCCACAACATAGAACATTTGGAGTCAACTTGCAGAGCACTGAAAAAATGCAGAAGTATGTGATGACAGACAGAACTACAGGGTATGCTAGAGTGATTTATTTGGGGCACTGAGTTTATTTTTTAAAGGTTTTTATTAAGGTACAGGCAGAACATTTTGCTTACTGCCTTTCTCTACTAAATTCAGTTTTGTTGGACTGTCTCACTGATGCTTGCAGTAACTCAAAATAGTCTGAGTGTGTGAAGTACTGAGTGTGGAGCATGTGGGCTGTCACCTCATTGAAATGCTGAGTTCTTGTCATCATTTCTGACGTCTTCATGCTTGGATCTTTGCAGAGACAAAAATGCTGTTTGCCTCAGAGTATCTTCCATTATAATGGGAGAGGAATATCGGAGGGTTCCCTTGTACCAAGTTCCTGTTCATGCAGCATCCTGCATCCATAATGGGCCCATAGTCCATATGTAGAGAAATGGACTGGTTAAAGTACCCAGCCATGGGTACCTGTGTGCGTCTGCCTTACATCTCCAGGTGTGGGCTTGCATTTTGAATGGGCTTGTCTCAATAAAATCATACCAATGCCTAAACATGAACATTTTCCAAGACAGGCTGCCAGGTTGGATAAGATGTGTTTGACTTGCACTTCAGTCAGTGAAACCCTTGTGGTGCAAACCTTGCACTGTGCACAAATGAAAATAAAGAAGTTGATCTAGCCCTGGTATAGACCTGCCCATAGTGCAGGACCCACATCAGTCACCTTCCGATTTGGACCAAGCACTGTCTGCTGAGAGGAGCTCAGGAAAGAAGCAGGAAAGGAGACGGCTGCAGACAATGTGCTCAGTGCCTAGGCAAAGGTAACACTTCATCCAGACAGTTGGCAGAGGTCTCTATCTCTTTGTTTCTCCTGTGCCCTTCTTCCTCTCTGTGTATTCCCTGTTCCCTCCACTCCATGTTTTCTGAGATTCATCCTGTGTCTTTGTCCCTTCCCATTAGATAACAGTGGTGGTGTTTGATTCTTTTGACCTCTGCCCCCTGCCCTCCCTTCATTACTATTCTGTTTGCAGAACTGTCCCCTTAAATTTCTCCTGTTTTCTTTTCCGTTCCCCATCACAATTTCTGCCAAAGTTTGAACCTCTGATGGTGTTACAGCCAAAAAAAAATAACCTTCAGGATTACGTTTCCTCCATGGCAAAGGTGGACAAAGCTCCCAGTTGCCTGTGTGGGCTGTAGGGCTGGACAGACCCCTGCATTATTGGGGACAGGGCACGAGGGGGGCTGTTCCCCCCATGCTCTCTGCAGAGCTGGCTGCACATGGGTTCTGCCAGCATGGGGGGCCCAGCAAGCCTAAGATAGTCTGCTCCTTATCCTGCAGTGGAAGAGGAGAGCTCAACAAATTGTGTCTCCAGGGCATCCTAGTACCAACCTTCTTCCTGGGGCCCTTGACAGGGACTGAGCCAAAGGGCTCAAAATCTGAGCCTCTGCCTCCTGCTCCTGGTTAAATTTATTCATAACTTGCCCACATGGAGATTTATAAGTACAGGTGCAAGCTAAAACTCCTGAAAAGATGTCATTAATTTTATTTCTAACAAATAAATTCCAGATGTTTGCCTCTAACTCCTGGAGTGCTGATATGATCAGGTTGGGGCTCCAGTTGTTCAGTCTTGTGTTAGATGACAGAACAGAGAGTGAAATGAATGCTCACCATTGCCAGTAGTTTGCAGTCAAAGGGACACAAGTTTTTCTAACAAGATGAAACTGAGAGAGTTCCAGATGAGACTGGGAAGGTTGAGTTCAGAAAACAACTGGCTGGCACTGCAATGACTGAACAGTAGTAACTAGATTTAAAAGAAAATGAAAAAAAAAAAGTAGAAATAATGGAACATTTCAGAAAGAAAGTATGCTATCATGTACTGCAAAAAAATAGGTCTATACTTATCATAAGGTGTTCCTTGCTGCAGACTCTGTGAAAAGCTTCTTATGAGGGGAACATTGATTTGCATAGTGCTGCCTGCAAAGGTTAATTCTCAAAGTCAGACTTGGAGAAGAAGTGTTTTTCTTTTACTGGCAGAGCCAAGAGATTATTCTTACTCTAAAAAAAAATAGCAAGGCAGCCCAATGGTAGTTCTGGTTATTCTACATGCCCTATGTGCCATGCAGATTAGAAAAAAATAGAAAGGGCTAAAAATAGAGCAGAATTGCAAAGCAGAATCATCAGTTAAGCTATTCAATTGTCAAAAACACTGTAAAATTCTGTCTTAAAACTTAGTCTGAAGTGGAAATGTAATATGAAGAATGTGAGTTGTGACACTCATGGCTTCATATTTACAGTATTAGGAAAATATTTTACCCAACACGGGCATGTTTCTCTTTTAAAAAATTTAAAATAGTCTTAAATGTTGTAAGCAGTATTAATTTATGTTACAAACAAGCCATGCTGCACTTCCTTCCCAAACAGCATATGGGTAGCAATGGCAGGGCTGTGTTATTTAAGAATAAAGAAGGGCATGAGGCTGGAATACCACACACAGTTGGTTGGCAAGGGATTTGTTGGATTTGTCTGATGAAGGAACTCCCAGGTGATCAATTACTCAGCATTCAGGGCCAACTGGGCAGAGAGGGAAGGACACAGAGAGTCACGATGGACCTTGGTTTGTACAAGTGCCCCCTTCAGCTTTCTCTGGAACTCAGAAAAGGAGATGTGCAAGGACACAGAATCCAAGCAGCAAATGCACCAGATAACCTCTCCACTCGCAGGAAATTGTCAGTTGTGTCACAAATCCACTGCAAATCTTGCTTGTTTCATCTGGAAGGTATTTCTGGGTACAACCTCATACCATGGCCTGCAGATTTTGTTACTCTGTTTTGGTGGGGAACATACTGTGAGTAATTTATGTCTAATGGAGTAGTGGTTTGATGCCACCTCTAATGTGTTCCTGCTGTTTCACATAAGGGTTTTTTTTCTTGGTTGGAATATATTTGAAGGTTCTTAGCAAAATTAGATTACAGAATATAACTGGATTAAATTATGTGTCTCATAGTATATTCTGAAGTCCTCCATAGTATGACATATTGGTTCAAATTAAGGAGTGAAGAAAACAATTGGAACTGTGGTGTTCCGTGGTAGGTGCTTAGACTGTACGTGGTAATGGCTCATAGAGTTAGTCAAAATATATTCCTGCTGCAACCTAGTACTAAAATTATAAAGTTCAACACTGAGCAGCACACCATTTGTTTTGTCTTTAGAGGATGAGGACAAAAAAGATGCAAAAAAAGCTGCTAACCACACAAATATGAATGTGGTAAGAACATTTGTCTTGGCTTAAATGAATATGCAAACACATGAAACAAGTCAAATGAAATTTCCCAGGATTGAGAAAAGCTTCCATAATCAAGGACACTGTTCCCTCCTGCATCTATAGTAAGTAACTACAGCCTTATGCTCAAAGTTCATAGAGGAAGAAAGAGAAATCAGGTGATATATCTGAGTAATAAACTTTTCAAGAATCAGGTCTACATCATTCTTCAGTGAATTTATAGGTTTACTTTTATTTTTTAATTCTCAAAGCGATCTATAGTTTTACTGTAGCTTTATTGGAACTGTTAATAACGTGAGTCTGGGTTTTCCTTTCTGTTGCTCACATATGAGACATTAGACTTTTTACTAGAAACCTATTTATCTTTGATATCTAATTTATTCATAATGGGCTGTATTTACTGATTCACACAGGCTATCTTTCCCATTAAACTGGTTTATAGAAATGCAGTATAATTTTTACACAAAGCAATAGTTTTGTTTTATTCTAGTTCTATGAATCTCCAGCTATGTTTTGTGTCCTAGAAGTCTGGCTGAGCTCAGAGTCAGGCCGTGAAACTGCACTAAATTGCATATTTCATTAATAGAATTTTTTTGTTTGCTTTGGACGTTCTTCCTAGTATTTCGTAGCTTGGGGGAAAAGGCAAAAGAAAATAAATGAGTACAGTTGGTTTTTTACTCAGCTTTGCTGGAGATACAGAGGAGTTTCTCTTCTGCCTGTTGCAAGCAGCTCTGAGGAACTCTTAAGTCCCCACAGTTTGGTCATGCAGATACAGCATCCATCCTCCCCAAGGGAGGACACTGAGGCTTGCAAATTAACATTTCCTGCTAAAATTTCTGGTAAAAGCTCCCAGCCAGAGCTATCAGCAGTCTGGATCACTGTCTGGGAAGAAGCACTTGGTGCAGGGGAGGAAGAAGGAAATGGTGACTGTGAACTTATTAATGGTGTCTCCAGACAGGACTTTAATGTCTATTTTTTCTTGTTTGTTCTTTGGCATAAGGCTTTCACGCTCTCAACAGAAGGCCCAGGGCCGCTACATCCTTTCCTTAGAAAAACCAGCAGAGTGAGAAACATATTCTGAATAGTTGCAAAACAGATTAGACAGGCTTTTAATGCCAGAATCCTGATCTCGAGGGAGATCGATTTTGGATAGAGGCCAGTTTTCCTTGCAGCTAATTATGGGGGTTTTGCATACATGGACACTATTTAGTTATTTAATGCATAAGTGGAGCCTCTCTGTTTCATATTGCTCCTTCTTTTAGTTCATCATTGTTATCAAAGTGGAATGAGGATGTTGCTGCCTGGCTGAAAGGTGCCATATGAAGCTCTGTTCCATGTGACAGAAAGCCACCTGTGCACAGCTCCAGCTCTGGTTCCTGTTGTAAAACATTTGTGCCACTCTCAGGTGCAGCATCAGACCATTTTAGATGAGACAGATACATTTAGGTGTCAGTACAATTGTGCAGAAGGTGATAGGCACCTGCTGATCCTAATACTCGAGGAGTTGTTTTTGCTGCTCTAATCTCAGCTCAGCTTGGCTCAAATTTTGCAGTCCTTGCAGGGAGGAGCAGAGAATCTGCTCGTTTCAGGGGCAGCACGTGGCGCTGGTGTTTAGACATGCCCTGTGGAAGGGCCCACTCAAGGGTCTGAGGACTCATGACCTGAGGAGTCTTGATAAAGCTTCTGAAAAAAAATTTTCTGACACCCACTCTCATTACAGGGAAGACAAGCACTGTTATATAATGTCTCTTCAAATGACACATGAAAAGTCCAAATCTGCTCGACCAAATGTACCTTTCAGCCAGTGCTGGCTGTGTGCTTATAAGCCTTCCTGATTTATACAGCACTTATGCTAGGCAGTTTGCAGGTGAACACGTGTTTACATTGAAGATTTACTCAGTGTTCTTGCATCTTCTCTTCTTACCCCCCACCTTCCCCCACGTTACAGATCATTGCAAATCTTTCAAACTTTGTGACTGCAGCAGCTCTCTGTGACAAAGCTTTACTGATGCCACACAGCTTGTAAAACTATTTGATGCAAGTATCTCCAGATGTTATCTCTCTTTCCTGGAAATCTCAAGGTTAAATAATTTATGTGAGGCTATTCAACATCTATAGATTATTATCTGGATAATTATGGCCTGTGTTCTTAGTTTGAGAAATGCTAACATGGTAGCTGGAGAGAGTATATTTGGACAGTAAGGCAGGATTTTATCTTAAGTGGATATTTGATACCCAGCTGGATTTGTTTCCCAGTTAAGGACTACAATGTCAGAGTGCTTTATGGGCTTCCTTGATGATGGCTTCTTTAATACAGAGCTGCCTTGTGGGAGACTCTTGTGCTGAGGCTTTGCCTGCCACAGCTTTAATCCTGTGAAACTTTACTAGGAGTTGGTAGTGTATTGATTGCTTGTGCGTTTCTACAGAGAAAATCGTGCTGCTGATACAAAATGATAATTTATTTTATACCAGCAGCATCTCCTTCAGCATATCTGGCAGTTCTTTTGTAAAGGAAATGATACCTGTAGGCAGAAGATGCAGAGATTGCTTTGTATCAAATATAATAGCATAATTACACAGATTTTTTCATTTAAATGAAATAAAATGGAATGTGCCTACCACAAATCCAGATAGAGTGAAATTATATTTACAAGAAAACTAGAATGAAAAACTGTTTTGTTGCAGTAAATTCTACTTAATTGCAGTTCTGATTATAGTGAAAATCCCACTTTATTACACACATGCAGAATTAGGGGGATTGGCATAACTGTAAAAAGTTCTACTCTACTTAAGGAAAAAAAAACCAAACCGTGATCCCATCCCAGGCGTGTGATATTTAACGAGCCCTGTGGGCTGGCAGAGGCACTGTGTGTTACTGAATCAGAGTCAGGCAGAAAACCAGTGTCGGGTTTCAGACTACGCTGTAGGTCCTCAGGAATGAAGAGGCATCTGTATTAGAGGAAGGCAGTCACTCATCCCCTCTGCCAGTGGAGTTCCTAGTGGTCAAAAGAAAGGGACGTCCAGGACTCTTAAATCTTTTTGTCTGTTTTCCTCCTTATCATAAAACCTGAAGTTAGTCTGTTGGATTGGTTATAGCTGTGAACAAGCAAAATTAATGCTAAACCTTAGAGTGAAAAAAGAATGTACTACTGTGAATTTCCTCAGGTTTTTTTAAAAAAGACATCTTGAATATGCCTGCAGTCCCAAGTCTTCATTTGCTGGAGACAAAGTTCTCTATTTAGAAAAGGTTTGACTGCCAAGAACTCCTCTTGGTTTTCTCAAGTGTCAATTGACAGTTCCACTCAGTCTGAGAAACATGTACTCAATAGACAAAAATACAGTTAGGTTTATTATCAGTATTGACTATTTCTCCTTTGCTGTACTGGCTGCTGTCCCACTGACTTTGCATTTATTCTACCTGCAAAATCCCATCTCAGAGACAGCACCTTTGTTGTTGCTCAGAGCAGTTCCCAGGCAGGGTACTGGATAGAACACAGGTGAGTTTGTGCATCCTGAAGGTGGGCAGAGCACACCCCTTGGACCCTAAAGAATTCTAATGATGTCCAGCAGGATCATAGACACCTGAGTGAGCTGTGTGAAGATGTTGTGTGTGGCAGATGGCTGGGAGAATTGGCAAGGAGGAGAAGAAGGAGGCAGCTTCACACTGTCACCATCCAGTTGGAGGACTAAACTGGCACATCCAGGATGCCCACTTATGCAGAGGCTGGAGATCTGTAAGATAAAGATAACAGATGGTAGCAGTTAGAAAAAAATTACTATGGTCAGTAAAACCTGAACTGTGTCAGCACAAAAAATGTGTTACTAGCAACAATGAGAAAGCGAATTTATTCCTTAACAAATGGAGGTTTAGGACAAAATGGAGATCTTCTAGGAAGCCTAGCAGATCCACTGACTGAATTATGCTATTTTTGGGCTGTACTCTCTTGCTTTGCTTGGTCTGTTTGTGACGATTGCAGTGTTGGTAGATCAAGCCATGAAAAGTTTGTCTGGCATAAAGTAGTTGGAAAACTTCCTGGTAGACTGGAACTTCCTTTTAGTCAGATGAGTCTGTTCAAATCCAGATGGTTCAAAGAAAACTGTCACTGAAATTCATATTCATAAGGAAAAAATGAAAACTGATAATGGAGTTCTGTTGTACTCTGATGTATCTCTAAAATAAAACTAGAAAGTGGTATCCACCAGAAAAAAGAAAACTAGCTGATAGATAGGAAACAGATTAGCACTTATTGCTATACTTCAGGATCTTGCAGAATCACAAGAGAGCAAGCAGTTCTAATAATATTAAACAATAGAACTACTGTGCCATATTTAAGTCTCCCAGAGTGCTGTGCAGTTCAACTGTTAAAATGCAGGCAGGAAGGATTTCCCTCAGGGCCAGAAGAATGTTGTATTTGTACTAAAGTGTCTGCTCAAGCTGGGGGGATGGAAAGTCAGCTACAGCCTGCCTGTAAAATTAATACACCTGAAGTGAGAGCAGACAAGTGAGAAGTTCCTTTCCCGTTAGACAAAGATGTTGGTAAAGCCAAAGGCTGCGTTGATTTGTTTGGAGTTACGTGAACCTTGATATATTTAATGCTCTGATTTTGAACATGTCTTGGCTGATGACCTGCAAGACTTACAGACCAATTTCTTCTCTGTTGACTTGGCTAGCCTTTGCATCTGGGTAAAAGTTACTGCTGCCAAAGGATGAGAGGATAGCACACTGAAACTTTATAGCAATGCCGGCCTACGAGGAGTGAGTTGGTCCCCAGAGCTCAGTTACAGCTCACCCAGCCAGTGGAATAACCAGACTGAGTCAGCTGAGGGGAAGAGGTGAAAGGAAACAAATCTCTCAGCCTTCTGGGAGTTGCTAGGCACATTGTTTTTATATAGCTGCCATTAAAGCATTTTGTGAGATAGATTGTGGCTAGTCCTGATTGCAGAGGGGAAAACAGAGGAGTCTCAGAGCTGCTGGAGTACAAGGGAAGAGCTGCTGAAACTCAGCAAGTTGCAATATCTACCCAGATGTGCTGTTCAGCTGCCCATGAGGTACCAACTCACAGAGGCAATCACAACCCTTACCTGCACATAAGCCCAGAATATCAGGGGTGCCTGGCTTAGCAGGACATTTGCTCTGAAGTGCAGGTTATTCTATCTGACCCTTGAATTTTGTCAGAAACTAATAGAACATGGAATTAGGTGCTAGTGCCTTAACGACCTCTTTCTTTTTTCTTCATCTGAAGCAATTCAGTTTCTGCATGTTGCACATTCTGTTCCTGATCGAACTGCTGAAAATGTTCACACTACATTTTTTGGTGGTTTTTTGGGTTTTGTTTTTGTTTTTGTTTTTTTCCGTTGATAAAGGCATCCATTTCTGCAACCTATGTATAGAAAACCATTATTACAGGGTTTAAAAAATTCTTCAAAATACAGGCCAGATCATTTAAGCTGCTGGTTTTCCCATAGTGCAGGATATAACTACAGATGCTCCACAGCATGCCCTCACCACACAGAAATACTTAACTGTAGTTTAGTGGGCAGCCCAGGGATTCAATATGGGGAGACCTCACAGCCTCCAAAGTTCTGTGCATATTTGGCATATGGTGTAGTTCTTGCCAGCCCTTTTAGCCAGTAAGTGGGATCTTAATGAAGATCCCAGTGAGCCATCTCAAATCTTAAGATTATGAAGACTTAGGACACTTTAAATTCTGTGCTGGTTGGTCAGAATGGGGTTTGGTAAAATGCCAACCATGAGGCACAGACCAATGTTACGGTTATTCACATTTGTTGTTGTGGAGTGTATGATTCACATTTTTTTCCTCTTCTAAAGAGACAGATGAAATTTTAAGCCCAGTGTACTTGTGCATAAAATACAGGTCTAAAAGAGGTCTTTGAATCAGGTAGATGCTGGAGCAAATATAACTTACTGGATTTGAATGGTTTTTGATATGAGGACTGGTTTCCATTCAACTTTCTGTTATCACTGGACAGAAAGGTCAGTGTGGATTAATGAGTAACTGGCTCTCTTTTTCTGACCTGGCTGATGATTTCTATCCCTTTTTGTTGTGTGATTCATTGAGAGTGAGGGCTCTTATGTAGGTTTGTAGTGTGAGATCTGCGGAGTTGCTTTGCAAGAGTTGTATCTGCTTAGCTTAGAAACCTACAGTACTGCTGTGATTACCAAGATGTGATATAACTTGTTTGAATTATCACCAACACAATTTAGAATTTCAGAAATAAGTGGATGTTTCCGAGGTATCAGCCTCATGGTCCCAGTATTACCAGTGCCTGCTGCTGTAAGTTGGCCAGCAAGCACGGGCACTGTACACCCTGCCCAGGGATGCATGCCAGGCTCAGCACAAGGAGTGCTGGGGTTCTCTCTCTCCCTCAGTGCCTCAGTTCCTCTGAATGTGAAAATGAAACCAGCAGCCTCCCTTTTCAGGTTTGGAGATCTGTGCAGTTTTTCCATAGGCACGCTAAGTGATAATGACATTTATTTTATCACTTCAATACTGTATCAGGAGCTAAAAAAGTTCTCCAATTTGTCAACCTGTTCTGTGTAAAAGTTCAGACCTTTACCAGTGGCAGGTACTGCTGGCTGGCTTTTTCTGCTGTCACTGTACAACATGACCACAGTGGGCCACTCATCTGGGCCAGAGCCATCCAGGCTTTACCACAATGCAGATGATAATACAAGTCAATTTGGGACAGCATTGTTAATTATTCCCAGCCAAACAGAATGATTCACTTTTGCATATGCTACGCTTGCAGTTTGATAACCAAAGTTTCCTGTAAAGCACAAGGGGAGAACTTATAAACAGTAGAAAGTGGGAGCTCTTGATTATGTCTGAAGTGTGCAAGAAGGCAGCAAGTGTGATTTTCCAACAGCATTGCTGCAGTTCTGTTCTAACTTGGCTTCACTGATTGCACTGAGGAAATGCAGTGGGCAGCCAGGCCCAAAACACAAACAGACAAACATATATAATAGTGGTTGGCATGTGTGGCAAGCTGAACATAATGCCAAAAATCAGCTGTGCCAGGCAGAACCCTGGTGGAGCTTGGATAGTCCCTGTGTTCCAGCGCTGTGTGCTGGCATTCCCATAAAGCAGTCCCACTCCCACGAGGGTGTAAATTTCCTGGGAAGCTTCCTCTGGACCTTGGTTAACACAAAAATTGCCCCTAGGCTGAGTAATGGAAGACTTGCTGGATTTTGGGAGGAGGAAAGCTGTTGCCAGTTCATTGGGAATAAGAAAATGAGTCCTGTGGCTGGGTACTTGCCCAGAGAGAAGGGCCAGCATCCTGAGAGCTCTGGCAACTCATTATACTCAATAAAGCTTTTCTTCTCACAAAAACTGCAATCTGTCAACATTGTGTGTTGCTAATGATGTGAATTGGAGGCCAGAGTTGGGCTCTCAATAGTTCATTTATGTAAAACAGGTTCAAAAATGAGTACTAAAACTTAAGAAATAGATTAAGAAAACAGAGTGTGTTACCCCATCACTTACTGTCTGCTGTATTGTTACATGGTAGCATTGTAGATAATTCTTCTAGGAATCAATTTAGACAGGAAACAGATAAAAGGAAAACTATACAAGAACAAAACACCAAGTGATCTGCAGGCCTTGTGATATAGATATAAATCTGTATTGTTTTGTTGAGAGAGATGCATCAGTGAGAACAAGATTTAGATTAGTCTAAATGCTAGTTTTTATCAAAGCACTGAGTCAGGATGCTACATTATGAGTTCAGAGTCTGTGACATTTGTCTACATCTTTTATGAGCAGAAATAGGAAAAAATATCAAGGGCTGGAATAACTGGTTTCATCCAGATTGAAGAGCAGTTTTGGTAAATTTTAATAGCCTTTCAAAACTCATGTCTTTGTATTTCAGCAAAGAATAAACTGACTCTGAACAGCACAGGGTCTTTGAAAGCCAAGTTTACCTTTGTCCTTGAATCTGTTGAGCAAAGGCAGAAACCTTGGACACTTTGTTCTCTCTTCGAACATAAAGAACAATATTCTTTATTCGAACTCTTGTGGCCTCCAAACAACAAAAGAAAGAGCTGCACAGGGCCAGACTCCCACTTCATTTACACTGAAGTAAATCCAGTATATTTTCCTTGTATTTGATGGAATTGCTCTGGATTTCACTGGATTTGGTTACCAGGTCAGATTTCAGTCTGTAGACTATAAAATTCATTTTATGCCCTGAACAGTTGTGCCTGTTAGGAAGATCTGCTTGGACAGCATTTTACTTGCACTGATGTTGAGTTGGTAACAAAAGAGTGCTGTTGACATCTGCAAGGACCACATGAACAGCGATGTTCAGTGCCTAGCAGAAAGCACGTGGAAAATAGGACACTGACTGTTAAGTCATCTATGTAGGGGCATTTCCTTGGAGAAAGAAATAAGTAAATGAACATGGATTGAATTAGTATTAATATACTTCAGAAAGTGATGAGTGTTATGATAAGCAAAGAAAAATGTGAATTGTGAAAACTTGATCCTGAACATGGAGACTTTCTTGCCCAGAAGTATGAGCTGCAGAGAGTCACAAAGCCTCTCTCTGTTAAGGAAGAAGAATCATGCTGGTATGACCTGGCTGGACAAGATCCTGTACTTTATCATGCCAGTTTGTAGGAAATTGTTTATTTCCCAGCTTTCAGCATCCAGGAAGATTTGGCTAAGGTTTCTGAGAAAGTATATTATCATGCAGAATTCAAATTTCTGCAGCAAATAGAACCTGAATCAATAAAAGTTTAAGGGATGGTATAAATCTATCAGTTCATTTGAGCTTTTGTTTTCTGGGGTAATACATCTATGCCTAAAATGGTAGGTTAAGAGAAAGGATTTTTTTTCCTTTGTAAATTGAATATCTATTTTTCTTAGAATGACAAAAATTAAGTTTATGTTAACAGTCCTGTGCCTTCCAGCATATCTTGATAATGAAGACTGTTAATTCTTACTGTGATGAGTCAACTCATGCAGATTCATATCATATACGTAGTATATGTAGAAAATATAAGTGTGTATTTTAAAATCAGATTTAAAAAAATGTGATATCTTAAAACACTGATCTGAGGAAAATGATGAATTTTGCTGGCTGTATTCCATTAGGACCAGCAGTGAAGTCATATGTCTAATGACTGTAGTTATTTGTCATATATTACAGTGAGTCAGAGATTCTGACTGTCTGCCCACTGAATGCAGATGTTGCCCTCCAGCAGCAGCTTCCATCTGCAATCCATTCAGCAAAAGTTCATGGCACCTCTTTGTTCAAGTGAGCTGCAGGAAAAAGAAGCTGGGCTCACCTGGAAAAGGTGAGCAGAGCAGCAGGAGCAGAAGTGCTGTCAGCTCCCTTTAGGAAGAGGCTGTGCACGGTATGGTCAGAGTAGGAGTCATTCCTGTCACCAGCACAGCTCCTGCTGTGGCAGAAAGGAAGGGATGGAGCACTGTGGATGTCAGGGGAGCATTCCTGCTCCCCTGGGCAGCAGCAGCTCCCCACCAGCCTCTCTCATGGCTGGGCAGTGCTGCAGCAGCTGCTCTGTTGAGTGTTGCCTTGGGTTGCACAGGGCTCTGCTTTAAAACATCCCACAAAAACTTCAGCAGAGGTGTCTTAAAATCAGCCTCCAGAAGGCATGAATGCATTTGCACCTCCATAGCGGGAGTATTGCATGGAAGTTAATAGCCAAAGGATTTTCTGGGAGCTGATTCTGCCCAAAATTTTAGGTGTGCTCTCCTCTCCAATGGGTAATGGTAAGAGATATTTTGGAGAAAGCCAGGATACACCACTTCTAGCAAATAGAAGTGGCTATGGGCTGCATAGATCTGTCCCTGTCACCAGCCAGGCAATTTATCGCCAGTGGGAGCATGTGAATCAAGCTTTCTTTATGTCCACCCTTTATTTCTTTCTGCATTTATTAATCTGAAGTTTTTCTAGGTGTAGGAAGAAAGAAAAAACAGTCCAGCAGCAGTGAACGCACTATTCCTGTAGGTTCTGTTCTGATAAAATATGAAGAATGACTCATAGAAAGAAATACTTTACCAGGTTACATGGGGTCAGCACTGAGTTTGTTGTACTTTAATCAGATCAGTCACAGTTGTGTAGGTCTGTGTTTAAAGCTTATTTCACTTGTTTATATTTACCCAACATTCACTTTTCTCGGGGCATTGCAAACATATACTATTTCTATCATCACTTTCAGTGTTTGCAATGCAGCTGCTACAACACAGAGATCATTTCTGGCGAGCGCTGAGCTGCTCACAGCAGTCAGTGGATGACAGCTGTCAATCACTTGTGGCTTATGCTATTGCCTTGGGAAGAATCCCACTTTGTGCGAGGGCCAGAGCTGGTTCCACAGGACAGAAAATACAATGTTCAAGTAAGAAAGGCAAATTTGAGGGGAAATAAGTGGTACCAGCAGTAGTTCAGGGATCAGAGAATGTAAAATGGCTGCAGTTGCTGTGTGTGTGTTTGAAGAGCTGCAGTCACACACACTGCACCTAGGGACTTTGCGTCAGCAGCTCTTTGGCAACAGACCCAGCTCTATCACAGTCAGTTCCAGGAACCCACAACTAGTTCTACCTCTGTCTTCTCAGACACTCTTCCCAGTCTGTGCCTGCCTGGAAGGTGGTCACATGCCTAAGTTGTGTCTGCCAATATGAAAATGTACTTGAGCTTTTCAACTAGGAAAGAAATTCCAAGGAAGAAGTAGAAGAAGGTGTGAGGGAATAAAGATGTGTTTGTGCAGTTACTGTACGTGTGCGCTTTGGCTGCGTTTGGTTTTGTTACAAGCTTGCAGCATTAGAGGTATTTTTAAAGCTCATTAAGTTCAGCGATAGTTGAGAGTTTCTTGTAATCCTAGCTGAAGCCTTGATTTTTGACACAATTCCTAATCAGCATGTTAGTTCTCAGTGCTACCTGCAGCACACAAAAAGTTTAAATGATTAATCAAGTTATTTGAACAGATTTCAACAGGATTAAGAATTAACTGGAGTTCACCAAAATTTTCCAGCTGAGATGCAGACCAAGGCTTTCATTCTACTCAGGACAGCAAGTTAATGTATAACAAGACAGGTTATCTCATCTGGTTACTTCTTGTGACTTCAGCGTAAATGGTGCGTAGACAGGTATTTTCATTGCAGCAATAGCCACAGATTTCTGGCAGAAAAGTGTTTTTCAGGCTCAGTCCTTTAAATACTTCAATGACTATTTATTCACAAACTTCTTAAAAGAAAGAAGCATCTGAAAAGCAGTAACTGGCAATACTGTGTTTATCTCATTTGTTAAAATTCCCCTTGGGCTGGGACTGATAGTCCAAGGGTACACTGGTGTGGTAGATGGGGTTTTGCATCCCTCCAGATGCCAGTGAAGTTCAGCTCTGGATCTGAACCTTCCAGCTCAGGCCATTGCCCAGTGACACGGAACACTCACTGTTTTATGCTGGCAGGTAGAGTGTACAAAAAGTCCAAGGTTTGATTTGAAGTACAGTTCTGGAGAGAGAAGTAACTGTAAAAAGGTATCTTTTAGGTATCTTTTACTCAACTGACTTGCTCTCTCCATGTCTTTCAGGCATTCTGCTGAACTTACTGATTCAGGATGAGTAGTTACTACTGTTAGTGCTGCAAAACCAGTAACACTGGTGCAAAGAGGTGGATGTGCTGCTATGTGCTGCTATGTCCTGCTATGTCTGTTATCAGCAAAAGTCTTTGCTGTTTTGTAGTTCAGATTTTTGAATATTTGGATGATGTACCACAGGGGAGAATAAAGCAGCTTGCGTTTTCCAACTGAAGAGAGATTTTTGCTTTCAAAATCAGAAAAAAAGAAATGACTGGAGTGTATTTGAACTAAGCGGATCTGACCAGAAGGACTGAGTAAATCTGAAACCCCTCCATGTCATTTTAACAGCAGCTCTTAACAGCCCACTTAAGCAAGACAGGCAAACACTAGTTCCTGGCATGCTTTTGTAGGCACTATGTTCCTATTTTTTCCTTGACTCGTGTTTGTTGCTTATTTAATATTGCAGTGAAGACTTCCAAGTTGATAAATAAATAAAATCACAAATTACATACTACTAGGGCTGAGCAATGGAGCATTAAGGTCCATAGAAAGAGTGGAGCATGCAGTTCTAAAAGATTTTTCTGGGGCCTGCTTCCAGAGAGCTCAGCTGCATCCCCTTCCCCCTTCAAACCTAGTTTAAAGCCCTCTCAATAAGTTCTGCCAGTTCATGAGCTAAAAACCTTCTGCCCTTAACAGAGAGATGGAGCCCATCCAGTTCCACAGACCAGGTGCTGAAAAAGTTGCCCCATGATCAAAGAACCCAAAATTCTGCTGATGACACCAACCCTTGAGCCCCTTGTTGCTAATGTGGGCTCTCCTATTCCTTTCATTGTTTTTCTCTGCCACCAAAAAGACTGAGCAGAACATTACCTGTGCTCCTGCCCTGTTAACCACTTGACCCAGTGCCCTAAAGTC